>CANIUD010000344.1:0-378247 GCA_947470075.1 Closterium sp. Yama58-4 | reverse complement strand
CCCCCCTCAAAAAACGCGTTAGGGCAAGCCTCGACATTCATCCTGACGCTACAAAAAGAACACTACGGCCATTCTGAATGTTCAGGGCATTTCATATAAAACATCCTGAGAGCTCAGGTTAAAAATTGACACCATTCTGAAATGACAAGTAAATCCAAAACTGCATCCTGAATTCAGGGTAATCAGGGTGTTTTGCCCTGATAACGGGGGGCCGTTGCTCTGACCTTTACATTCACGTAACCTCTAGCCCTTCTCAACCTCCGAGGGTTGACTCGCCCAGTGCTTCGACATACCGTATAACCCCGGATATAGGCGCATGTGCGCTTATAATAAAACTGGTTTTTTTAGGGGGGGGCGCTTGTAATTGAGTCACGGCCATAAGCGCCGGCGTTTATATCATGGTCAAAAATGAATTTGTAATTGAAAAGTACCAAATCGAAGCCCGCAATAAGGCGAACACATCTGTGTAACGTGCGCGTGAGGTAATGCAATGAAATCCCGCCCGAAAACCACCGCGCTTCGATTCCCGACCGCACAAACCCCGTCCAGGAGCAGGGAATCTGCCAGCGCTGACGTGAATGTTGCCATGCGGTCCAATCAGGGCAACATGCGGTGGCAGGCAGCTGCATTTCACCCGAACCATCGAGAAGGCGGTGGAATGACCTGCCAGCGCATCATGTTCGTGCTCGTGCCACGATACCCTCCTCTCCGGGTTCAGACAGGGGGTACCCGTCTCGCCCCGACGAGGACCCCGAGGCGCAAACCAGCAGGGGTCCCTTTGAATCTCTCATTTGTGCACCTTTTCTCTCAGTTTCTTGTTCCGCTTCTTCTTCACACTCCCGCCTGGCTGCGGAAGCCATGGCGGAATTCAGCGGCACCCACTTCTTGTTCAAGAAAAAGCCTACTCGAAGGCCCGCGTTTACAGTAGACGCTGACGGGTGGTGCACCGTATCCCGCCAGATCCACCAGAGCCACCACACCTCCTGCGCCGCCTGCGCCTCCTGCACCTCCTGCTCCTCCTTCGCCTCCTGTTCCTCCTTCGCCTCCTGCGCCCTCCTCTTCCTCCTTCGCCTCTGGGTCATGTGTCACCGCAACACGCTGCCAATCAGCCCGTGCTCATGCTGCTGCTTCCATCGGCGTTGTCGACGAGTTCCTGTCAGAACCAGAGACTAACAACGCGCCGGATGTGTACGTGCGAGTGGACCACGTGCCTGGAGGACGTTGGGGACAGCCCGAAGATTGCCCTTGGGACGAATCTGCAGTCGGCGCCGACAATGATGTTGCTGCTGACGCTAGGATGCGAGCGGCGCTGACGGCGCCGAGGGTGACACGGAGGCTTCCGCCGATGGCGCGCCGAGGGCGGCGCCGAGGGCGGCACCGCTGAAGATGTGTTTCCAGAAGGCGTTACGGGCGACGGTGACGACGACGGCGTTGAGTACTGGTCACGCGACGGGCTACCTGAGAAACTGCCCATACCAACGTATCCTCCGACTAATCGCAAGCGACCCCACCCCTCTTCTGAGAACCGTGATGCCCGCCCCCCCTCTCCCAGGCACAAGCTCACCGAGCACAAGCGGCAAGGTTACACCGCCGCGGAGAAGTTGAAGTGGGCAAGTCGCCTCGATGGGTCGGTGTCGGTGCGCGCCTTGGCTCGCGAGAGCGGAATCCACCGCAAGTGCCTCACCAACTGGAAGCGGGCGGCGGATTTCCTCAAGGAAGTTCACTCCGCCCGGAAGCGCATGCACGGTCGCGGGCGGTCGTCGTGGTACCGGCCGATGGAGTTGAAGGTGTACGAGAAGTTGCTCGAGTGGCGCCGCAAGGGAACTGCCGTGTCAGTCGGCCGCCTGCAGGAGTGGTCGCGGGAGTTCATGAGGCTGCTGTACCCGGACAAGAAGTGGAAAGGAAGCCAGAGGTGGTCGGCGCGGTTCGGCGTCGTTGGAATCTGAGCGTCCGCATGAAGACCCGGGTTGCCCAGAAAACCGCCGCGCGTAAGTGATACCCGGTTTATGTGCCACGTGTGTTTTGTACATGTGACTAACACCCTCTGTATGTGCTGGTCCTCTCGTCTCTCGCCGTGCAGGTGTCGCTGAGCTGTGCCGCATGTTCTGGCAGTTCGTGCGTGACAAGCGTCGAGAGCGCGGCATCGACACCGCGTGGATCATCAACGCGGATCATACGCCCGCTATGGCTGGAGATGCCCACACCACCAGCACCGTGGAGGAAACGGGTGCTCGCTCGGTGCCTATCAGGAGCGCGGGGTATCAGAAGCAGCGAGTGACCGTGATGCTGGCGTGCGCGGCTGACGGACGGAAGCTGAAGCCGTGGGTGTTCTTCAAGCGCAAAACATTGCCGAAGGGCGATTTCCCTGCCGGTAAGCAAACAATTGCCCTCGTCTGTATTTGCGTTCTGTTATGAGTGCGTGTTCTAACCACACGCTCGGGTTTCGTGCAGTTGTGGTCGTGGCTTGCCATGAGAACGGATGGACGGACTCCGCGGGAGTCGTTCGCTGGCTTGAGGAGGGCGTCACCGTTCTGAAGCCTCGGTTCGGCAGATGCGTGAAGAGCTCGATGCTGGTGCTGGACTCTTACCGCGGTCACCTCACCGAGGAGGTCAAGAGAAGCTCCGCGAGATGAACTGTGTGCGTCGGGCTGTACGGCGGAGGTACAGCCGCTCGATGTCTCCATCAACAAAAGTTCTAAGGGCGTCGGTCCGCCAGCAGTACCAGAGGTGGTTCGAGGCAGAGGGCAAGCGCAGCTGACCGCGGCAGGTACGGCATGTGTACGGTTTTGTTATGAAGTTCCCCCCCCCCCCCCCCCCCCCCCCCCCCCCCCCCCCACCCTTTTTTTATGCACTAATGGCTGTCCACCATTCTCCTGTTACTGTATTTTGCAGGGAATCTGAAGAAGCCTCCACCTGAAGTCGTCCTGCGGTGGATATCTCAGGCCTGGCGGGCAGTGCCGTCCGACCTCATCACGCGCGCCTTCCTCACCTGTGGCATCAGCAACGCACTCGACGGCAGCGAGGACAACCTCGCCATGGCGCACAGGCGGACCCAGCTGACAGCGGAGGTGGATGTCGACGACGACATCATCGCCGATGGCTTCTTTGGCAACAACTGCCTGGAGCCCGAGTCTGACGACGAGGAGGAGTAGGAGGGGTACTGGCTGATGCATGTTACCTAGAAGTACCCCGGCTAGACTAGTTGTAGTTTAGCAACATGATGATGTAGTTGCTATGAAAAATGAGGTTTAGTTAAATCTTTTGTAATGCCTCCAATGTAAGGTTAATGGATGCGCTTATAATAAGTATAGAAATTTTTAGGGGGTGCGCTTATAATCGAGTTCCGGCCATAGGCGCCATGCTCCAGATAGAGGCGCCGGCGCCGTTAATCGGACGGCGCCTATATCCGGGGCGATACGGTACTTCGCTGTCAGAATGAGGAATGGATGATGCATTGATGTTGGTTGGGGTACATATAGCTAACCCTAAGTTTTGTACCCCCTAAGACAAACCTCACTATAGGCTACAACATTTGACACACCCCCATAGCCTAAGTGAGGGGTGTCTAGCAGAACCAAACGAGTACGGTCACAAGACCAGTCCAAGAAACGAAGCTCAGGGTGGATCACAACGTCACCACACAGTCTGAGCACAAACAACAGTGGCCACAAGGCCAGTCCAAGAAGTAACAGAGGTATATAGAAAGCAAAGTAAACAGTACACTCAAGTCTAAGCAACACGAGAACCAGTGTCAACAAGGCCTAACTGCACACAGCACCTCTGGTGGTCACAAGGCGGAAGCGCCTTGGTGAAGATGTCTGCAGTGTTGGCCTCGGACTCCACAAACTCAAAGCGAGCCTGTCCACGCCTCTGCAACTCTCGCAGAAGAAAGTACCTGACGTGAATGTGCTTCACTCTGCTCTCCAGTCGTGGCTCTCGACAAAGGAGAATAGACGCCTTGTTGTCAGTGAACAAGGTCGGTGCAGAGCTCGGCCGCTCACCAAGGTCGGTGAGCAAGAAGGTCAACCAACGCAGCTCCTGTGCCGCCATGGCACCAGCGTAGATCTCAGCCTCAGCTGTAGAGGTCGAGACCAAAGAGGAGCGCGTGGACCGCCAGGAAACAGCTCCAGAACCCAGGCTGAAACAGTACCCCTGAGTAGACCTGTGAGTCTCAGCGTCGTCAGCGTAAGAGGAGTCACAGTGACCAGTAAGTACGACAGACTGCTGCCCTCCAAGAACTAGCCCCACGCCTGACGTCGTCGCTAGGTACTTCGCCACCCTCACAGCTGCTGTCCAGTGAACAGGACGGTGTCTCCCTGGCGCAACAAAGCGCGCAAGAACGCTGAGAGGGAAGGCGAGGTCCGGGCGAGTACAAGTCATCAGGTACATGAGGCAACCCACAAGCTCTGCGTAGGGACCACTAGGCTCGAACGGCTCGTCAGGAAAGGGTCCAGTGAGTCTGTGGTCAACAGCAAGAGGTGTGCGCTGTACTGTGGAGTGCTGAAGCCCGAACCGCTGAAGGACCTGCTGCACCATGTGCGACTGTGAAAGTGTAATGGTGCGAGCAGCTCTGTCCCTGGTGATCTGCAGGCCAAGGTAGTGGCGCAGCTCACCAAGATCAGTGCAGGTGTGTCTCTTCTGCAGTTCGGACTTCACGTGTGCCAAAGCAACCCTGTCAGGGGTGGCGAAAACAAGGTCGTCAACGTAGACCAGAACAAAGAAAGGTGTGGGGCCACGACGAACGAACAGCGACGGGTCAGCAGAAGACGGCTGGAACCCAAGGTCAGACAGGGTAGAACGCAGGGTGTCGTGCCACTCACGAGGAGCCTGACGAAGACCGTAAACCGGTCGCCTCAGCCTCCACTGGGTCCCAGGAGGGAAAGAGCCAGTGAAGGCAGAGGGACGACGCAACCAGACCTCCTCGTGAAGACTGCCCTGAAGGAAAGCAGTAGAGAAGTCGAGAGAGTGTAACTCGTAGTCTCTCTGTGCTGCTACGTGTAGTAACACCCGAAGAGTGGTCATCTTCGGGGTGGGCGCGAAGGTCTGAAAGAAGTCAACTCCCTCGCGCTGACTGAAACCTCTAGCCACGTAGCGCGCCTTGAAGACCGGAGGAGATCCCGGTGGCCGCTTCACCCTGTAGATCCACATGCCGTCGACTACGTTCGCCCCCGGAGGGGGAACCTCATCGACGTAGGTGCCTGTGGATCTGTAGGAGGCCATCTCTGCGTCCATGGCAGCTCTCCACTGAGAGGCCCAAGGCCCTGACACTGCCTCAGCGTAAGTGCGAGGAGTCGGAATGTCAAGGGCGTCGGGGTCACCCTCAGGGGCGAGGAGCATGGCACAGAGATGAGGGGAAGCGGCCGCCAGGAACTCTAGCTCAAACTGCCTGTCCTCTAGGGCGTCACAGCCAAGGGCAGACACACCCCCGACGGCCAGAGGACTGGAAGGAGGAGCAGCCACAAGAGCGGTGGCGAAGTCAAGGCGGCGGGTAGAGGCAAAGTCAGTGACTGCGGCAGTAAGAGCGGACACAGAGGACACAGAGGCACGAGGGTGAGTAACAAGCGAGGCGAGAACACGAGAGAGAAGAGGACGGTACGTGCGGTAGTAGTCAGTGACAGGAGTAGGGAGCGACGCAGTGAGAGCCGACTCAGGAGGAGACGGAAGCACAGACGGAGACGGACGAGGTGGACGAGAACAAAGGAAGGCTGTACGAAGGTCAGTGAAGGGAACAGGAGACGAGGGACGAGCACGAGGGGAGCGACGAGAGGCCCAAGTCTGAGAAGGAGGAGGAGACAACGAAGACTGAGAACGAGGGAAAACAGCGGGAGAGGGGTCAGGAGGAGGAAGCGGAGGACCAGAGACGGGAGGAGAGGGGGAGGAGGAAGGAGAGGGAGACGGGAGACCAAGGGTCCGAAGACCCGAGACAGGAGGAGGAGACGGCAGCTGCTGCTGCTGCTGCTGCTGCGGCTGCTGCGGCTGCTGCTGCTCCAGCGGCTGCTGCCTCTGCTGCTGCTCCTGCTGCTGTCGCTCCTGCTCCTCGAGCCGCTGCAACTCTCTCTCCTCTCTCTCCAACTCCAACTGCTCCTCACGAGCACGGCGAACACGAGCCTGGAACCTGGTCGGGTAGGGGTGGGGGGAAGGAGTAGTGTCCGGGGCAGCGGCAGCCCCAGAGTCGACCTCCGAAGCACCAAGCACACCACCCCCAGAGGCAGCACCAACACCAGCTCCAGACCCAGGCTCTCCAGAAACCGAAGGGACACCCTCACCCCCAGACGCAGCACCCCCAGACTCCGCACCAGCACCCCCAGACGCCGTACGACCAGTACCAGCCCCCGGAAGACAAGAGTCCTCTGCAACCCGCGGCTCAGCTCCAACTCCAGCACCCCCAGAACCAGAGACCTGTACAGGGACAGTCGCCGGACCAACCTCTCGAGAGGGAGCACCTGCAGGAGGCGGCGAGGAAGACTGTGGGGAGGGAGGCTGTACAGGGGGGGCTACCGAAGGGGGAGGGCTAGCCTGAGACACACCAGACGGGGCTGGACCAGGGGGGGGAGGCTGTACCGGGGGAGCAGGCGGGGGAGCGGCGGTCAGGAAGAGAGGGGGGGGAGGGACCGGGAGACCTCGACTGGGGTACCTGACGTAGTACGGGGTGGACTCCTCGAAACGGACGTCACGGGAGTCAAAGAACCGGTGAGAGGGTGGGTGGTAAAAGGTGAAGTCAGAGGAGTCCTCAGGGAAACCAAGGAAGACACAAGGAACGGCGCGAGGCGAGAGCTTGTCCGCGGAGGTGTCGCGGACAAGAGCCAAGCACCCCCAGACACGAAACCTCGACGCGACACCAGGGGACCCTGTCCAAAGACTGGTCGGTGAAGCCTCCGGCCGAGAGACGCGTGGCCAGAGGTTCAGCTGGTGCGCGGCGTACCTGACCGCGTATGGCCACAGGAAATGGGGGGCACGGGCGTGAGTCAAGGAGGTGCGGGCAATCTCCATGACCAGGCCTATGCGACGCTCAGCAACCCCATTCTGCTGTGGGGACTCCGGAAGCGTCCAGGACTGACGAATGCCCTGTTCGCGACAGAATCCAGCGAGAATGCCGGAGCGAAACTCGCCCCCGCGGTCGGAGTGGAGACAGCTGACACGACGACCACGAGTGTCCTGGGTGGTGAGCAACCACCTGATGAGCGTAGAAGTCACCTCAGACTTCCTCGCCAGGGGGAACACTGTGGTGTAGCGGGAGTAGTCGTCAACGACCACCAAAAAGAAACGCTCACGCTCAGGGCCAGGGCGAGGAGAGGGGCCCCAGACGTCCAAGTGCAGCGTCTCAAAAGGCTCGGTGGCCGGACGAAGGGAGGAGGAGTGAGGGGTGGCACGCAGCCTACCCTCGACGCAAGGACCGCACGGTGGTGCAAGGGACGGCGGCAGCGACGGCAAGACACGCGGGAGACCTAAGACCAGACGCTGACTAGACATAGCACGCAGACGTGGAAGAGAAGGGTGTCCCATCCGGTGGTGCCACAGAACGGTGGGGTGGGCAAGCGACCGACAGGAGCAAGACGCAGCGACTGGACTGGACGCGACAACCTGAGGGGACGGAACCACCTGGTGAGACGCAGGGAGGAGACTAGGGGGAGGGACAGGAACTGGGAGGAGTGGCTGCTGCGACGGCGGCCGCTGTGGCTGCGGCTGCGGCTGCTGCCGCTGCTGCTGCTGCTGCTGCTGCTGCTGCTGCTGCTGCTGCGGCTGCTGCTGCTGCTGCAGTCGCTGCTGAGCGCGCGGGCGAGTGTGAAGAGTGTAGAGACCGGAGCCCGGCTCAGCAGCAAAAGTGGCGAGGGGCTGGTAAGAGTCCCCGTCAACACACACCGCAGTCTCTCCAGAAGGCTCAAACCACACACCCACGTGCTGACTCACGAGGGGTCGCACGCCCACCAAGTTCCGGGAGAACGAGGGGACGTGAAACCCAGTGAGAGACCCAGAAGGAGCAGCCGGACACGGCAAGGTGGTAGTGTGACGCGCGGTGACTGGTCCCGAAGTGGGATCAGCCAGCGCCACAGAAACAGGCGCAGGAAGAGGCGTAAGTGTCGTGCTGTCACGAAAGAAGCAGTGAGAGGCTCCAGAGTCCAGCGTGAACGACAGCGAACCGTCCTCTGAGGTAGCCGCTGGACTAGAGTCTACACAAGAGCCTACACTAGCAACAGGCAACTGAGCAAGGCTAGCACCTAAGCTAACAACACCAGAGTAAGCAGAGTCAGAAACACTAGAGTCAACAACAGCATACATAGCATGAGGAGCACCAATCAGATCAACTAACTGCTCAGCAGACATGCCCCACAGAGCGGAGCCGTAGCGCTGAACCAGAGGAAGCCAGTCAAGGGCAGGACCGCCAACCCCGTAGGCCAACCGGACCGTGTCAGTGAGCTGAGCAAAGCACTGACCAGGGGGGTGAAAGCGGCCACAAGGGTGGCCCCGACGAGGACCTGTCAGAACCTGATAGGTGCAGGGAGGGTAAGCAGCACCACGCTGAGGCTGACGCAGCCCCGACCCCGGAGCCAGCTGCTGACGCTGCTGCTGCTGAGGCTGCTGGGAGGAGAGGGGCTGCTGGTGCTGCTGAAGCTGCTGCTGACGCTGAGCCTGGTACCACGCCGCTGCTCCACCTAGCGGGGCCGGCAGTACAGGAGACGACTGACGAGCTCGGGTGTCGCCACCACCAGCAGGCGCAGTGGAGTCACCAGCCGCTGCACGAGAGGTCTCTCCAGACGCTGCACTCCCACCACCGCCAGTCGCAACAGCACCCCCACTACCTCCGCTACCTCCGCCTCCACCTCCACCAGAACCACCTTTCTTGCCCCCCTTGCCGCGGGACCGCGACGCAGTCGTAACAGCAGCTGCAGTCGCGTCAGTAGCGGCAGTGGCAAGAGATGCAGTGAAGGTGGGTACCTGCAGGACTGTGCACCCGTGGAAGAGTGGGGGGGGCACAGCACCAGAGGCGGCAGCTACCGAGCGAAGGTTGCTCTCGACGTCCTTGAGCGCAGACTCAAGGACCTCGACTGTCAGCTCACTAGGGTGCTTCAGCAGGAGCGCGTCACGTACGGAGGCAAGGCGGTCAGGGAGGCTAGTGGCGATGAAATAGATAGTAATCGCCATGGGGGGAGGAAGCAGTGCAAGCTGTGCCTCAGTGCAAGCAGCGCGGTAACTAGCGTCGAGCGAGCGGAGGTGAGCGATCAAGTCAGCAGAGCGCTCAAACGAGGCGAGATCAGGAAACAGGAACGGGAGGAAAAGACGGCCAAGAGAGACAGTAGCGGGAGTAGAGTAGCGGGCCTTAATCGCAGTGAGGTACGCAGCAGCGGTGCGAACCTGAGTGAAGTGGACCTCCTCTGACTCAGGGAGGAGGCTGCTGAGTGCGATGCAGGCCGCAGCGTCACGTGACGTCCAAGCCGTCCTGTCAGCGCGCTGACGGGCAAAGCGAGCCGTAGCAGCATCGTCAGGGGCAGGACCTAAAGCGGCAGGCTCGGGGGGCTCGGGGAGGTCACCAGTAGCGTGCGACCAGAGGGTCTCGCCCCCCTGGACTTGACTCTCTAACAGACGGCGAGCGCGAAGAAGCCAGACGGAAAAGTCAAGAGGTCTACCGTCAGCGTCGAAACGAAGAACTCGCGGAGTCGCCATAGCGAAAACTAACGCGAACGAGCAGGCGAGTAACAGCAGGAGGTAAGAGGCAAATTAGGGTTCAGGTGGGACTTAGTCGCAGCGGAAGAGCGGGCTAGAGCGACGGGCCAGGGCGTAGGGTCGACGGGACGGGGGAAAGGGCGGGCACGATGTAACGGGGCAGGGCGACGCGACGGGGCAGGGCGACGCGACGGGGCAGGGCGACGGGACGGGGAAGGGCGACGCGACGGGGCAGGGCGACGGGACGGGGAAGGGCGACGCGACGGGGCAGGGCGACGCGACGGGGCAGGGCGACGGGACGGGGCAGGGCGACGGGACGGGGCAGGGCGACGGGACGGGGCAGGGCGACGGGACGGGGCAGGGCGACGGGACGGGGCAGGGCGACGGGACGGGGCAGGGCGACGGGACGGGGCAGGGCGACGTGACGGGGGGAAAGGGCGCGACGCGACGGTGGGAAAGGGCGCGACGCGACGGGGGGAAAGAGCGCGACGCGACGGGGGGAAAAGGGCGCGACTCGACGGGGGGGAACGGGCGCGACGCAACGGGGGGAAAGGGCGCGACGTGACGGGGGGGAAAGGGCGCTAGGCGACGGGGGGAAGGGCGCTAGGCTCGGCACTAGGCGCGGTAACAACGGAACCGGTACGAACGAGAGGTAGGATCAGGCTCGGGAGATACGAACGGAGAACGGAGGAACGGGATCCCACAGGATCCTAACCTAACTGATACCATGTCAGAATGAGGAATGGATGATGCATTGATGTTGGTTGGGGTACATATAGCTAACCCTAAGTTTTGTACCCCCTAAGACAAACCTCACTATAGGCTACAACATTTGACATTCGCTTCGCTTGTGACTTGGTGTTTCGACACGACAGAGGCGCTTAAGTTAATTGTTTCCGATTTCCAACAATATCTACCCTAGGGTGTTATGTCCGGGAGAATACGGTACCGGCCCTTAACTGTCAGCAATTTATATTTTGTGAATGGATTTTTGGCGTGTTTTTGGTTTTGCACCACCGATATTTCAGAGTTCAGGGGTTCTGTGTAACATCTATATTCTAGCTAGCCCACAAAAATCCACTTCAACAATTAGCAGCACATCATCATTCATTATACGGTACCGAAAGAAAAAAATGAAACAAAATTGTGGTATGCTTTGCAGTACACACCATACGGTATATACGGTAGTGATCATTACAGAAGTCCTAAGGCCAAACAACCATCCTGGACATCATTACTATAAAGGACCTCTTTTACTCAACAGTGCCGTGCCCTCGCCGCCATTCCGACCTCTACTGTATCCACAATGTACGCTGCTGGTTTCCTGCTGTGTTAACCTGTACCACTCGCAACTCATTGCTCTGTTCACTGTACAGGTGCCTACCCCCCATCAGGCCCCTCCATGCCGCCCATGCCCGCCACCTGCCCACCTTCAGGATACTCCCCCACGTGCCCCATGCTCAGTGGCCCATTCGCCATGCCTGCACCCATGCCCCCCCTGCCCACTTGTATATGTGACTGGGGCTGCATGTAAAGCGTCCCCATCGACCCTCCTCCCATGCCCCCCATTGCCATGCTTCCTCCCAATGCTCCCCCCATGCCTCCCATGTGTGCTGCTGCCGCAGCAGCAGCAGCCATGTCATGTGTGTTGGGCTGTAGTTCTCCTGCTCCTCCTGCCGCTGGCCCCCCTGCACCACCCATGCCACTCCCCATGCTCTCCATTTGCCCCATTTGCCGGTATTGCAGGGCTGCAGCCAAGTTCGAGCCTGGCACACCCGAACCTGCCATGCCCGAACCTGGCACACCTGGGCCTGGCATGGAGGCTGATGCAAGGCTTTGAGGAGGCATGGGGTAGAGGGGGGAGGGTGCAGAGGCCATCATGGCAGCGGCGGCTGCTGCTTGGGGCGCCATCATCATGGTGAGGGGGGGTGACGGCGCTGGCGCATCAGTGCGCATGGCAGGCATGGGGGGCGCGTGGCTGCCCATACCCATGCCGCCCGCACCTGCTGCCCCCCCCACCATCCCGTTACCCAGTGCTGCTGCTGGCCCCTGCCCCATGCCTGGCGCTGGTAGGTGCGCTGCTGAGACTGCGGAGCCTCAACAGGGGTGTTGGGGCAGGGAATTGAAAGGGAGGAAAACGGCAGAGGTTGACTTCAACACCTATGTCGTGGATACGACGAGCGGGGTTAGTCTGTCTGAGAAAGAGTGAGGAAGAGGGAAAGAGAGAGGGAGACGGAGAGAGATAGAGAGTGTGTGTGTATGTTGTAAATGTGTGTGTGTTAGAAAGGGAGGTGAGACCAAAGGGGAGGGAGGTGAGGAGGCCGAATAAAAATGTGTGGGGAAATAGGGAGTGGCAGCACAGCACACGAGAGACGGACGCGGTACACCTCTCCTCCGTGATGCACTCACAGCTGTCCATCTCTCTCTTGATGCCGCCGTACCCCTGACCGCCCACACCGCCGCCTGCACTTCCACTGCCGAACGTGCCTGAGGAGGCAGCGGCGGGCAGCATGGAGGGGTGCTGCGCGCCCACCAGCCCCGCCATGCCCGGCAAGTACGACGCCGCCGCTGCCATCTCCGCCGCCGCAGCTGCCTGCGCATGCGCTTGCGCTTGCGCCTGTGCAGCCTGCGCTTGCGCCTGAATCTGCGCTTGTGCCTGCGCCTGCGCCTGCGAGTGCGTGAGGACGGCAGAACCTCCCGCCAGAGCGCGCAGGCGGGAGATCTCCGCCTGCGACATGGCCAGCTCCGCCTGCAGGCGCACCACCTGGCGGGGCGAGGGGCCGACGCAGGGTTATGGGGAAAGATGCGCGCAAGGGTCGGGAGCGATGGAAAGGCAAGGGACGACGAACTTAGGTCTTTCGTGAACGGACCACCTTTTCTCGGCGCCCCCTCCTGCCTGCCATCGTGTTGGGCGCCTGCCCTGCGCGCCGCCGTCCCCTACAACAGCGGCGCAAGTACGCCGCATTCACCGACAGATTTGCGCCGGGCGCCCACGAAACGGGCGTGACGCCAAGATCACGGCGGGTGGGGGGATTCATGCAAGGTTTCCGAGCGAGCAAGGCGGCTTACCTGTTGCTGCAGCGCGAAGAGCGCGCCGACACAGCCGTACACGGGGTCGCTGATGCGCGCCTCCGCCTCGTACGACAGGCTGTTCACCGCGTCCTCGCGGCTGGGCGGCGGCAGCTCCTGCAGCAGCTTGCCCACGTTGCTGGCGCCGAATATCCGGTGCACGTTGGCGAAGCGCAGGCTCTGGTCGGGCGAGAAGTACGCCGCGAAGATGCACGTGCTCGTGCACTTGCGCCGCAGGAACTTGCACGCGCCGCACGGCGACACCGACGACGCCGCCGCCCCGCCAGCGGAGGCGCCGGAAGCTGCAGGGGCGGCGCTGCCTGAGAGCGTAGGCGTCGTGGTTGCCGACGACGGCCCGCCTGCGCCGCCGCCGCCGGCACCTGCAGTTGCGCCGGCGCTGGCGGCGGCGGGGCTCGCAACTGACCCCATGGAAGCGCCGCCGCCACCCCCTCCGCCTGCACTCACGGGCGCGCAATTCTGACCCCCCAATCCTTCCCCTCCGCCGCTCCCTGCACTGCCAAGCTGCCCCGCCGCCGCTGCCGTGGCGGAATCGAGCATGCCCTCGGGCGCGCACGCGGGAAGCGCATGCCCCTGGGGTGCGGTGGAAGCGACGGGCTGCCCAGGGTGGGTTGCGGCAGGGACGGGGAGCGCGGCCGGCGGGAGTGGCGGCATGTGCGGAGGTTGCGAGGCGGGGAGCGGGGCGGGGGGATTGAGGGCGGGCGAGGAGTCGATGAGGAGGGAGTGGCTGCTGGGGACGGACGCCATGTGCGTGTCCATGGCGGCGAGCGCGACGACCACGCGCACGAGGCGACACGCGGAATGGCGATGGGTTAGGGTGCGATGGTGGCACTGGCGATGCGGATCTGCGGAGGAGCGCGGAACGGACTGCCTGCCCAATGCGACGCGCGCCTCGCACCCGACGGACAGGCAGCCCTGGTCCAGCTACGCAACGCCCCGCGCCGTGCGCGCTCCGCGCTGCAGCCGTCGTGCACACCGCGTTTAGCGACGACTGGCGAATTCGAGACAAGAAAGGAAGGATCGAAACTGTCTTCCTACCGCGGACCCCCTGTTCTACGTCGCTCGAGGTGGAATTCCGATCGGCGGGCTGATGCGGCCGAAAATGGGGTCTTGCGCGGATGGCTTACATAATTGCGCCGCCGATGGGGAACTCCTAGGATGGATGAAAGCCCACCAGAGGGGATTCGATTGCTGCGCTATTATACAGGAGCCATCATCGATGAGCAGCGCAGTTGTAGGACCGTGCCATACTAAACCCGAACGATCGCGAGGAGACCACCTCGACGACTAAAGATGAGCGACCGCCAACAAGAATTTGCGAGTGTGGTGTTGGGTGACGAGGAAGAGGTGACACTGGACATGGACGCAAGAATGGGGTATCTGGAAGCGCGCGGATGTGGAGGGTACCGTGCTGATTGTGGTGCTGCGACGAGCGACGCAAAGTCGAGAGATACTGTCGCAGACGTTGGTTGGTGGTCGGGGAGTGGCTACACTTGGGGCAGAGCGACCAGAACCTCAGCTGACGCAAAGGAGGACATTCGCATGACTGCTGCGACGACTGCTGAAACAAAAAAATTCACTCTCCTTCCTCGCTCAGCTGCGCACTCACCACACAGGGAGTGGAGAGCACCCCTCCGCCTTGCGCCATCTTTCCTCTTGCTGCTTTCCATCTCTTCCATCCTTCCGCATCGCGAAAGCGCCGTTCTTGGTTGATCTGGGGTTACCCGCCCCTGAGAAACCCCCCAGGCTGGTGATTGGCGATCATGTGGCCATTTGCACATTACAATAGCGCGCCGAGCTGACGAACAAGGGCCACACGTGCATGAAACGGAAGTGGTGATTTTTGAATTCTGCCACCAAGGCATACCACCAGCGCACCACCACCACGAAGGCGCGACCAGAGCAACTGCTTCGTTGTTCACCCCACCCCAGCAGCTGCCTCACACTTCGAAGAACTGGCGAAATCTGCGATTTCGCGAAGTCTCTCTACCTAAATTTTCGCCGTGTCAAACCCCCCCTCTTGTCAGAGATCTATGCCATCACTTACGAGCTGCACGGCGCTATTGGTGGATTTGCGTGGCACGTGGTGTGCTTAGCAGATCGTGGCTGACCATTCACGGAAGCCAAATGGCAAGCCCAAGCTGCTCCGATCTTTCCTCAGGATCTTGTTGGACCAGCTACTACCTTCGATTGGCCAAGGGCTGATGGGCTGGCAGCATTTTCGGAGCTTTGTTATCTAGCCATCTAGAAGGTCTATAGTTCTGATTTGGGAAAGTACATGCCAGCTCTATATTCTCAAAATTATCTTAAATTTAGATCCAACTTTACTAAAAAAATTCTCAGTTTGTTGAATGTTGCTCACGCGAGGCCCAGCTTATGTTCAAAACTGGTCCTGTGGGGCTAACCTTTCAACGTGTGTCTGCTTTTACAGCAGGAATTTTCGACGGGCCAGAAAACATAAAACCATGTCAAATGTTTATAACGTTTAGATATGGTTAGTTATTCTAAGAGCGGCTGGTGTTAGGAGCGTCTGGAGCCAGGAGGCAATGGAGCTAGGAGCGATTGGAGCTAAGAGCGACTGGAGCTAAGACCGATTGGAGCTAGGAGCGACTAGAGCTAGGAACGACTGGAGTTAGAACGATTGGAACGAGGAACGGCTGGAGCAAGACTAGGCTGGAACTAGAAGCGCCAGGCCAGGAACTATTGGCGCTAGGAGCGGCTGGAGCGAGGAGTGACCGGAGAGAGACAAGTAACTACCTACGAAGAAACATCAGCCTGGGAATTGTCGGGTAGGCTAGGCGGGCCAGGAATGCTAGTTGGGGCCACAACACCGGAGCTACGTCAGGAGAAGTAACCGCGGCTGTCAGCCACTGTTAGAGGTGCCAGTGGCCAGGGGCGTGACTGGCGGCCTGCGGCCGGTTGCAGTAGGCGAAAAACGGGCTGCAGTAGATGCGGGCGGCTGGGAGTAGCTGTGGGCGGCTGGGAGTGGCTGTGCGCGGCTGGGAGTGGCTGTGGGCTGCTGCAGTAACACGTGCTAGTGCTTAGCTGGGCTGCTGCAGTAGTGCATGATGCTGCCTAGCCGTGCTGCTGTAGTAGCATGCGCTGCTGCCAGCGGTGCTGCTGCAGTAACATGCGCTAGAGGTGCTGCCACTAGGGGTACTGGAGCTGGAGGTGCTGGCCCTGGTGGTGCGAGTTTCGGAGGTGCTAGAGCTAGACGTGCTGGCACATGTGGTGCTAGTTCTGGGGATGCTAGAACTGGAGGTGCTGACACTAAAGGTGCTGAATCTGGGGGTGCTGGAGCAGGAGGTGCTGGGGCTGGAGGTGCTAGCTTTGAGGAGACTGGCGATGGGGGCTCTGCTACTGCTATTAGAAACTAACGAGCAGGAATGATAAACTATGAGAGTGTTGGGTACAAATACAAACCCTAAAGGGGTTGTACCCCATATTGGCTACCCCACTACAGCCTAAACATAATAGCATAACAGATATAGTTTGACACACCCCCATAGGCAAAGTGGGGGAGAACAAGGGGTCACAAAACCAGTCAAGAAAAGCAAAGCAAGCTCAGGGTGGATAACAACGTCACCACACACTCCGAAAAGCAAAGGGCCACAAGGCCAGTTCACATGCAAAGGTATATATGCAACAACAATAGTACAGTGATCACAACCTAGCAAGAGCAAGCATCTAAATATATATAGATCACAGTACAAGCAAAGTCACGAAGTGAGCAAATGAGACAAAACATGCACAAGGCGTAACATAGTACACATGCGCTGATGATCACCAGACAGAAGTGCCTTGGTGAATATATCAGTAGTGTTGGCCCGAGTGGCCACGTGAGTAAGACGAAGCTGACCACGCTACTGCAACTCTCGAGCCAGGAAGTAACGAAGAGCGATGTGCTTCGTTCTGTGCTTCAGTCTGTGCTCCTCACACAAGGCAATGGCGGCCTTGTTGTTGACGTACAGAACTGGAGGAGAACAAGGCCGCTCTCCCAAGTCGGTCAGCAGGTAGGTGAGCCAGCGTAACTCCTGTGCAGCCATGGCTGTGGCATAGATCTCAGCCTCACAACTGGAGTTGAGAACAGAAGACGAGCGGGTAGACCGCCAAGAAACAGAGCCGCAACCGAGGCTGAAGGTGTAACCCTGAGACGACCGCTGCGTAGCCAGGTCGTCAACCCAAGACGCGTCTGAGTGTCCAGTGAGGACAACCTCACCCCGTCCTCCAAGCACGAGCCCCATGCCCGATGTGCTGCACAAGTAGCGCAACACCCTCTTAGCAGCCTCCCAGTGCTCTTGCCGGTGTCTCCCAGGCGCAACGTAGCAAGCCAGGATGCTAAGAGGGTAGGCAAGGTCAGGTCGAGTGCAGGTCATCAAGTACATGAGGCAACCCACAAGCTCTGGATACGGGCCACTCGGCTCTACGGACTCATCCGAAGGCAGAGCTGAGAGCGAGTGACCCGTAGCCATAGGAGTGGACTGTGGCGAGGACCAAGTGAAGCCGAAGCGCTGAAGGACATGCTGCACCATGTGTGACTGAGTCAGGGTGATGGTGCGCTGTGCTCTGTCCCTGGTGATCTGCAAGCCAAGGTAGCTGCGCAGCTCACCCAAGTCTGTGCACGTGTGTCTCTTCTGCAGCTCCGACTTCACAAGGGCGAGTGCCTCAGTGTCAGCAGTAGCAAAGACCAAGTCGTCGATGTACACGAGGATGTAGAACGGCGGCAGCGAAGTGTCGGTGCACAGAAACATCGACGGGTCAGCTGTCGAATGAGCAAACGACACAAGTGTCGTCCTCAGTGTGTCGTGCCACTCACGAGGCGCCTGGCGGAGACCGTAGACTGGTCGCCGGAGGCTCCACTGGGTACCAGGGGGAAACGACCCAGTGAAGCCAGGTGGGCAGCGCAGCCAGATCTCCTCGTGCAGGCTGCCCTGTAAGAAGGCTGTGCTGAAGCCAAGAGAGTGAAGCTAGTAATCACTCTGAGCAGCAACGTGCAGCAGCACCCGAAGAGTGGTCATCTTCGGGGCAAGGGAGAAGGTCTAGAAGAAGTCAACTCCCTGTCGCTGACTGAAACCTCGTGCAACGTAACGAGCCTTGAAGACAGGCGGAGAACCCGGCAGCCGCTTCACCCTGAAAATCCGCATGCCATCGACGATGTTCGCCCCGGGAGGGGGAACCTCATCGACGTACGTGCCTGTGGACTTCCAGGATGCCACCTCTGCGTCCATGGCTGTCTGCCACTGAGAGGAGTAGGGACCCGCGATCGCCTCAGCGTAAGAGCGCGGGGTCGGGATGTCTGGTGCATCCGGGTCTCCCTTAGGGGCAAGCAGCATGGCCACGAGATGAGGTGCAGCGGCTGCAAGACACTCAAAGTCCTCCTGCCTGTCCTCAAGGACGTCCGTGCCAAGAGCACACTCACCCTCGACGAACGGAGGACAGACAGACGCAGACTCAGCAACAAGACTAGCAGCGTAGTCGAGACGACAAGCGGCGGTAAAGTCAACAAGGCAGACGCTGCAGCAGACTCCAAATGACGGGTCAGTGAGAACAGTGGCTAGCAGACGCTTGGCAGTAGGGTGAGCAGCACGAAACGGGTACGACTCAAGGTCCGGAACGTCAGGCAGAGAAGACGCAGGAGGAGACGGCAGGGAAACACGCTGTGGAACAGAGGAAGGATGAAGTGCCATAGTGTGCGTGCCAGGGACAGGAGGCGGACGCTCACGAGGAACACGATGACCAGTGCGACGAGTGACGAGACGCAGGCTCACGACGCTCTGTAAGCGAGTCTGTCTGCTCAGTGTAAGGAGAAGGAGCGGGCAGTTGTGAGCATGGCTGTAACGGGAGACCAGTAGAAGATGGGAGGCTAAGAACCTGGCGAAGCACGGAGTCAGGTGGTGGCAGAGACGACGGTGACGGCGGAGCGAAGAACAGTCGCGGCTGTGCAGTGCCACCAGTGCCAGTAGCTCCAGGGCCTCCAGCAGCTCCAGAACCTCCAGCTCCAGCGCCTCCAGCGCCAGCACCTCCAGGTCCATTGTCTCCGACTCCAGGGTCGACGGCTCCAGCTCCAGGGCCTCCAGCTCCAGTGCCTCCAGCAGCAGCACCCCCAGAACCGCCACCTCCAGCACGAGGGTCTCCAACTCCAGAGACGACAGCACTAGCTCCTGAGTCTCCAGCTCCAGTGCCTCCAGTAGCAGCACCCTTAGAAACGGCACCTCCAGCTCCAGGGTCTCCAACTCCAGGGTCGACAGCACCAGCTCCAGGGCCTCCAGACTCAGGACCTCCAGCAGCAGCACCCCAAGAACCGGCACCTCCAGCTCTAGGGTCTCCAGCTCTAGTGCCTCCAGGGCCAGCACCTCAGGCTCCAGGGCCTCCAGCTCCAGTGCCTCCAGCTCCAGTACCTCCAGCAGCGCGACTCCGAAGGCGGGTGCGCGAAGCAAGCCACTCGCGCAGCTGCTGCGGCGAGAGAGGTGACCGTTGTGACGCAGCACCAGGACCTCCAGCAGCTCCAGAACCTCCAGCTCCAGCGCCTCCAGCTCCAGCACCTCCAGCTCCAGTCCCCTCAGCACCAGGGTCTCCAGCTCCAGGGCCTCCAGCCCCAGTACCTCCAGCAGCAGCACCCCCAGAACCGGCACCTCCAGCTCCAGGGTCGCCAACTCCAGAGGCGACAGCTCCAGGGCCTCCAGCTCCAGGGCCTCCAGCTCCAGCAGCGCCACTCCGAAGGCGGTAGCGCTGAGCGTACCACTCGCGCAGCTGCTGTGGTGAGAGAGCACCTCCAGTACCGCCAGTACGAGCAGCACCACCAGCTCCGGCAGCTCCAGTACCTGCAGGACGAGCACCTCTAAGACTAACAGCTCCAGCCCCTCCAGAACCACTAGCACCACCAGCACCTCCAGTGCTAGCAACTCCAGGGCCTCCAGCTCTAGTAGCCCCACCAGTCCTGGCAGCTCCAGTACCTCCAGTACGAGCACCTCCAGAACCAGAAACACTGGCACTCCCAACGCCTCCACGACGAGCAGCACCAGCAGCTCCAACCGCAGCACCTCGAGCAGCCGTACCTCCAGCAACAGGACCTCCAGCTCTAGCAGCACGACTCCTCAGGCGGGTACGCCACGCAAGCCACTCTTGTAGCTGCTGTGGTGAGAGAGGCCCGTGTTGTGAAGATAGACCAGCGCCAGTTTTTTTGGCGACTGGCCTCACCCAAACGTAGCAAGTCTTATGGTCCTTCAGCAGCAAGAAGTACAGGCTCCCGTCCTTGGCAGCCACCCGAAATGGCCCATACAGGTCGATGTGCACGACAGCCAGGGCGTCGTCGGCGTCCGTGCCTTTGTCGGGGAAGGTGTGCTGCACTAGCTTCCCGCCGACACACGAGCAAGGCGAATCGGCGCCGGACGCCGACTTGAGGTCCAGCCCGGTGGCGACCTCGTGCTTCGCCGAGCTCCGGATGGTGTCCATGCCGACGTGCGCGAGCCTCGCGTGCAGCCTGTCCGTAGTCGACTTGTCGCCGAGACGATCGCCAGCAGAGCCACCACATCTACCGCGGTCATCGTCGTCTTCGCCGAGCAGGGACGAAGGTCGGTGCAGAGGCACCATGCGGAGATTCACTCTACAACGGTAGTGAGCTAGACTACGGGGTTGGCACGAACTACTAGGAGTGATCGTAGCTTTGCCTAGTTCCTTAGCACTTGCACATTCACGGGAGAAATTGGCAAGAGTTTCCACGATCAAGGTTGGAATCATAGAAATAAATCAATCTAGCAATGACAGAATGACTACATCAGGCACCTAGCAACCCTGCAGCTAGCCTGGTCGACTGCCAGCACAGCTCGGTCGACCGCCTGCCAGCGTTGCGTAGAGGAGCCGCGCCAGCACTGCAGAAAGGCGACCTGCCAACACTGCAGGTCGACGGCGTGCCAACGCTGCAGCAGAGCGGCTGTCCAGCGTTGCCCCGTAGAAGACAGCAATGCGCATGCTCACAGGTGCGCGCAGACGATTGGCCCGACTTGCCTCGTTGGGCATCCGTCGGCTATTGTCTGCGCCTGACGAGCCACATCGACTTCGGGATACCATTCCGAAGTCGCCTTCGTCATCGCGATCTCGACGACGTTCGCGTGCCTCCGCCGAACTCGTCGAGCAGGTTACCCGGTCGACCTGGACACCACCAGATGCTCCCGGTCGACCACCAGGTGCCTCTGGTTGACCACGGCTCCCGTCGAGCTACCCCCTGGTCGACGGACCCCTTCCGTCGACCAGAACTGCTCCGTCGACCTCCCGGTCGAGCTGCAGGTCGACGGGATGCTTCGCGGACCTCCCGGTCGAGCTGCAGGTCGACGGGATGCCCCCCAGTCCTCCCGGTCGAGCTGCAGTTCGACGGGATGCTCCAGAGACCTCCCCGTCGAGCTGTAGGTCGACGGACTGCTCCGTCGACCCACTGGACGGCCCACCCATCGCCCAGGCCAGTCAGTTGCGCCCGTCGAGCACCCCTGGTCGACGGAAGCTCCACAGTGACATCCTGCAGCTCGACGAAGCCCGTCGAGCAGCTCCTTCACTGCGAACGGTCGGCTGCTTCACCCGTACATCCGACCAAGTCGTCGGCGTTGCCCAAGCGAGGGCGGGGCCAACACTCCATTCCCGTTAACACTCCCCTGCCGCGCTCACGCTTGGGCCTCCAGCCCACACGGCAGTACTCCACGGAGAAAACTCGTCCTCGGCGTGCACCCCACACACAGCACGCCGTCACCGCACCAGCCGTGCAGAAGGGCACGGCACCTACTGCTGCACCTCGTCGTCGCCGTCGCCGACGTCGGCCAGACGAACTTGGCCGATGGCGACAGAGCACCGGTTGAAAGCCGGAAAATGCAGCGCCTTCGTCAGGAAATCCGCCGGCTGCTCGGTGGTCCGGATGTACTTCAGCTTGAACTTCCCGCGCCTCACCATGTGCTGCAGCCAGGCGTAGCGTCGCTCCATGTGCTTGAGGTTGCCCGTCAGCCCCAAGCCCTCAGCGACCGTGATTGCCGACTTGTTGTCGACGCGGAGGATGGTCGGCTTGCCAGCGTCGAGCAGCTTGAACTCCGCGAGAAGGAAACGAAGTCGACGCCCCTCCTTGCCAGCATCTACGGCCGCGACGTACTCCGACTCGGTCGAGGAGAGCGTCGCGCACTTGATGCGCGAGCTCTATCAGGAGACAGCGGCCCCTCCGTAGACGAACAAATAGGGCGTATTCCTAGCTTCGGGTCATCCGGTGTTTGTGTCATCCGAAAATTGAGGTAGCCAATCGGAAAACCCGCGGTTCGAAATTCGAATTTTTCGATTGGATACCGCAAATTTCGGATGACATGAAGCCGGGATGACCTGAAGCCAGGAATACGCCCATAGCCGCCCGTGCTCGTCCGCTTCTGCTTGTCGCCCGCGTCGTCGGCATCCACGTAGCCGATCAGCTCCAGCGACTCTGGTCCACCGCCGAACTCCAGGGCGGTGTCGCGGGTGTCGGCGAGGTAGGCGAGGCAACGGTCGACCTCGCGCCAATGCTGGTCACTCCTCACCGTGAGGCCACTCCCCAGCTTGCTGCAGGCGAAGGCGATGTTCGGCCTCGTCGTCGTCGCCGCGAACTGCAGCGAGCCAACCTTCTGCCGGTACTCCTCCTCCTCGCGCTCCTGGGCCTCCTCGTCGTCGAACGTCAGCTCGGCGTAGGCGTTGACCGAGACCGGCGTCTTCGGGATGCGCCCGCCTTGCTCCTCGTCGATGAAGCGCCTACGCAGCTTGTCGGCGTAGTTCTGTTGGTGTAGCCACAGCTTCCTTGGCGGCCTATCGCGCACGATCTTCAGCCCGAGGTACTTCACCACCGGCGAGATCTCCCGCAGCTCGAAGGCGGCCTCCAGCAGCTCCTTCAGCTCCTTCAGCATCGCGGTGCTGCTGCTGGCGGCGAGCAAGTCGTCGACGTAGACCAGCACCCAGCAGGTCACTCCGTCGTCGCCGGTCTTGAAGTAGAGCGCCTCGTCGACCTGGCTTTTCTTCCAACGTGCGCCCAGCAGCACACCGTCGAGAGCCCTGTACCACAGCAGCGGCGACTGCTTCAGCCCATAGAGGCTCTTCAGCAGCTTACACACCCGGCCGGTCCCATCGTCGAAGTAGTCCGGCTGGTACATGTAGAGCACCCTGTCGAGCTTGCTCTTGAGGAAAGCGTTCTTCATGTCGAGCTGCATCAGGTTGAGGTCGAGGACGGCGACAATGCTGAGGAAGATCCTCAGCGTGACGTAGCTGCTCACCGGCGAGTACGTCTCGTCGTAGTCGGCGCCGTACACCTGCGTGAAGCCCTTCACGACCAGCCTCGCCTTCTTGCGCTCGACGGTGTCGTCGATGCGGTACTTGGTCGTCAGCACCCACCGGTTCTTCATGATGTTCACCCCGCGTGGGCGTTCGACCAGCTCCCAAGTGCCCATGCCGATGAGGCTACGGATCTCCTCCTCCATGGCGGCCTTCACCGCCGGACCCTTCCAGCTCGCCAGCGCCTCCTTCACCGTCATCGTGGCGATGTCCCAGCGGTGTTCGGGGTCGGAATGCATATCGGGGTCGAGCTCCGGCAGGTCTTCATCCTCCTCGGCGTCGTCGTACAACAGGTCGTCGTCGACCTCGTCGTACACCGTGGTGAAGGCAGCTGGTGGCAGGCAGGCGTGGGCGTGGTAGCTCAGCTTCTCCGGCGGCCGTCGAGCTCGACCAGACCGTCGCAGCTCCGGCGCAGGCTTCTCGACCGGAACCTCCACCACGTCGCTGTCGGTGGACTCCTCTCCCGCTGACAGCTCCCCTTCCTTGTCGACATCTTCGTCGTCGACCAGCTGCTTCGACTCTTCGACCGGCTGCTCGTCTGCTGCTGACTTCGACAGCTCCCCTGTCGACCGCCCCGGCTGCTGCTCCCCTGTCGACTGCCCCCTCGATGTTGCCTCCTACTCGACCGGCTCCCCTGTCTGCTGCTCCCCTGTCGTCGACTTCCGGCCCTGGTCGACGAGCTTGGCGCCTTGTCGACCGCCGGCGATGCCACTGGCCGGCGCCACAGGCGACGCCTCAAGGCTCCCCTCATCGCCGGTGGCCGACACAGGTGTCGAGGCAGACCGATCTGCGACGGGGGAGGGAGGAGCAAGAACAGGGGGAGGTGGAGGAACCTCCACAACATCCTCATCAGCAAGCTCGTCGACGTTGGCGAGCAGTGGGACCGTCGCCGTCGAGGTGTCCGTCGGCGGGTGTGCCTGCGTCCGCCCCGACGCCGGCCCATACTTCGCCTTCCACACTTCCAGCGACAGCATCTCGTAGAAGATAACCTCGACGGACGTGACCACCTTGTTGTCGGTCAAGTCCAGCACCTCCCAGCCCTTGCTCTCCGGCGACACGCCCAGGTGAAGCCCCCAGCGAGCCTTCGGTGCCAGCTTCCCACCGCGCTGCTGCTCGGGAACCATGAACTGCACCATGCAGCCCCACACCCGCGCCAGCGTGAGGTCGGGCTTCTTCCCGGTCAGCAGCTGGTACGGAGTCGTCCCCGGCGGCGTCGTCGACCGCTCCAAGCAGTTGCGCACCCAGACGGCCTGTCGAAGAGCGAGGTGCCACCAGTGGTGCTGCACGCCCATGTGCAGCAGCATCGTCCGCACGGACTCGACGACCGTGCGCATCTCCCGCTCAGCCATGCCGTTCTGCTGCGGAGTGTAGGGGCACGTCAGATCGTGGACGATGCCCTTCCCGTCGACGAAGGTGGTGAAATCCCGTCCGAGGAACTCCCTTCCCCGGTCAGAGCGGAGTGACAGTTCAGACTTTTTCGTCTGCCGTTCCACCAGCACCAGCCACTTCTGAAACTCCCGCAGCACGTCGCTCTTCTTAGCGACCGGCATTGTCCACACAAACCGAGTGTGGCGATCCTTCAGCAGCAGGAAGTACAAGCTGCCATCCTTGGCAGCCACTCGAAATGGCCCGCACAAGTCAATGTGCACGACAGCCAGTGCCTCCTCGGCGTCCGAGCCCTTGTCGGGGAAGGTGTGCCGCGCCAGCTTTCCTCCGACGCACGAAACGCACGGCGGGTCTGCTCCGGTCGACGGCGTGATGTCGAGCCCAGTAGCAACTTCATGCTTCGCCGAGCTCTTGATCGTGTCGACGCTGACATGTGCAAGCCGCGCGTGCATCCTGTCGGGGGTCGCCTTCGTTGCCGAGACGATTGTCCGCAGAGCCACCACCTCGGTCGACGGCAACGGCGTCGAGCAAGGGCGAAGGTCGGTGCAGAGGATTCGTCCGGTGTAGCGTGCTCGACCGAGCACCTCCCCGGTTGCGGCGACGAGCAGCATTTCGTCGCCGTCGCCCAGGAACTGCACTCCGCTCTCCTTCAGTTGGCCAGATGACAGCAGATTCGCATGTACCCCCGGAACGTAGAGCACGTCGGGGATGAGGACCCGCTTTCGAGCCTCCCCTTGTAGAGCGACGGTTCCGCGACCCTCGACAGGCTGCAACGCCCCATTGAAGCCGCGCACTTGCTTCACCTTGTCGCTCGGCGCCATGTCGACGAAGGCCGCCTTCGTCCCCATCAGGTGGTGGGAGCAACCGCTGTCGAGCAGCACCGCCATCGGGTCAGCTTGCACAGCTGCCGCCACCGCCTGAAAGTCCTCGCCAGCCTCCGGCGCCAGCGAGACTGTCGGCTCCACCACGCCGACCATCGAGCACGACGCCTCCCCGTCGCCTCGGTCCTTGCCGCTGGAGCTGTCGACCTCCTTCGTCGACGACGTCTTCTTCGACGCCTTCTTCTCCTTGCGCGGCTTCTCATCTCGACGTGGGCGACGGCTGGCCGATCGACCGCGGCCTCCCTTGCTGTCGTCCTCGTCGCTGTCATCGCGGTCGGGGCACTCGAAAGAGAGATGGTCGGGGTCGCCGCAGACCCAGCACTCCCGCCGTCGACCACCACCTCCACGACCCTTGCCCCGCGTAGACTTCTTCTCGTCGACGTCCTTCGTCGACCGCCCACCTCCGCTACCACTTCCGTCCGGCTTCCCGCGCTGCTCCTGCTGACGATTCTGCTTCGTCGGTGCAGCGTAACTCGCCTGCGGAAGGAGCTCCGTGGGCTGCTCTGCCTCCTGCATAGCCTCATCTTGAAGGATGTAGCTGGTGATGGAGTCCTCGTCGAGGGACTCACGCGTGCCGGGCACCATCATCATCCTCTTCATGAGGTTGTAGCCGCGCGGCAGGCCCTTGACGAGGTGAGTGATGTAGGACGCCGTCGAGTACTCGGCGCCCGCCATCCGCATCTCAGCCAGGATCCGTCGAGCGCGGTTGCAGTAGTCCGTCGCCGACTCCTGCTCGCCCATCCGAATGTGAGTCATCTTCTCCTCCAGCTGGCCGATGTACAGGTCGTCCTTCACCTGGTACGTCGACAGGATGAAGCGCCATGCCTGGTGACCAGCGTCGAGCCGCTCTCGACAGCTCCTGAGCGCTAGCTGCACCACCGGCGAGCAGCACCTCGAGATGACCATGAAGGTGAGCAGGTGAGCCGCACGAAACTCCCCGCGCAGCTCGACATCCTCCTCGGGCGGAATCGGCACGGTGCCGTCGGCGAAGCCTTTCAGCCCGGCGACCTCCAGCTGAGGCTCGATTGACTCCTTCCAGGTGATGAGGTCCCGTCGACCTTGCAGCGGGGCGACGGTGATCCGGTCCGGCGAGAACTTGAAGTAGCCATACGCCGGTGCAATCCCGCCCGCTGTCACATGCGTCGTCGCCGAGAAGCCTCCACCGCTTCGTAGAAGAGAGCAACGTCGACCATCGACATCGAGACACGAGTTGCCTGCAGCCGCCGTCGACCGCTGCACTCGCGCCTGAATCCCGTCGACGCCACCGTCGACCTTGATCACCCCTCTCTGCCTCGTGCCTTCGCTGCCGCTGACTCGAGCACCTCCGTCGAACTCGATGTCGACGCCACCTTCGTTTCGTGCCGGTCGAGGAGATGCAGGACGGGAAGGGTGTTCCGTCGCCCACTGCGCCCGGATGCCCAACTCGACGATCGTCAAGGGGATCGTCCCGTACTCGCCATCCGCGTGGCGTCTCCACCATCAGCTAAGCGTGTCTCCAAGGTGTCCGCTACGCCCGCTTCTACAACGGGGTCGACCATGACGACTAACGCTGCTGCCGGCTCCTTCGAACGACTTAGTAGGTGCAAAAGTCGGCTCCTATCTGAAGGTAATTTGCGGGGCCGTCCACGCTCACCGCACCATGCGGAGATTCACTCTACAACGGTAGTGAGCTAGACTACGGGGTTGGCACGAACTACTAGGAGTGATCGTAGCTTTGCCTAGTTCCTTAGCACTTGCACATTCACGGGAGAAATTGGCAAGAGTTTCCACTATCAAAGTTGGAATCACAGAAATAAATCAATCTAGCAATGACAAAATGACTACATCAGGCACCTAGCAACCCTGCAGCTAGCCTGGTCGACTGCCAGCACAGCTCGGTCGACCGCCTGCCAGCGTTGCGTAGAGGAGCCGCGCCAGCACTGCAGAAAGGCGACCTGCCAACAATGCAGGTCGACGGCGTGCCAACTTTGCAGCAGAGCGGCTGTCCAGCGTTGCCCCGTAGAAGACAGCAATGCGCATGCTCACAGGTGCGCGCAGACGATTGGCCCGACTTGCCTCGTTGGGCATCCGTCGGCTGTTGTCTGCGCCTGACGAGCCACATCGACTTCGGGATACCATTCCGAAGTCGCCTTCGTCATCGCGATCTCGACGACGTTCGCGTGCCTCCGCCGAACTCGTCGAGCAGGTTACCTGGTCGACCTGGACACCACCAGATGCTCCCGGTCGACCACCAGGTGCCTCTGGTCGACCACAGCTCCCGTCGAGCTACCCCCTGGTCGACGGACCCCTTCCGTCGACCAGAACTGCTCCGTCGACCTCCCGGTCGAGCTGCAGGTCGACGGGATGCTTCGCGGACCTCCCGGTCGAGCTGCGGGTCGACGGGATGCCCCCTAGTCCTCCCGGTCGAGCTGCAGTTCGACGGGATGCTCCAGAGACCTCCCCGTCGAGCTGTAGGTCGACGGACTGCTCCGTCGACCCACTGGACGGCCCACCCATCGCCCAGGCCAGTCAGTTGCGCCCGTCGAGCACCCCTGGTCGACGGAAGCTCCACAGTGACATCCTGCAGCTCGACGAAGCCCGTCGAGCAGCTCCTTCACTGCGAACGGTCGGCTGCTTCACCCGTACATCCGACCAAGTCGTCGGCGTTGCCCAAGCGAGGGCGGGGCCAACACTCCATTCCTGTTAACAGAGGACTCGGCCGATGAACATCGCCTGACCAAGCACGTTCCCCGCGGCCGAGATGAGCAGCATCCCGTCGCCGTCATCCTGCCAGCTTCACGCCGCTCTTCTTCGGTTGGCCGGCTGAAAGCAGGTTCGCCTGCATGCCGGAACGTAGAGAGCGTCGGGGATGAGCACCTGCTTCCCGGCGTCCCCTTGTAGAGCAACGGTGGCACGGCCATCCGGCAGCGCCCCATTGAAGCCGCGCACGTGCTTGACGTCGCCGCGCGGCTCCAAGTCGACGAAGGCATCCTTCGTCCCCATAAGGTAGTGCGAGCAACCGCTTTCGACCAGGACCACTACCGGGTTCGCCAACACGGCTACCGCCACCACCTGGAAATTCTCGCCGTCCTCCGGTGCCAGCGAGACAATCGGCTCCAAGACGCCGACCAGCGAGCACGAAGCCTCCTTGTCGCCTCGTCCCTTGCCGCAAGAGGTCGACTTGTTCGACTGCTTCTCCTTGCGCCGACTTACTTTCCCTGGGTTGACGACGGCTGGTCGGCCTCCCGTGGTCTCATTTCGCGTCGTTGTCGTTGGAGTCACTGCATTTGGGGCACTCGAAGGATAAATGATCGGGGTCGCCGCACAGCCAGCATTCCCGGCGTCGCCCTCCTCCTCCAAAACCGCTGTCCTTTGCCGACTTTCCCTTGTCGGCATCCTTGGCCGGCTTCTCACCTCCGCTAACACCACCGACAGGCTTGCTGCACTGCCCCGGTCGGCTACCTTGCTTCGCTGGGCCGACGTAGTTCGCCTGCAGCAGGAGCTCTGTGGACTTCTCGGCCTCCTGCATCGCCTTGTCCCTTAAGATGACTGAGGTCAACGAGTCCTCGTTGAGCGACTCCCTCGTGACCGGCACCACCGACAGCTGTTTCATCAGGTTGTAGCTGCTCGGGAGCCCCTTGATGACATGCGCAAGATACGACGCCGTTGAATACTCGACGCCAGCCATCCGCATGCAGGCAAGGTGACGCCGAGCTCGGTTGCAGTAGTCGGTCGCCGTATCCTAGTTGCTCGCCCATCCGCAGGTGCGTCATCTGCTCCTCCAACTGGCCGATGTACACGTGACCTGGTACGTCGCCGTGATGAACCGCCACGAACGATGACCGGCGTCCAGGTGGCGCCGGCACGACTTCAAAGCTCTCTGCACCACAGACGAGCAGCACCGCGAGATGACCATGAAGGTTAACAACTGCACGGCTCGAAACTCCGCGCGCAGCTCGGCGTTGCTCTTTGGCGGCGTCTCCACGGTGCTGTCGGCGAAACACATCAGCCCGGCCATCGCGGGGCTCGATGGACTCATTCCACGTGAGAAGGTCGTACCGAGTGACCAACGGCACCGTGACCGAGACCTTGTCCAGCGGAAACTTGAAGTACCCATAGGTCGGTTCGATCCCTTCTGCATTCACGTGTGTCGCTGCCGCCAGTGTCACGTTGCCTCGACTACCACCAGCATCGCCTTGCGAGGAGCAAGCGCCGACCGACGGCTACAGCCCTCGCGCCTAAACACCGCCGACTTCACTGTTGGCCATCCGGAACACCCCTCTCTGCCTCGACGTGCCTCCTGCACTGCTGCCGACTTGATTATCGACGTTGACGCCCACCGGTCAAGGAGAGGCCGGTCGAGAAGCTCGGCAGCCCACACTGTCAGAATCCCAGTCACTAACCACTGGGATAAAAGGGCTTGTTAATATAGCGGGTGAGTGCGCCCATAACCCCCCAGGCCGACGTGCCTGTAACCCTTCCCTAGGATCAATCGAGGATCTCCAGTGGACCTCTGACACCCCCCCGCACTGGGATGCCCGAAGTGCACACACCGGGAATCGAACCCGAGACCTTCGCTCTGATACCATGTCAGAATCCCAGTCACTAACCACTGGGATAAAAGGGCTTGTTAATATAGCGGGTGAGTGCGCCCATAACCCCCCAGGCCGACGTGCCTGTAACCCTTCCCTAGGATCATCGGGGATCTCCAGTGGACCTCTGACACACACATCTCGGATGCCAGCCTCGACGTCCGCCAACGGGAGGTTAGGCCCGTACTCACCACTCAGGTGGCGTCTCAAAGTGTCCACAACGCCCGGCTCAACTACGCGGCCCACCATGGTGACTAACGCACAGCTGCCGGCCTACGAACACAACAGATAAGTGCAAAAGTCGGCTACACTGAAGGTATCGTTGCGGTGCCGTCCACACTCACCGCACCATGCGGAGATAACTACAACAACGGGATCTTCTATGGGCAAGGCAGTGGTGATCTCTGCGTCCGTTCCTTAGTCATTAACCCGTGCTCACACTACCTGCACATTTCACGAGGAAATCCAGCAAGAGTTCCACTAGCAGGAGTTCACAAAAATAGTTCAGAATGATAGCAACAACATTGGCAACACTGACTACATCAGAGCTAGCAAGCATGCAGGTCGACCTCCAGCGCAGCACGGTCGACCGAGATCCAGCGTTGCAAAGCTCGTACTACTCCAGTGCTGCAGAGAAGCGGCTTGCCAACGTGGCAAGTGCACGGCGTGCCAACGCTGCAGCAAGGCGGCTGCACAGCGTTGCACCCGCACGACAACTGTGCACCCGCTTCGCAGGTGCTAGCGGCTGATTGGTGTCCTGTGCCCTGGCATGCGCACAACTCGGACACCACGCCGACCTCGTGTCCACGTTTGCACCTGATCCTCCACGTCGACCTCGGGATACCACACCGAGGTCGGCTTTGCGAAGAACACCTGGGCCACCGTCGCGCACTTCCGCAATGCTCCGTCGCCCGTGTAACTTGGTCGACCGGGCGTCCAGACGCCCAGGGCAGCGTCCAGGGCGCCGTCCAATCGCCCAAGACACCGGCCAGGCGCCCAAGTCGGCGTCCAGACGCCCAGGACGCCGTCCAGGCACCCAGTACAGCGGCCAGGCGGCCAGGTCGGCGTCCTGGCGCTCAGGACGCCGTCAAGGCGTCCATGACAGCGTCCCCCACTCCAGTAGGTCAGCTGCGCTCTTCGCACACCCGACAACGAAGTCGGCTCCCCCCATGCGAGGACGGGGCCAACACACAATTCCCGTTGACACCCACGACTGCACCTGATCTGCCCACGTCGACCTTAAGATAACACCTCCGAGGTCGGCTTTGCCAGAACCACCTAGGCGGCTGTCGCGCACCTCCGCAGAACTTTGTCGCCCGAGTAACTTGGTCGACCGGGCAACTTCCAAGTCAGCGTCGACTTGTGTGGCCGGTGTCGACCAACTGCAGTACGTGCCCGTCGACCACCCAGGTCAACGTCCTCCAACCGACTTCACTAAGCCGGCAACTCCCCAGGTCGACCACTTCTGGCCAACCAGACGTGCAATTCGCCGACTGCACCAAGTCAGCTTCCCAGGTGAGCAGCCCCCAAGTCGGCGCCCCTCCAGGTCGACCTCCCAAGTCGGCGCCCTCAAGTCGGCGCCCAGGTCGACCTCCTGAAGTCGACGTCCTACTAAGTCGGCACCAACTTACAAGTCGACGAGCCCCATCGTCTACCACCGATTGAAGTCGGCCGCCGCCTTCCCAAAGTCGGCAACATTGCAGTGGCCCCGTGCAGGTCGGCCAAACCCGTCGACCGGCTCGCCCAAGACGACGTAGCCCACTGCTACAAGTCGTCTGTACCTCACGTACACCCAACCACGAAGTCGGCTCCGCCCAAGCGATGACGGGGCCAACACACAACTCCATTTGACAAAGAATTCCAACTTCGCCCACCTTTCGCCTTCACTGTGTCAACCAGTGCGCGATTGGAATCACGAACAAGCAGGGTTTCGACTACCGAACGAAGCACATCGCGCTGCGATAGTTTTTTGTCAAGGACGAAATTGATCAAGACAAGGTCGTCCTGACATACTACCCGACTACCGAGATGGCAGCTGACTTCCTCATGCCACGTCAGCAGTAACACTGCTACAACCTCACCGGAATAGTCAACCGAGATAGCCCTCGACACGCAGAGGAATTAAGGGAGATGTTGAGATTTGAACTTTTGTGACAAGGCATTCCTGTGCGCTGCAGGAGCTGACTTTAAAGAGTAAGAATTTGAGGAGTCAAAAGAATCGAAGCGACAATAGCAACCGTCAGATTGAAACCAATGCAGATAGAAACTTTTGAAGTGAAAAATGAGGGAACATGTTTGAACCGGGTTCCCGCGCTGCACGGTTTGAATTCGTAGGAAGAAGGGAATGCGCATCTTAGAGAACAAGGGAAACCGAGTCCTCCTCGCACGCCTCCTTGCTTACCCGCTATGACTTCCCTTCGTAGTAGCGGTGGGAGTGGTGGCGGCGGCGGTGGCGGCAGTGGGAGTGGTGGCGGCGACCATAGTTGCAGTCGCGGTGGAGCTGTTCAGTGCGGAGTTTCTGGCGGTGGCGAGATCCAGCTGCAGCGGCGTCCGAGCGAGACCCTTCCACCCCAGCAGCTTCATGCGTGGTACGCTCAGCGTTGTGCGTCTCGGAGAGGTGGCGGCGGCCGTAGTAGCAGTCGTGGTGGAGCTGGTCAGTGCGGAGTCTCTGGCGGTGGCCAGATGCAGCTGCAGCGGCGCCCGCGCGAGACCCTTATGCCCCGGCAGCTGCATGAGTGGTACGCTCAGAGTTGGGGGTGTAGGACTACTGCTCGCTGCCCGTACGTCATTCGCACAGGTGATCGAGCTGGTCAGACTTGCGGGACAGTTAGTCATACAGAGTCCCGCTGCTTCTCCCGTCTGAGCGACGCTTGGCGAGCACGGTTTGGCGACGAGACTGAGCTACCCCTCTGGCTAGAGCTGCTTCAGGACGGAGTAGATATATTTGCTTTAGACTATGACACTATCCTTACTGCCATGTATGCTTTGACTGGTACTTCTGAGGGTGACTGTTACCTGTGTGTGCCCCCTGACCCTGGTATAGCGGATGCTGTTCTAGGTGCTAGTGAGTCTACTCTCTCTGGTACTGCGCCTGCTGAGGCCTTGCACACCTTTACACTTGACTCTGGTGCTTCCCGCTGTTTCTTTCGCGACAGTACCACAGTCACACCCCTCCCTGCACCTGTCCCTGTCTCCCTGGCTGACCCCTCTGGGGGCCCAGTGCTTGCACGAGCCACGACTGTGCTTCCGTGCCCGGCGGTCCCGTCCGGTGAGCTGTCTGGTCTTCACATCCCCTCGTTCTCTACGAACTTGGTGAGCACCGCCGTCCTTCAGGATCACTGGGTTGACACATTTACTCCCGGAGGACAGCGGGTGACGCACTGCACGTGCTCTCGGACCGGCCGCCACCTGGCCACGTTCACACGTGCGCCTGGGTCCAGTCTGTACACCCTCACTGCTGTGTCACGCTACACCCCTTTGTCTTCTTAGCTGTACGCGTCTGCTCAGGTAGCTACCCAGTGTGAGTGTCGCCGCCTGTCGCACGACACTCTCCTGTGGCACCACCGCCTTGGTCACCTGTCCCTGCCCCGCCTTCGTGGCATGCACTCTCGCTCCCTGGTCTCTGGCCTTCCCAGGTCTCTGCCTGCCCTCCCTCCCTCGCCTGCGCCGCCCTGCATTCCTTGCGTCGAGGGGCAGCAGCGCGCCGCTCCTCACTCCTCCTCGTCCAGGGGCAGGGCCGCGAGCGGTACTTCCTGCTGGTCGTCGACGACTACACGCGTTACACCACAGTCTTCCCCTTGCAGCGCAAGGCGGATGTCCCTGCTGTTCTGATCCCTTGGATCCGCGCTGTTCGTCTCCAGCTCCGCGAGCGGTTCGAGCGGGACTTTCCTGTTTTGCGTCTGCACTTTGACAGAGGTGGTGAGTTCACCTCCGACCTCTTGGCAGCCTTCTGTGCGGAGCATGGCATCCTCCAGTCGTTCATGCTTCCGGCCTCTCCGCAGCAGAATGGGGTTGCTGAGCACCGCATTGGCTTAGTCATGGAGGTAGCTCGTACCTCCATGATCCATGCGGCGGCTCCCCATTTTCTGTGGCCGTTTGCGGTCCGGAACGCCGCGCATCAGCTCAACCTCCTTGCCGGAGACCTCGCCCACACTACTGTGGACGGGGGAGGTTGGCGATGCGTCGCGTTTCCGGGTCTGGGGTGCTCGTGCCTTTGTCCGCGATCTCACCGCGGACAAGCTCTCTGCCCGCGCCATTCCCTGCGTCTTCCTTGGTTTTCCTCCTGACGCGCCTGGCTGGCAGTTTTATGACCCCACCTCACGCCGTGTCTTTGCGTCTCAGGACGTCACTTTTGACGAGTCCGTCCCCTTTTACCGTCTCTTTCCCTACCGCACTGCCCCTCGCCCCCCCTCGCCGCTCTTTCTCGCTCCAGGTCCTTCCCAGGTAGACCCCCTCCCCGCGCCAGGTCCTGCTCCTTCAGGTGTTTCTCAGGTAGACCCTCCTGTGCCTGCGCCTGTTGAGGTCACTGGTGACTCAGGTCCTGCTGGAGGTGGTCCTGCTCGGGGTGCTGTCTCTGGGGGTGCTGAGCCTGGGGGTGCGGAGCCTGAGCGAGAGGAGCCTGGGGGTGCTGAGCCTGGGGGTGCGGAGTCTGGGGGTGCTGTGCCTGAGCGTGAGGAGCCTGGAGGTGCTGAGCCTGGGGGTGCCGACTCTGAGGGTGCTGAGCCTGCACGTGAGGGGCCTGAGGGTGCTGCGTCTGGGGGTGCTGAGTCTGGGGGTGCGGCGCCTGAGGGTACTGCGACTGCTGGTGCGCAGTCTCCTTGGAGTGGCCGCCTTCGTCCGCGTACGCCTCTCACCTCACAGCAGCTGCACGACTGGTACGGTCGCCGTCAGGGTCACGCTTCTGGAGCTCGGGGCTCTGCCGCTGGAGGTACTTCTGCTGACGTCACTGGAGCTAGGAGTCGTACTGGTACTTTGTCTACTGGAGGTGCTGGAGTCGCTGGTCCCGGAGGTGCTCGTACTGGAGGTACTGGAGCTGCTGGGGCTGGAGGTGCTGCGTCTGGGGGTGCTGCTGCTGGAGACACTGCGGTTGGAGGCCCTGGGACTGGAGGTGCTGGTTCTGGGGGTGCTGCTACTAAAGACACTGAGGTTGGAGACCCTGGGACTGGAGGTGCCGGTTCTGGTGGTGGTGCTGCTGGTGACGCTGGTCCTGGAGGTGCTGGAGCTGCTGGGGGTGCTGGAGCTGCTGGAGGTGCTGGAGCTGCTGGTGCTGGTGCAGCTGCGCCGACACGACTGTTCTTCGCTCCGCCGTCTCCGTCGTCTCTGCCACCGCCTGACTCTGTTCTTCGTCAGGTTCTTACCCTCCCGTCGTCTACTGGTCTTCCGTTACTGCCTGGCTCACCGCTCCCTGCTCCTCCTCCTTACACTGAGCAGCCCGGTGGTCTTGCTGAGCGTCGTGAGCCTGCGTCGCATCCTTTCTCGCTTGTTCGTCCTGGTCGTTCCGGTCGTCGTGTTCCTCGTTCGCGTCAGCCGGCTGTCCCCGGCACACACCTTGTAGTCCGACGCCCTTCGTCTGCTCCGCAGCCTGTTCCTCTGCCGTCTCCCCCTGCGTCCTCTCTGCCTGACGTTGCGGACCCTGAGTCTGACCGGTTTCGTGCTGAGCACCCTACTGTCACGCGTCTGTTAGCCACTGCTGTCACTGACCCGTCGTTTGAGTCTACTGCTGCGTCTGCCTTGGTTGCTGAGCTTGTTGACTTTGCTGCTGCCTGTCGTCTAGACTACGCCGCTAGTCTTGTTGCTGAGTCTGAGTCTGTCTGTCCTCCGTCCGTCGGGGGTGAGTGTGCTCTTAGCACGGACGTCCTTGAGGACAGGCACGAGGACCTTGAGTGTCTTGCAGCCGCTGCGCCTCATCTCGTGGCCATGCTGCTTGCCCCTGAGGGAGAACCGGATGCACCAGACATCCCGACCCCGCGCTCTTACGCTGAGGCGATCACGGGTGAGTACTCCTCTCAGTGGCAGGCAGCCATGGACGTAGAGATGGCATCCTGGAAGTCCACAGGCACTTACGTCGATGAGGTTCCCCCTCCTGGGGCGAACATCGTCGATGGCATGTGGATTTTCAAGGTGAAGCGGCCGCCGGGTTCTCCGCCTGCCTTCAAGGCTCGTTACGTTGCTAGAGGCTTCAGTCAGCGTGAGGGAGTTGACTTCTTCCAGACCTTCTCCCCTACCCCGAAGATGACCACTCTTCGGGTGCTGCTGCACGTTGCCGCTCAGCGTGACTACGAGCTTCACTCTCTTGACTTCAGCACAACCTTCTTACGGGGCAGCCTGCACGAGGAGATCTGGCTGCGCCGCCCACCTGGCTTCACTGGGTCGTTCCCTCTTGGTACTCTGTGGAGCCTCCGGCGGCCAGTCTATGGTCTCTGCCAGGCACCTCGTGAGTGGCACGACACACTGAGGACTACACTTGCGGCTCTTGGGTTCGCTCCTTCGACTGCTGACCCGTCGCTGTTTCTGCGCACCAACACTTCGCTGCCGCCGTTCTACATCCTCATGTACGTCGACGACTTGGTCTTTGCTACTGCTGACACTGAGGCTCTTGCTCTGGTGAAGTCGGAGCTGCAGAAGAGACACACGTGCACTGACCTGGGTGAGCTGCGCAGTTACCTTGGCTTGCAGATCACCTGGGACAGAGCACGCCACACCATCACACTGACTCAGTCACACATGGTGCTGCAGGTCCTTCAGCGCTTCAGCTTCACCTGGTCCTCCGCACAGTCCACTCCTCTTGCTACAGGTCACTCGCTCTCAGCTCCACCTTCGGACGAGTCCGTAGAGTCGAGTGGTCCTTACGCAGAGCTAGTGGGTTGCCTCATGTACCTGATGACCTGTACTCGACCTGACCTTGCGTACCCTCTTGGCCTTTTGGCTCGCTATGTGGCTCCTGGTCGGCACCGAAAGGTGTTAGAATCTAGCAGCAGGAATGGATGAACTAACAGGATGCAGGAGTACAAGTAGTAAACCCTACTAGGTTGTACCCCATGTGGGCTACCCCACTACAGCCTAGACAATATGCAGCACATATAGTTTGACACACCCCCATAGGCAAAGTGGGGGAGAACAAGGGGTCACACGACCAGTCAAGAGAAGCAAAACAAGCTCAGGGTGGATCACAACGTCACCACGCATTCTGAGCACAAGCAAAGGGCCACTGGGCCAGTTCACATGCAGAGATATATATGCAGCAATAACAGTACAGTGATGGCTACCTAGCAAGAGCCAGCATGCATATATATATATATGTACAGATCACAGTACAAGCAGAGACTACAGCAAGTGTGGAAACGTAGGCACAAGGCCTAACAGAGTACAAAAGCGCTGATGATCACCAGACGGAAGTGCCTTGGTGAATATGTCAGCAGTGTTGGCCCGAGTGGCCACGTGGCGAAGACGAAGCTGGCCTCGCTGCTGCAACTCTCGAGCCAGGAAGTACCGCAGAGCAATGTGCTTCGTTCTGTGCTCCAGTCTGTGCTCCTCACACAAGGCAATGGCGGCCTTGTTGTCAACGTACAGCACTGGAGGAGAACGAGGCTGCTCTCCCAAGTCAGTCAGCAGGTAGGTGAGCCAGCGTAACTCCTGTGCAGCCATGGCGGTGGCGTAGATCTCAGCCTCACAACTGGAGCCGAGAACTGAAGTCGAGCGTGTAGAACGCCACGAAACTGAACCAGAGCCAAGGCTGAAGGTGTAACCCTGTGACGACCGCTGAGTAGCCAGGTCGTCAACCCAAGAAGCGTCTGAGTGCCCAGTGAGGACAACTGGGCTCGTCCCTCCAAGCACTAGCCCCATGCCTGATGTGCTGCACAAGTAACGCAGTACCCTCTTAGCAGCAGCCATGTGCTCAGGTCGGTGCCGACCAGGAGCCACGTAGCGAGCCAGGAGACCAAGAGGGTACGCGAGGTCAGGTCGAGTGCAAGTCATCAGGTACATGAGGCAGCCGACTAGCTCTGGGTAAGGACCACTCGGCTCTACGGACTCGTCCGAAGGTGGAGCTGAGAGCGTGTGACCTGTAGCCAGAGGAGTGGCCTGTGCTGAAGACCAGGTGAAGCCGAAGCGCTGAAGGACCTGCTGCACCATGTGTGACTGAGTCAAGGTGATGGTGCGACGTGCTCTGTCTCGGGTGATCTGCAAGCCAAGGTAGCTGCGCAGCTCACCCAAGTCTGTGCACGTGTGTCTCTTCTGCAGCTCCGACTTCACGTGGGTGAGAGCCTCAGTGTCAGCAGTGGCAAAAACCAAGTCGTCGACATACACGAGGATGTAGAACGGCGGCAGGGAAGTGTCGGTGCGCAGAAACAGCGACGGGTCAGCAGTAGAAGGCGCAAACCCAAGAGCCGCAAGCGTAGTCCTCAGTGTGTCGTGCCACTCACGTGGCGCCTGGCGGAGACCGTAGACCGGCCGCCGGAGGCTCCACTGGGTACCAGGAGGGAACGACCCAGTGAAGCCCGGGGGGCGGCGCAGCCAGATCTCCTCGTGCAGGCTGCCCTGCAGGAAAGCTGTGCTGAAGTCAAGAGAGTGAAGCTCGTAGTCACGGTGAGCAGCAACGTGCAGCAGCACCCGAAGAGTGGTCATCTTCGGGGTGGGGGAGAAGGTCTGGAAGAAGTCAACTCCCTCTCGCTGACTGAAGCCTCGAGCCACGTAACGCGCCTTGAAGACAGGCGGAGAACCCGGTGGCCGCTTCACCCTGAAAATCCACATGCCACTGACGATGTTCGCCCCAGGTGGGGGAACCTCGTCAACGTAGGTGCCTGTGGACTTCCAGGAAGCCATCTCTGCGTCCATGGCTGCCTGCCACTGAGAGGAGTAGGGACCCTCTATCGCCTCTGCGTAAGAGCGCGGAGTCGGGATGTCTGGTGCATCCGGGTCTCCCTCAGGGGCAAGTAGCGAGGACACAAGATGAGGTAAAGCAGCAGCAAGGCACTGGAACTCCTCCTGCCTGTCCTCAAGGACGTCCGTGCTAAGAGCACACTCACCCCCGACGGACGGAGGACAGACAGACTCAGACTCAGTAACAAGACTGGCAGTGAAGTCTAGACGACAGGCAGCAGCAAAGTCAACAAGCTCAGCGACAAGAGCAGACGCAGCAGCAGACTCAAACGACGGGTCAGTGACAACTGTGGCTAGTAGACGCGTGACAGTAGGGTGCTGAGCACGAAACCGGTCAGACGCAGGGTCCGGAACGTCAGGCAAAGAGGACGCAGGAGGAGACGGCAGAGGAACAGGCTGCGGAACAGAGGAAGGACGACGGACTACGAGGTGTGCGCTGGGGACAGCCGGCGGACGCGAACGAGGAACACGAGGACCGGTACGACCAGGACGAGCAGGCGAGACAGGACGCGACGCAGGCTCACGACGCACAGCAGGACTACCAGTCTGCTCAGCGTAAGGAGAAGGAGCAGGCAGCGGCGAGCCAGTCTGTAACGGAAGACCAGTAGACGACGGAAGAGTAAGAACCTGACGAAGAACAGAGGCAGACGGCGGCAGAGACGACGGAGACGGCGGAGCGAAGAACAGTCGTGTCGGCGCAGCTGCACCAGAACCAGCAGCTCCAGCAGCTCCAGTGCCTCCAGCAGCTCCAGTAGCTCCAGCAGCTCCAGTACCTCCAGCAGCTCCAGAAGCTCCAGGCCCAGAGCCGACACCTCGAGTCCCAGGGTCTCCAACCTCTGTGTCTCCAGCAGCAGCACCCCCAGAACCAGCACCTCCAGTCCCAGGGTCTCCAACCGCAGGGTCTCCAGCAGTAGCACCCCCAGAACCAGCACCTCCAGCCCCAGGGTCTCCAACCTCAGTGTCTCCAGCAGCAGCACCCCCAGAGCCAGCACCTCCAGTCCCAGGGTCTCCAGCCTCAGTGTCTCCAGCACGAGCCCCTCCAGAACCAGCAACTCCAGCACCTCCAGTAGACAAAGGACCAGCACGACTCCGAGCTCCAGCAGCGCGACGCTGACGGCGACCGTACCAGTCCTGCAGCTGCTGTGGGGTGAGAGGCACACGGGGACGAAGGCGGCCACTCCAAGGAGACCGCGCAACAGCAGACTCAGAACCCTCAGCGCCCGCACCCCCAACGGCTCCAGAACCTCCGGTGTCAGTACCCTCAGCACCAGTACCTCCAGCGACTCCAGAACCTCCAGCGCGAGCACCCTCAACAGCTCCAGGACCTCCAGCTCCAGCGCCACCAGGACTAGGCCCTCCAGCAGCTCCTGAACCTCCAGCGCCAGCACCCTCAGTAGCTCCAGAACCTCCAGCGTCAGTACCGCCAAGCTCAGCACCCCCAGACCCCTCACACGCAGGCTCAGCACCACCAGGCTCTACACCCTCAAGCTCCGCACCCTCAGGCTCAGTACCCCCAGACTCAGCACCCCCAGGCTCCGCACCCCCAGGCTCAGCACCCCGAGCAGGACCACTCGCAGGAGGACCTGAGTCACCAGTGACCTCAACCGGCGCAGTCAAGGGAGGAAGGTCTACCTGAGAAACACCTGAAGGAGCAGGACCGGGAGCGGAGAGGGGGTCTACCTGGGGAGCACCTGGAGCAAGGAAGAGCGGCGGGGGGGGGAGCGAGGCAGTGCGGTAGGGGAAGAGACGGTAAAAGGGAACCGACTCGTCGAACGTGACGTCCTGACACGACGCGAGGTGGGGTGGTAAAACTGCCAACCAGGTGCGTCAGGGACAAAGCCAAGGAAGACACAGGGAACAGCGCGGGCGGAGAGCTTGTCCGCGGTGGTATCGCGGACAAAGGCACGAGCACCCCAGACTCGGAAACGCGACGCATCGCCAACCTTCCCCGTCCACAGCAGTGTGGGCGAGGTCTCCGGCAAGGAGACACGGGGCCAGAGGTTGAGCTGATGCGCGGCGTACCGGACCGCAAACGGCCACAGAAAATGGGGGGCAGCCGCATGGATCATGGAGGTACGAGCGACCTCCATGACTAAGCCAATGCGGCGCTCAGCAACCCCATTCTGCTGCGGAGAGGCCGGAAGCGTGAACGACTGGGTGATGCCGTGCTCCGCACAGTAGGCTGCCAAGAGGTCGGAGGAGAACTCACCACCTCTGTCAGAGTGCAGACGCAGGACAGGAAAGTCCGACCGGAACCGCTCGCGGAGCTGGAGACGAACAGCGCGGATCCAGGGGATCAAAACAGCAGGGACGTCCCCCTTGCTCTGCAAGGGGAAGACCGTGGTGTAACGCGTGTAGTCGTCGACGACCAGCAGGAAGTACCGCTCGCGGCCCTGTCCCTGGACGCGGGCTGGGCCCCACACGTCCAGGTGGAGCGTCTGCAGTGGAGCCTCTGTGGGAGGAAACGAGGAGGAGTGAGGAGCGGCGCGCTGCCGCCCCTCGACGCAAGGAATGCAGGGCGGCGCAGGCGAGGGAGGGAGGGCAGGCAGGGACCTGGGAAGACCAGAGACCAGGGAGCGAGAGTGCATGCTACGCAGGCGAGGCAAGGAGGGGTGACCAAGGCGGTGGTGCCACAGGAGAGTGTCGTGCGACAAAGCGCGACACTCGCAGGGGGCCGCCAGCTGACCAGACGCAGACGCAAACGCAGACGCAGCTACCTGAGGGGACTCAGTGGTCAGTGTGTACAGACTCGAGCCAGGTGCACGGGTGAACGTGGCCAAGTGCCGGCCCGTCCTAGCACACGTACAGTGAGTCACTCGCTGACTCGCAGGAGTGAACTGGTGAACCCCCCCATCCTGGAGGTCAGCTCCACTCACCAAGTTCGTAGAGAACGAGGGGAGGTAAAGACCTGACAGCGAGCCGGACGGGACGGCCGGACACGGCAGAACCGTGGAATAGTGGGCAAGGACTGGACCCCCAGAGGGGTCCGCCAGGGAGACCGGGACTGGCCGACGGAGCGGCGTGAGTGCGGTGCAGTCGCGAAAGAAGGAGCGGGAAGCTCCTGAGTCAAGGGTGAAGGTGTGCGAGACCGTAGTGGGCGCAGTACCAGAGAGAGCAGACACAGCAGCACCTGAAGCCACGGCCTCACCAGTACCTAGAGCAGTAGACGTACTAGCACCGAGAGCAGCAGCCTCACCAGCACCTAGAGCAGGAGACGCACTAGCACCTAGGGCAGCAGCCTCACCAGGGTCAGGCGGTACGCACAGGCAACAGGCACGGTCAGCACTAGTAGACAATGCATACATGGCAGTGAGAATAGCATCATAGTCAAGCGCAAAGATATCTACCCTCTGTCCATGCAGCTCCAGCCAGGTGGGGAGCTCAGCCTCGTCGCCAAACACTGTGCGCCAGTCGTCGCTCAGACGGGCGAAGCAGCGGGACTGTGTGTGACCAAGCGTCCCACAAGGCTGACCAGTCCTAGCACCTGTGCGAATGACGTACGGGCAGCGGACCGTACGCGTAGACCTGCTACACTGAGCGTACCACTCCTGGAGCTGCCGGGGCGTAAGTGTCTCACGTGGACGTCCCTGCAGCTGCAGCTGGCCACTGCCAGACGCTCCCAACTGACCAGCTCCAGGGCGACAGCTACGACGGCTACCGCGACAACCCCAGCTAGTATACCACTCACTAAGCTGCTGGGGCGTCAGAGGCTCGCGTGAATGTCGCTGGAGCTGCATCTGGCCACCTGCCAGTAGCAGTAGCGCAGGCAAGGCAGGCGCGGCAGGCAGGCAAGCAAGCAGGCAGGCAGGCAGGCAGGCAGGCAGGCCGGCAGGCAGGCAGGCAGCCAGGCAGGCAGGCAGGCAGGCAGACAGGCAGGCAGGTAGGCAGGCAGGCAGGCAGGCAAGTAGACACGCAGGCCGGCAGGCAGGCAGGCAGGCAGGCCGGCAGGCAGGCAGGCAGCCAGGCCGGCAGGCAGGCAGGCAGACAGGCAGGCCGTCAGGCAGGCAGGCAGGCGCTCACCAAAGGCTGGGAGAGCAGGGCCGGCGCTCGAGTATGCGCACGACAGCGGCGACGTCGGGGCCGCAAAACCGGCTGCAGAGCAGGGCCGAAACAGCTGTAGAGCGGGGCTGCGTCAGCGGCAGTAGCAGGGTGGGGCCGCGTCAGCGGCAGGTCGGGGCCGTGGCAGCTGCAGGGCGGGGCCGCATCAGCGGCAGGTCGGGGCCATGGCAAAGGGCCGCGCGCGGCCGCGCTAGGGAGTAGCGGGCCGCGCGCGGCTCGGCGCGGGCTGTTGCGGGCCGCGCGCGGGCCGTGCGAGGCAGGAGCAGGCCTCGCGCGGCTCGGCACGAGCTGCTGCGGGCCGCGCGCGGGCCTCGCGAGGCCGTAGCAGGCCGCGCGCGGCTCGACGCGGGCTGCGCGCGGTTGCAGCGGGCTGTGCGCGGCTCGGTGCAGGCTGCGCGCGGCTGCAGCGGGCTGCGCGCGGCTCGGTGCGGGCTGCGCGTGGCTGCAGCGGGCTGCGCGCGACTCGGTGCGGGCTGCGCGGTCTCGGTGCGGGCAGCGCGCGGTAGCAGCGTGTGTGCGGGTCTTACGGGCCTCTAGGGGCAGCGCGCAGGCAAGGCAAGGCAAGGCAAGGCAAGGCTACGTGGGGTAGCGCGGTAACCGCAGCGGTAGGTGGGCCCGAAAAAAAAAACGGTCCTACGGACCTTAGTGCTCTGAAACCATGTTAGAATCTAGCAGCATGAATGGATGAACTAACAGGATGCAGGAGTACAAGTAGTAAACCCTACTAGGTTGTACCCCATGTGGGCTACCCCACTACAGCCTAGACAATATGCAGCACATATAGTTTGACAAAAGGTGCACATGGATGCTGCAAAGAGGGTACTGCGCTACTTGTGCAGTACATCGGGCATGGGGCTCGTGCTTGGAGGACGGAGCGACGTTGTCCTCACTGGGCACTCAGACGCTTCTTGGGTTGACGACCAGGCTACGCAGCGGTCGTCACAGGGTTACACCTTCAGCCTTGGCTCTGGCTCTGTTTCTTGGCGTTCTACTCGCTTGTCTTCTGTTCTCAGCTCCAGTTGTGAGGCTGAGATCTACGCCACAGCCATGGCTGCTCAGGAGTTACGCTAGCTCACCTACCTGCTGACCGACTTGGGAGAGAGGCCTCGTTCTCCTCCAGTTCTGTACGTCGACAACAAGGCCGCCATTGCCTTGTGTCAGGAGCACAGAACGAAGCACATCGCTCTGCGTTACTTCCTGGCTCGAGAGTTGCAGCAGCGTGGTCAGCTTCGTCTTGCTCACGTGGCCACCACGGCCAACACTGCTGATATATTCACCAAGGCACTTCCGCCTGGTGATCATCAGCGCTTTTGTACTTTGTTGGGCCTCGTGCCTACGTTTCCTCACTTGCTGTAGGCTTTGCTTGTACTGTGATCTATGTATATATACCTGCATGCTTGCTCTTGCTAGGTAGTAATCACTGTACTGTGTTGTTGCATATATACCTCTGCATGTGAACTGGCCTTGTGGCCCTTTGCTTAGGCTCAGAATGCGTGGTGACTTTGTGATCCACCCTGAGCTTGCTTTGCCTTTCTTGACTGGTCCTGTGACCTCTTGTTCTCCCCCACTTTGCCTATGGGGGTGTGTCAAACATATATGCTGCTTATTGTGTAGGCTGTAGTGGGGTAGCCCATATGGGGTACAACCCAAATTAGGGTTTTTTTCTTGTACCCATCATGCTGCTAGTTCATTCATTCCTGCCTGTAGTGTCTGACATACATGTCCTCCCGCTTCGTCACGGAGTATAGGGATGCTGTGAAGGCAAATGTTGAGATTTGTTGAGGTGCTTTTGATATCTATATATGCTGTACAAATTTTCTACGTTTAAGCCATGGAAAACACAAACTAACCACCTCTTTGCAACCCTTATCAAGTTTCGGCCCAATCCCAGCTCAGTCAGAATAGTACATGTCTTTGGGTCAGTATAGTATGTTGAGATGGTCCCCCGAGCATATGTCTCAAAGGGTTCATGCACAACGTGATTACCGTATAGTCAATCATAACCCCATCCCTTTCAATCTCGAGCCAACTCTTCCTTGTCCAAGTGCACATCCAAGACGCGCTCTTAACGAACTGTAGCATTATTAGCAGCACGGGGTGGGCGGAGAGCTGGCAAAGCACCAGCGGGGAAGGGCTGCTGCAGCATGGCAAGGCGAGGCTGTATGGGAGCTTCCATGTGCGAGCCACTGGGGTTAGCTGGCGTGTGCAGTGCAGTGGTGACGGCAAGGGCCAGTGGATGTTGAGAGGGCACTGTCAAACAAGGCGTTTGTACCAGAGGCTGTAACTGTGGCTGTGGCTGGTGTGGTGGCAGCGAGAGAATGCGCTCAAGATCTAGGCACTGACAGGCCTTCCACTGCGCAAGCGTCACCTCCCGGGCGAGAATGTGCTTCTGCCTCTGCGGCTCACCTGTCTCCCTGGACCCTCCCTGTTCCACCGCCCACTCTGGCACGGCCGTCCCAGCAGCACCTGTAGCCGGATTTCCCTCAGCCTGAGGACCACTGGCCAAGGGCACGGTGAGGGGACTCCCAGCCAGAATCACGTGAGCCAGGGGTGTGTCGAGAAAGAGTGCATCGTTGACGTTGTCACTGTGGTTGTTGTTGCCATCGTTGTAGGTGCCGCTGTCAGTGTTGTCAGTGTTGTTTCCACCGCCGAGAACGTTAATGCATGTGTCTAGATATTCCTCCTCCTGTGTGGCCCACGTACTCCCAGCAAGACTCGCGGTTATGCAGCTGCTCCTGCCTAGAGCAGAGCCAGGCAGCGCAGCGAATGGTTGGGTGGGCGGAGGAGCAGACAGAGCAGCACGGTGCGTGAAAGAAGGGTCCTCACTGGTGAATCCCAGCAGCACGTCATCTGGAAGGGCACTCTCTGACCCAACACGGGGCCACAACATCCGCTGCACCCTGCTCCATGCTCCTCCCTCCTGCAGCGGGAGATGCTCCTCCAGCAGCAGAGCATCCAGAAGGGCTTCTTCTGCTGCCACCACACGACTGCTCTCCCCCTGCTGCTGGAACTGCTCTGCCACGGACTGACGCCCGCACTCCGTGGTACACACCATCCCCCCTCGCAAACACCCACCTCGCAGCAGCGCGTTCTCACGTCCGCCCAGCAGCGGCTGGCCTGCCCCCAGCCCCGGGCAGTCGTTCCGTGGTCGCTTCAATGGACGACGCAAAGCAGCGGCGTTGGAGGCCGCAGCAACGGGGAAGGCTTCATGAGAGAAGGGGAACTCGGTTGTAGAAGCAGCAGCAGAGAAGGTGGCGGCTTGGGAAGCAGGAGGAGGGGCGACGAATGATGAGAGGTTGGGCGGGGCTGCGGGGAGGGAGCAGCGTGCATTGGGGGCGAAGAACACGACCGTGCACTCGTCAAACGACAGCCCTCCGAATGCAAGTGCAGCTGAACCGACGCCAGAATGCTGCTGCTGCTGCTGCTGCTGCTGCTGCTGCTGCTGCTGCTGCTGCTGCTGCTGCTGCTGCTGCTGTTGCTGCTTGAAATCCTGACAGAGCAATGGCTGACTGTGTCCATCCAATACAATATGCTGGGATAATGCAGCAGCTTCCAGGTGCTCTTTCAGGAAGTTCTGGCGAAAGTGGTCAGTGAACTTCCTGCCACCGACCACAGGAGAGGAAAGTGTTTCGAGGCGTGTAAGAGATGCACAGGCATATCAAAAACACCTTGATCCGAAAAATATCATGTAGGTGGCACGCAGGGGTACCTTCTGAGGAAGATGTAACGGTTACAACACGACTTGTTGTTCCGTTTGAGCTGACCGCTCTTCTCCAGCTCCCCCCACCGCTTCGTCCCGTAATGCAGCGCATGTTGCAACAGAACGGCGTCCTCCTGCCTCGTGAGTGCGGGAGGCAATGGCACCGTGAGTGAGGCGTTCCCATCATGAGCATTTCTGTGGACGTGCGCGCCTCAAGGCACACTGAACTTGTCCTGACGCGCAATGGTATTCTAATCCCATCGACCTAACAAGGAAGGAATTGCGCAAGACTGTATTCCGAATCTCCTTTGAAGCTTGAAACTCTCTCAACCCACTATCACCTCTCCCTCGCGACCCACCTCTCGCGAGCATGGCTGCGTGCTGGGGAACGAGGATTGAGGGACCGGCGAGTCACTGGCTTCAGAGGAATGCGGCATGGCGGTCAAACTGCTGTTCTTGAAAGCGGTACTATTATTAGTTGCCGAGGCAGCAAACTTAACTTACGAGCATGACTTAAAACAGCTCAAAGTTAATTTGCCGTAGCATTTGCAAGACTATACGGCGGAATAAGTGGAACGGAACGACGTCCTTGGGAGCGACCCATGCACAAGCCCCAGGCTGTTGGCTTCTTCAACAAATTTGAGAATGCCGCCTGGCGATGTTTTAGGGCATCATCGCCTTGGCATTTGAATGATGCTTTCTTTCGGCATTCTTCAAACTGGCGTCTCGCGGCAGGAGGAGTGTAACGGGAAGGGAGGTGGAAAAGGGGTGCGCGAGCGAGGATGCGGGACTGTGGGCCAAGTGGACTGACGAGGAGGGGTTCGGAATGCATGGAATCATGATTGCACTGGAGTGTGGCCGGTATTCTCGCACTCACATCCAACAAAGCGACCTAGAGAATCAAGTACACGAGATGTACTCCATGTAAGTAGCACCTGATGCCCCTCGAACTCGGCGTATCACGTGAGTATGGAATGGGAGGAATCACGGGCGGTGATACGTGGCACGTGAACACCTGCCAGCCATGGAAACTGTCGAGACTTTCGTTTCAAATCGGGCAGTGGACTGGGCTGGGACTAAACGAGCCACTGACGGCAGTCGCCAGATCCAGTGCCCCCCCGAGTTTTCACATCCAGATGCCTCGAAGGGTACACATCATTGACCTGGCAGCTGCTGCTGAATGCCGAATCTTGCGCTGAATGAAACTGATGTTAGTATCTTCAAGATACTAACTGGGAAATAGGCGTGTCATCGGAAGAATCCCGGGTCAGCCAAAGACAGCCCCAAGGGGTTGCCTGTGAGTCACCCGTCGGGGGGGGTGAAATGCGAACGGTTGATTTCCTGCTAGTTGTGTCGGTGCGAATAGTCATGGTCGTATCTGTCGACCAATTGGTTATTTGTTGCGTGGTTTGCCCATTCGTTGGGCTGACTGGAAAGGAAGAGGTTCGATAGTCTAGGGTTGCTTCGGTGTCGAGCTGGTTTGTATGAGATATGGGATGAGATTGTAATATTCGTGTGCCACGTGTCTCTCCCCTGCACTCCGCCAGTGTGTGCCCATTCAGGACGGTTTGATTCCGCAGTCGCGGATGTCGCGAGGTGGTTACGAACGTCCCCATTGTGTTACGCCGCCTGTTTGTTTTGTGGGGTTCCTGGTTTTGTCGGGACATAGGGGTCGTATACGCGTTAGAGTAGCATCTTGCTTATTGCGTCTTCAAATTTCAACAGTTACGGATATGTTTCGATCCATTAAATGATTGTGTTTTCCCCGTCATAATGGTTTGGAGGTCACGCATCACAAGTAGTTCATTTCGTGCGGTTTTGTTGACTATAGTTATGAACATCTTTTACTGAGAATAATAACATGTTTGACGATTTTTTGAAGTGTATATTTACATTACCTGCATCGATTTCCCAGTTTTTCTTGTGTTTTTTGGGGCGCCATTGTAGTGTGAAAGTCGAGTTGGCAAGAAAATATTGGCAGTACATATGATAGACGTTTAGTGTTATAGTTGTTTTTTTCTGTAGCGTTCAAGTACAGTACTTGTAATGTTAGTTTTCTTAGATATGTTTACGTTTTCTTTTCAGTTTTGTCGTATAGAGGGTGGTTCAGTTGGCCAGTGGCCTCACGTGTGTTTCCCGGCTTTTTTCCGTCAAACATGATGTCGACGCACCGCCGATTTTCACGGGGCGCGAGTTGTCACATTTGAGCATTTCGGCGCGTCCCGCCAAGAGCATCCCTTGTGTGCCAATGAGGAATCGGCCCAGCACTTCCCCTCGTGAACATGTGTCGAATTTGGAATTCCAGAATCCAGTATACACAAGCATTGAGCACTTGCTCACTCCTGAGAGTAAGAATCTAAGCAAACCACGCTTCACGATACCGCCCTCCACATAGACTGTGACCGGTACCTGGTGTCTACGGGCTTCACTTGCGGGCCTGCAGGCGGGTAAACCGCTTGTATCGGTCCTATCCAGCGGCATTGTCGCGGGAGTTTTGCCTTATCCCAAGGTGAGGCACTTAGCTTATTAATACCTATGCAATCCCAGCGCGGAGATTATCATTGTCGTCGCGTTCGCGCCAAGTTGCCGCACTTTCCTTGTCGCCGTGGCGTACCCCGTCGCCTTTAGCTTCCCACCGCCGCCTTTGCTTTGCCTCGACGCACACGCTTGCCCTCTTCGCGGTCGGTTTCCCCCTTCCCGCCCGCTTTCCCGCGTCGCGCACTCCTTCCCTCGTCGCCCTTTCTTCCCACAGTCTCCATGTTCTCCCCGTCGCCCACGCTTTCCCCCGTCGCCTGTCCTGTCCCCCGTCGCACACGCACCCCATCCGCGCTGACGGTTTCTCCCGTCGCCCTCGCATTCCCGTGTCGCCCTCGTCTGCCTACTCGCCTTCCCGTGTCGCTATCTCTTACCACCGTCGTCCATGCTTTCAACCGTCGCCCTGCATTCACCCCGTCGCATTTTCAAACGTAAGTCTAGGGTTGGCCGCGGCGACCTCGATTCCCCCGCCTCTCACGCTTTCCCGCGTCGCACACGAATTCCCCCGTCGCCCATCTTTCCCCCGTTGCCCTTGCATTCCCCCGGTCGCTTTTGCGTTCCCCCGTCGCCTCCGCTTTCCCGAATCGCACACAATCTCACACGTGGGCCACCTTATCCCCGTCGCACCCTCGCCTTCCGCCGTCGCCTTTGCTTCACCCCGTCGCCCTTGCTGAGCCCCGTCGCTCTCGAATTTGCGCGTCGCCTTTGCATCTTCCAGTCGCCTTAGATTCGCATCGACAGCCTTGGATTGCCGCCTTCGCCCTTATTTCACGCTGTCGCATTTGCTTCTCCCCGTCGCATATGATTTCCCTTATCGCCAGCGGTCGCCTTTGCTTACGCTCGTCGCCCTTGCCTTCCGTGGTCGCCGCCTTGCCTTCTCCCCGTCGCACCTCGTTTTCCCCCGTCGCCTATGCTTCCCCCCCCTTCGCCCTTGTTTGCCCCGTCGCGCCCTCGCTTTCGCGCGTCACCTTTGCATCGCCCGCCTCGCCTTTGCATCCCCCCGTCACCCCCTCTTCCCCCCGTATCTCTGCTTCCCCCCGTCACCCTTTCATCCCCCGTAGCCTCTCCTTTCTCGCGTCGCCCTTGCATCCCCCCGTCACCCCCCCATCCCCCCTCGGCTATGCTTCCTCCCATCACCCCCCCAACCCCCCTCTGGTCTGCTTCCCCCCGTCACCCCCCCATCCCCCCGTAGCTCTGTTTCCCCCCTCTGCTCTGCTTCCCTCCGTCACACCCCCATCCCTCCGTATCTCTGCTTCCCTCCGTCACACCCCCATCCCTCCGTATCTCTGCTTCCCCCCGTCACCCTTTCATCCCCCGTAGCCTCTCCTTTCTCGCGTCGCCCTTGCATCCCCCCGTCACCCCCCCATCCCCCCTCTGCTATGCTTCTCCTCGTCTCCCCCCCATCCCCCCTCTGCTCTGCTTCCCCCCATCTCTCTCCCATCCCCCCTCTGCTCTGCTTCCCCCCCGTCACCCTCCCATCCCCCCGTAGCTCTGCTTCCCCCCTCTGCTCTGCTTCCCCCCATCGCCTTAGCATCTCCCCGTCGTCGTTGTTTCCGCGGTCGCCGTTGCTTCCCTCCCGTCGCATCTGATCCGGGGGTGTCGCTTTGCACCATCCCCTCATCATCCCGCCCCCACTTTCTTCGCTCTCAACAACCGTCCCCCCCTCCCCCCCCCCCAAGGGTTACCATCCCCATCCCCCATCGTCCCTCAGACTTCCAGAAAAGACGGCATGGTTCCCATCTCTTCCCCGCATCCACCTCCCTCTCCATCCGGCCTCGTCCCCCATGGTCCACCCCCACTTATCTCTCACTCGGTTCTACCTCACCATCCCCCCCCCCCCCCCCCCCCCCCCCCCCCCCATCCTCTTACCCCATTGCAGGATGGCCTATGTTTGCGGAATATGTGGGGCTCAAGGCTTCTCTGGTCGGGGCCCCCTTAAAAACCATCAAAACGGTGAAACCTGCCGAATGACCGCTGCCAATCGCATTTCGCATCAGACTTCATCTCGCACCATGCATGTACCCCGCATAGCACAAGCCACCATGCCCACCCCGTCGTTGTCCATCAGCACCCCATCCTCTCCCGTGCATGAGGCTCATCCTCCCCCCCCTCAAGACCCACCCCCCAACAACACACAGCCCGAATCCCAAGAAGAGGAGGGCGTTCAACAAGAGTGTGCACCAGGTGATGTCAATGGCGAGGAAGGTGAGAGCAATCCCTTCAATTTTGCGGATGCCTTTGCTCACTTTCTCTTGACTTGCAATTTGTCAAAGAGTGCCATTAACAATCTCTTGCAAATCCTGAATCTTAGTGACAAGTTCAAGGACGATGTAGTGGTGTTCCGCAATACGCGAGACGTTGAAAAATACGTCGATGAGCGCGTCCTTGATCCCCATCGCAATTGGCGTCGCGGTCTTGTGCGCGTAAAATCGAAAACCGCACTAGAATTTTTCTTTTGTGATGGTGTCATTGGGATGGTAGATCTGTTGACGCACCCCAAAAACTCGGAAAAACTTGTCCTCAAACCCACCACGCGCACCGATGATCAAACCCATGTGTACTCAACACCTGAAACCGGTGATTGGTGGTTCACCCTTCACAATGAGGTGCAAAAGATTGATCCGGAAGGTGTCGTTGTCGCCCTCATATTGTCGAGCGACGAGACCCATATGGACCAGCGTGGTCGCGCAAAAGGTCATCCTGTCTACTTAACTTTGGGTAACATCGACAAGCATGACCGCTGGAAGCCATGGGGTCACGTACTGCTAGCACTACTTCCCGAGTTCACACCAGAGTACGATTCAGTCGATAAGTTGATCGTGTTCCAGCACATCCTCTCAATGGTCATGGAACCATTGAGAAAGGCCTCACACACAGGGGTGAGGGTGAAGGACCCGAGCGGTGCCACATACAATGCCTACCCTGGTTTGTATGCGTACGCGTGCGATTACCCAGAGTCGTGCAAGGTGACTTGCACAAAGTCGGGGGCCCTCACGAGTCATCCATGTTCGTTGTGCACAGTCCCAGTGTTGCAAACAAACAAATTTATTCATCGCATCATCCCACGCACGCCACTTTTGCAAAAGGGCATAGCAACCCTTTTGCAAAACAAAAGCTACCCGCCGGGACTATCTACCATCTCTACACACCCGGTGAACTGCTTTTTGTGGGGTTGGCGTTGGGAATCGATACCCATTCTGAACCCCTACTTATGCGTCATGCCTGATATCATGCACCAGGCTGATTTGGGAATTCTCGTGCACATCCTAGACATTCTGCGTGTGAAGCTAACAACCGCACAGAAAAGACTTGCCGATGATAGGCTTGCGTACCTGCGAGAACACAACCGCAATCCATTCATGCGCTTGCCTGGAGGCGAGTATTTCTCCCAGGGGGCGAGCTACCAGGCGTACGAGCATAGGAGTGTTATGCAAGTCCTTCCATTTCTTTTGCGAGGATTTGAGACCACAGTCCCGCAGGCACAAATGGATGCGATTGCAACGTACATCGACTGGTACACCTACTGTGCACGAACGAGCGAGCACACGACAGCGTCACTGCGTGATCTGAAACACAAGGCTGAGAGGTGAGTCCACATACCGCGTATCGCTTAATCCAGCTTCCATTCACACTCTGCCATGCCTGCCACTCATGTGACTCTCGTCCAGAAGGTTCAACCAACCTAAATCCTTGCACCACCACTCTCTTTCCTTGACAGGATGATCACCGCTCTCGTCGTGGCGTTTCCTACGCAGGCCTCCAAGTGGAGGTTCATTAAGATGCACCTATCAGCCATTACATCGACTCGATTCGTCGAGCGGGCTTGCCCGAGCACTACTCAACGCAAATGTTCGAGCACTTGCACATTGAGTACATCAAGAACCCCTACCGAGCCTCGAATAGGCGCACGGCTACGGCACAGATCATGAACAGCGAGGTCATGCGTCTGCGGCTCGAATCTCTTGCACCAATCCTCGGCAAGCGTAAATCGTACGACACGTGCATGTCTGAGGTGAGCCTTTAATTGAGCGTCACCATTCTTGAGCACTTTCAGTGTCTGTTTAGTGGCCAGGAGAGGCTGGACACGGCTCTTGGGAGACTGGCGGCTGGTGGGTGTGTAACCCTGGGTGTGTATGGGTGTGTATGGGTATGGATTGGTGTGGATGGGTGCATGGATATGTATGGGTGTGTTGGCGTATGGGCACTGCTGCAACCATTACCACAGCCAGGAAAGGCTCGACGCGGCCCGTGGAAGACTGGCAGCTGCCCCCTGGTGGGTGTGTATGGATGGGTCCGGGTGGGTATAGGTGTGTATGGGTGGGTGTATGGGTGGGTGGGAGTGGGCAGGAGGAAATGCAGGTGGGTACTGGTGCAGGTGGGTACTGATGCAGGTGGACTGGGTACTGGTGCAGGTGGGTGCAGGTGCATGTGGGTACTGATGCAGGTGAGTACTGCTGCAGGTGGGTACTGATGCAGGTGGGCACTGATGCAGGTGGACTGGGTACTGGTGCATGTGGGTACAGGTGCAGGTGGGTACTGATGCAGGTGAGTACTGCTGCAGGTGGGTACTGATGCAGGTGGGCACTGATGCAGGTGGACTGGGTACTGGTGCAGGTGGGTACAGGTGCAGGTGGGTACTGATGCAGGTGAGTACTGCTGCAGGTGGGTACTGATGCAGGTGGGTACTGGTGCAGGTGGGTACAGATGCAGAATGCCACTGGTGCAGGTGGGTAATGGTGCAGGTAGGTACTGGTGCAGGTGGGTACTGATGCAGAGTGCCACTGGTGCAGGTGGGTACAGGTGCAGGTGGGTACTGATGCTAGTGGGTACTGATGCAAGTGGGCACTGATGCAGGTGGACTGGGTACTGATGCAGGTGGGTACTGATGCAGGTGGGTACTGATGCGGGTGGGTACTGATGCAGGTTGGTACTGATGCAGGTGGGTACAGATGCTGCCTGCCACTGGTGCAGGTGGGTGCTGGTGCAGGTAGGTACTGGTGCAGGTGGGTACTGATGCAGCGTGCCACTGGTGCAGGTGGTACTGGTGGAGGTGGGTACAGGTGCAGGTGGGTACAGGTGCTGGTGGGAACAGGTGCAGGTGGGTACTGATGCATGTGGGTACTGGTGCAGGTGGGTACTGATGCATGTGGGTACTGGTGCAGGTGGGTACAGATGCAGGTGGGTACTGGTGCAGGTGGGTACTGATATCTCTAATAATCCCTTTTTCTTCCAAACCCTGCAGGCACAGAGAACGGGGGAACGGGTGCTTTCTCGCGAGAGTTGGAGGCTCCTGGTGCCTCATAACCGGCGTGAGGCACCGTACGTTGTGCCCTTGACCCCTGATTTCGTCCGAGATGTAGAGTTCACCTCTGCGTTATCCGCGGACTTACCGTTCCTGCGCAACGCCCTCAACAATGCCCCTGATTGTGCGGGTAGTACGATCGACACCATACATGTAAGATGGACTCAATTCGTGCATTCGACGACCTCATTGACCTGGTTATTAGCAAAGGACAACTGATCTTATGCAAGGACTTGAAACCATGTCGCATGCCTATCATACTTCGTCTATGTAACCACCCCAAACCCTCTTTTTTGCCCTTTTCCGTGGCATGTCTCTTCACAGGTCCACAACGGGTTAGCCATGCCAGCTGCCGTTGATGCATCATTCAGCCGCCTACCACATCTCGTCAGGGCAGCACCGATGTTCTATGGTCGGCCATGGTTCTCCAATATCGCGGTTGTAGGAGAGGATGAATCAGGTACCACGGAGTGGTACGCCAAGGTGTTGATTCTGTTTCAGGTCCGGATTGGCCGGGTGCTGAAACCATATGCTTTCATCAAATACTATGATGAAAGCAGGACAGCAGACACTGCAACCAGGTGTAAGAAACTCAACTTGGCACCATCCAATGATCGTTACCGCGTGATTGCGATCACTAGCATCTTGCGAGCAGTAGAGCTGATCCGTACAGCTCCGACCGAGGATTGCTGGCTTGTGAACAAATTCATGTTCTGAATATTCGTCCTGGTTGATCTATTCCTTCTTACTCTTGGCTAAGTAATCCATGGTTGAAGTTCAAAAACAGGCAAATACTCTTATACGAATTCTGTTCACATGTTCCTACAAGGTGTTCTGAAGGTGTAATACTAAATGTACAGATTCTTATCACGCTATTCAGAGATACACCAATGGTCGGCGCGGTAAAAGATTCCCCCGCAATTGGTGGGCCCAGAATCCGCACGTTTCGGGGTACAGTGATGCTGCCGCCGAGGTGGTGGTTTCTTGTTGTGGCTAAGGCCCACACGTCCGCCTCTCCACTTCCCAATTGCGCGCATTGCTGTTCCGCACGATTCTGTCGCAGGAACCTTGGCAGTGTGCGACTGGCAAACGCGCTTCAGGATCAGTGCGCAGCGCGACTAACGACCACGACGAAGCCGTTCCGGAATACTGCAAATTACCAACCAATCCCATTCCACCCTTATCTTCCAGCTGGAATCGCGCATGCATTTGTGCGACAATCACGGCATTGACGCTGCATGGTGTCTACAGTAGCCGAAAATTCTTACAGGTTGCCTGTTTTGTTCCCGTGTAAAGTTTCGCACTTGCGCACCCCATCCCGAAACCTGTATTGCTCGCTAAACACAAGCGCTTAACAGCGAACACACTAAAGGGTGGTTGGCGCGTCTTCAATTTGATTTTGCACACAACTTCCCTGGCGTCGGTGCTGTATAACACTCTTTGTTACCCTGATAAATTCAGGGGTATTTGCGGTTCTAATTACCCAATGTCAAGCCTCCATGGGGTCAAAAGAATCGTGTCGCTCAAGACTGTCTATCGCAACAAACCTGTAATATATCACCACTTCCACAACGCCTGCGACAAGTGTACATCGCACAGCTTCCATGATGTCTGGGGCGCAGGGAACTTCTTGTGGCGGGAAGCGAGCTCACGCGCCAGAAAATGGCTCTGATGTTGTCACGCTGGATGCTGCTGGTGTGCCAGTTGACGACTCTGCGACGGGAAACGACAACGGCGACGTCCTGGAGAAGATCCAGTCGTTCATGACGTTCATGGACCTTATGAAGGCGAATGGGATGCTTCCGCAGGAGCTACGAAAGAAGCCGAAGAAGGGTAGCATGGCAGCAATCTCCCAAAACCCAGCATCACCAACGCCTTCTCCCGATGTGCCTGCTGCAAGCACAAGTTCCAGCCCTCTGGAAACTCTGAACAGCGGGGCTGTAACAGACGCCCCGCTTGATCTCACAGAGGCTTTTGCAGTTGCAGCTGAGGGTACTACCACCGCGGACGAACCTGTCAACGCCCACGGTCTGCCACTTGTTTCTCGCTCTCGCACGGGTACGTCTGTAATTTTCCAGCGTCTCATTTCTTGAGTCTTTTGCATTTGCTATAAATCCGACATCGTCTTTTTGAGTTATTCTAACACATTAAACCCTCTCGTGTTGGCTTGCATTTCCCGTATCAGTCACCCCCTCAGCAGGCTCCCAAGAAATCGTGCGTCTTCGTTCTGAGGTGGAAGATCTTCAAAACTCGTTGAAGATAACGCAGGAGCGGGCCCTTGACTTGCAGATCGCGCTGGACGAAAAGGAGGCGGCTTACACAACTCTTACCCTGCGCTACGAAGAGCAGGATGCTCTGATCCAAGCTCTGCGTCAACAGATTGCGAACACCGCTAGCACGAATGGCGCTGTTGTCAACACCGCCATTCTGCCAACGTACGACCTGCAGTCGCTCCCACGGGACCAAAAAAACGTAGTGATTGTCCCGGCCACCCTCGACCAGGACCACCTGTTTGGGGTACGTATCCCTAATCCGACATGCCATCATTTACGATGTTGCGTATTATGTTCACGCTTGTTTTTTACGTATGTGTACTATCCATGTCACCGCTTTTGCAATAGTCCACTGCTCTACCTGACAATGTTCACCTTATATCCTATCAATGACCGAGTATTTCTTTTCCGTTTCAGAAAAAAGCACTGGAGGCCTTCACCTACATGACTACAACTGCACCGACCTGGAGGCTTCTGTTCTACCCGTCGTGGCCCGAGCTGCGGGAGATGATGGCGGAGAAATATGCTGAAGCTGGCGTCTCGAGGGACATGTTCTACTACGTCATCTGCAACTTCCCAGCTAAAGAGAACATCGCCATGCGGAAGGTGTCAGAGAAGCGAAGCAACTACAACTCTGACATTAAGACGTACGGTCGCGGTCCGGGCGGATGTGTCGCCGAGAGCAAGTTGAAGGAACTCGCGGACGAGGGCGTAGCTCCCACCACCACCAGAACACCTGCTGAGTGGACCCTGCACTTTCTGCACGGTAAGATTTCTTTTTTTCCACCGTTCACGTGCGTATGCCTTAGTTTTATAACATGCAGGTGCTCATTGTAATATCTCGCAACATGGTATGCTAATATTTATTTCCTGCCTCTTGTGTTCAATGTTATTCACAGTGCGGTTCGGGTCGAAATGGCATTTCTGCATTGTGAGCTCCCGGCCATTCGCCAACCGTTCCTTCGAGCTAGTGCTGCTGCACGGTTTTGGCAGCAAGAAGGCGACCACAATCATGGTGAAGATCCCATTGGTGGGATATGCCTGCAACATGGTGAGTTATTATGCTATCATTGAGCCTTTTTCGCATCAGTATGTTATAACGTACTAACATTCTGCTGATCTATTTGCAGGTGGAATGGCCCTTGGCAAATGCCAGGGGCCGTGCCAATCCCTCCCTTGACACGTCTGAGATGGTCAACCAGCAGAACGTGGAGCTGAAGATCTCCCATGTGGTGACCTGGATTAAAGAGACCTATGAGAACGGGGACCGGGGTATCTGGGATCTCGTGGCTCCTGCTGGCTTCCGGATGTCCCCGAACGTCAAGATTCTGATTGAGGGATATGAGAGCCAGATTTTCCCAATGGATTGCCCTAGATGTGGATCTGGGGAGTGTGCATTGTTCACTGTAGAGTACCGTAACATTGTCAAGCTTTGTAGTAGTTTAACTGGTTCTAGTAGTGACGTCTGAGGCATAAGTAGTAATGATTCGATCAGTAACAGTAATTGACATAAATTTAACAACATTTGGTTATTAGCAGCATATGTAGTTTCCACTTGTGAAAAACAGAAACAATATAAAACATTGGACAATTAACAACAAATATATTTATAAACAGCCTTAAAAAAATACAGACCCTATCATACAAGTGTACATATCAAAACTATTGTCACTGTTTATTCGGCCACGCAGTAATTTCTGGACAAAACTTTTATAACCGGTCCCAAAGAACATACAACGTGGTGTACACCTTTTATGTGGGAAAATTCCGAACCTGTACTTTCCCCGACGTCACTGTACGTGGATGTTACTTCGATATTAGTTTTCGTTAACAATTTACGAAATCCCGTAACCAGATCACCAGGACGAATCGAGGTGGCAGGGGTTCGGCGGAATTGCCCAATAACTCATCGGAACCAGATATCAACAGCCAGTCCAACTTCCACGTGTATCCAGTCGCGTCCTTCAATGCTGATTTCCGCGCGTTTATGGGAATGCCTGCAAATAGTAACAGAGCTGCAACTGAACGGGTACGATCAAAGGCATTGGCTACAGTGACGCGTGGAAACAGATCAACATCGACGATCTACTGCACAACCGATCTAGGACCTGATTCGTAAAAAACCATCTACAATCTACAACACCTCCGGTAAGCAGTTGGGTTCGCACCATTCCCAACCAAACGCACACCAAACCAGAGCAAATCAGTCCCCTCTTTTTTCCGATGGTGTTAACAGTAGGGAGTTGGGCAAGTGTTGCTCTGACTGTGCGGTGGTCAGCTGTCCGTATGCACTCGCGTGCGTTGATACTAATCTCAAGTTGTGCTAAATCTGAGAAGTCTGGTCCTGGTTCTTGCTAGTAGTACTGTATGAACAATATTCCGTATATCCCGTGAAATGGGCGGGTTTGGGAAGGTCGACTTCCTCATCCCGTCCGTTAGGACGTGGGCCCAATCGACTTTGATCGGCTCGATCAAAGGCAATCAATAACTTCCAAGAAGGCGGGAACCCAATTTCAGGCAATCGGGGGCAATCAGCTGATCGCGATCAGCTAATCACTCCAACTCGATCAACCGCCTCAAACAGCCCGATCAATCTCGATCAGACTCAATCAGTCCCGATCACTTGATTGCATGTGATCGGGGCCTAGGCGACGTATGCGAAATGTTACTCAATTGACATGCTGTCAGGAAAAGTTTACGTGACTAGCGAGAACTGTATAGTTACCCATCGCGAACGTTCTCGAACGTACAATTTGTGCAGTACGATTTTCACAACGTTACCACGATACAATGAGCTCGCCCGTCTCGCCAAACAATGGAAGAAACTACCAGGTAGTGGTTTCGCGCTTTTCATGCAGGCATAAAATTTTCGAGGAAAATCAATTTTGATCGGGCGGTGCGAAAAAAGCGATCAAAATCCATTCGATCCAAACCAACCCAATCCGATACGAGCCGATCAAAGCCGATTGGGCCCACCTCCTTAAGAGGATAGCCCGAACCAAAAGCCCACCGGTGGTGTTCAATAGGCAGGCTAGCCCTTCCGCGGAACCATCGCGACTGTTTCGACTTAGGATTTTTTTCCTTGGTCAACCCGTATTTTGGTGTCACTGGGCTTTAACTCCATTGAACCTGAAGGGTTAAGGGTTAGCCTGTCCAACGCGACGTTAACCCTTCAAGTACATCCTCCCCGAAAGCTCCAAGGCCCTTCCCTCACGCCCAGGGTTTAGCCTAGCTCTAGCCCAGCCCTCGATCCCCCCAAATGGCTAGGCTAGGGTTTCATAAGAAAGTTTTCCCATCCCTTACCCTACGAAAGTTTTCCCACCAGGGCCCATCTCCAACCAAACCCATCTCTGCCCTGAAAATTTTCCTTCCTCCCACAACCGGTTGATAACACTAGTTTTTTTTTCACCCTTGAGTTACCCAGGTTCCCATGCAGTGCGGTGCAAAATTTTGGACCCTGCCCACGATGAAGATGGTGGAAGGAGGGGTTGCAACATCGCCATGACGACCCCCTCCTTCTGACCTCGGAAGGCGCAGCTTCTGATTTGAGGATTTGGGGGGTTGCCTAGGGGAAGTTACTTCAAAAACTCCCCTTAGCTCTAGCCTAACCCTAGCTCTCTGCTTATAGGTGGCTGCCTATCGAACAGAGCCGAAGAGTGTTATGAATGAACTTGCAGAGTGCGCAATAAACCCCAAGAATAACGAGAACGTTCAACTTGACATACAATGAGAACGGCAGGACTAAAAAAGGGGAAAAGCTAGCTAGGCGAAGAAGTAGGGCGAAGATGGCTCAGTGATGGTTGCGATTGGTGTGGAGGCGACTCGGGAGTGGTTCGGTGCGACGAAATAGGCCGAGCAGGTTCGTTGCGTGACCTTCAAGATATACTTGCTAAAGTGCTTGTACAGTAAGGAATTACTATTCCTTACACTCTCCCTCCGTCCAACTAAGGCAACCCTGCATATAGATGAAGCCTTCGATAAGTAAGGATGCCGTTGATCTTCAGCTCATAAAAATCCGACGGCTAAAATTGCCTTCAACAATTTCGAAGTAAAGGTTGGAATGTAGACTGTCGATGTAGTCAGATGTCGATCTGACGGTTGCAGATGTACTGGCTCAAATGAATTTGAAGGTTGGAATTGTTGAGAAGCCCTGCATGAGCATGGGCGAAATCCGGAGCTTTTGCAGGCTGGGCCAAGACCTTCTGCACGAGGAGACGGGTTGCATGTGTACGGGGTGTACCAGGGAACCTATGGAGGTGGAACGTAAGTATCTCGTGGACAGGTTCAGAGGGCGCATCATGTGCAGAAGATCGCGTAAGTTCATCTGCGCAGGGTCGTGTCGACCCATGCGAACCCTCGCGAACGCACGATCGAACTTCGACGAGAAATTTGATGTGCGCAAATTTCCACCAGTGAGAGCGCAGGGATTTTCGACCAATCAATTTCTGGCAGAAATTGTATCACCTATGAGAAATTGAACCAGCAACAGAAAGAGAACCTACTACACGTTTTTGTAACTAAACAAGATGTCAGAATCCCAGCCACTAACCACTGGGATAAAAGGGCTTGTTTATGTAGCGGGTGAGTGCGCCCATAACCCCCCAGGCCAACATGCCTGTAACCCTTCCCTAGGATCATCGGGGATCTCTAGTGGACCTCTGACACCCCCCCGCACTGGGATGCCCGAAATGTACACACCGGGATTCGAACCCGAGACCTTCGCTCTGATACCATGTCAGAATCCCAGCCACTAACCACTGGGATAAAAGGGCTTGTTTATGTAGCGGGTGAGTGCGCCCATAACCCCCCAGGCCAACATGCCTGTAACCCTTCCCTAGGATCATCGGGGATCTCTAGTGGATCTCTGACACAAGAGGCGACGAAATCGTCTTAGGGTTGCGAAGCAACATGTGTCAGTCTTTTTAATGATTGTAATTACTTTGGCATATATCGATCAAGATGATTCATAGTATGTTTGTGCGTAAATTTATTTTTTTTTTGGCAACAAAACCATGATGATGGTGGTTACATATTTATACATTAGTAGAAATGTTTGCATGTTGTTGGTGGTTAGATATTTATACATCAGTAGAAATGTTTGCATGTTCTTTTAGTTCTCTGTTCTATTGCTTCTAAAATTTTGTTAGTGTAATGTTCTACAACAGCGCAGTGTCGGGTGGTTTTTTAACGCATGATTGTGACTGACGTCAGCGGAGTCGCTAGAAATTTCGAGCGAGGTTCCTTTCGGTGACTGACGGCTCCTGACGTCAGCCATTTTTTTTCGCGCGCCTTCAGCCGATTTTTTCGCATGATGGCGTCAGTCACATTAAATGCTCGATGTGTGTGGCGCTTCTGGTTTCGGGTGCCCACCAGGCCACCGTTCGTTTTGTTGCGTTTTGTACTGCTCGATTGTTGGTCCGTTATTTTTTTTGTTCTTGTTGTCTGTTTCGCCCAGTTGCGATTTTCTTGTCAGAAATAACTGAGTAGGGGTGAATAAACTAGAACAGAGTTTGGTACAAGTAGTAAACCCTAACTTTGTGTACCCCCTAAGGTGTAACCCACTACAGCCTAGACAATATAAACATGCAATGTTTGACACACCCCCATAGGCGCAGTGGGAGACAACCACAGGGTCACAAGACCAGTCAAAGCAAAGTAAAGCAAGCTCAGGGTGGATCTCAAGGATTCCACACAAATTCCGAGCACAAGCAAGTGGTCTCAAGACCAGTTCACATGCAGGTTTATAACAAAGCAAGAGATACAGTGATCACAACCTAGCAAAAGTAAACAAGTAGGCATATATATATAGTGATCACAGTACAAGCAAGGTCAAGAGGTAAGCAAGTGAGGCCCAGTAGGTACAAGGCCTAGTAGAGTGCAAAAGCGCTGATGGTCACAAGGCTGAAGCGCCTTGGTGAACACATCAGCAGTGTTGGCCTCCGTGGCCACGTAACGCAGACAAAGCTGACCACGCTGCTGCAGCTCTCGAGCAAGGAAGTACCGCAGAGCGATGTGCTTCGTTCTGTGCTCCAGTCTGTGCTCCTCACACAAGGCAATGGCAGCCTTGTTGTCAACGTACAGCACTGGAGGAGAACGAGGCCGCTCTCCGAGGTCGGTCAGCAGGTAGGTCAGCCAGCGTAGCTCCTGAGCAGCCATGGCTGTGGCGTAGATCTCAGCCTCACAACTGGAGCTGAGAACAGAAGAAGAGCGAGTAGAACGCCAAGAAACTGAGCCAGAGCCAAGGCTGAAGGTGTAACCCTGGGACGACCGCTGAGTAGCCTGGTCGTCTGCCCAAGAAGCGTCTGAGTGCCCTGTGAGAACAACCCGGTCTCGCCCTCCAAGCACAAGCCCCATGCCCGACGTACTGCACAAGTAGCGCAACACCCTCTTAGCAGCATCCATGTGCTCCTTCCGGTGACGGCCAGGAGCGACATAGCGTGCTAGGATGCTAAGAGGGTATGCAAGGTCAGGTCGAGTGCAGGTCATCAGGTACATGAGGCAGCCCACAAGCTCTGGATACGGGCCACTCGGCTCTACGGACTCATCCGAAGGCAGAGCTGAGAGCGAGTGACCGGTAGGCAGAGGAGTGGACTGAGGCGAGGAGTACGTGAAGCGGAAGCGCTGGAGAACCTGCTGCACCATGTGTGACTGAGTCAGGGTGATGGTGCGCCGCGCTCTGTCCCGGGTGATCCGCAAGCCAAGATAGCTCGTCAGCTCACCCAGGTCTGTGCACGTGTGTCTCCTCTGCAGCTCCGACTTCACGTGAGCGAGTGCCGCGGTGTCAGCAGTGGCAAAGACCAAGTCGTCGACGTACACGAGGATGTAGAACGGCGGCAGCGAGGTGTCGGTGCGTAGAAACAGCGACGGGTCAGCAGTAGAGGGAGTGAACCCAAGAGCCGCAAGTGTCGTCCTCAGTGTGTCGTGCCACTCACGTGGCGCCTGGCGGAGACCGTAGACCGGCCGCTGAAGCCTCCACTGGGTGCCAGGAGGAAATGACCCAGTGAAGCCAGGGGGGCGGCGCAGCCAGATCTCCTCGTGCAGGCTGCCCTGCAAGAAAGCAGTGCTGAAGTCAAGAGAGTGAAGCTCGTAGTCGCGGTGAGCGGCTATGTGCAGCAGCACCCGAAGAGTAGTCATCTTCGGGGTGGGGGAGAAGGTCTGAAAGAAGTCTACTCCCTCTCGCTGACTGAAGCCTCGAGCCACGTAGCGCGCCTTGAAGACAGGTGGAGAACCCGGCGGCCGCTTCACCCTGAAAATCCACATGCCACTGACGATGTTCGCCCCAGGAGGGGGAACCTCGTCTACGTAGGTGCCTGTGGACTTCCAGGAGGCCATCTCTGCGTCCATGGCTGTCTGCCACTGAGAGGAGTAGGGACCCGCTATCGCCTCAGCGTAAGAGCGTGGGGTCGGGATGTCTGGTGCATCCGGGTCTCCCTCAGGGGCAACTAGCAAGGACACGAGACGGGGCAAAGCAGCAGTAAGGCAGTGGAACTCCTCCTGTCTGTCCTCAAGGACGTCCGTGCCGAGGGCACACTCACCCCCGACGGACGGAGGACAGGCAGACGCAGACTCAGACCTAGCGACAAGGCTGGCAGCGTAGTCTAGGCGACAGCGAGCAGCAAAGTCAACCAACTCAGCGACCAGAGCAGACGCAGCAGAGGACTCAAAGGTCGGGTCAGTGACAACTGTAGCGAGGAGACGCGTAACAGTGGGACTGGCAGCACGACGGGAGTCAGACTCCGGGTCAGGAAGAGTAGGAAGAGAGGACGCAGGAGGAGACGGCAGCGGGACACGCTGCGGAGCAGTGGAGGGACGCAGAGTCATGTAGTGAGTGCCAGGGACAGGAGGAGGACGCTCACGTGGGACACGACGACCAGTGCGAGCAGTACGAACAGGCGACGCAGGACGAGACTCAGGCTCACGACGCTCTGTAAGACCTCCTGTGGGACCAGCGTAAGGGGAGGGAGCAGGGAGAGGCGAGACAGGCGGTAACTGTGACTGCGGCTGGACAGGCAGAGGACACTCGACGGAGGAAGGAGGACAAGGAGGAGGAGCCTGACCAAGAACCTGCTGAAGGAGCGGTACGAAGTACGGTCGCGGCCGCGCAGCGTCTCCAGAAGCAGCAGGGACACCAGTGGCAGCCCCAACGTCCGAGTCCCCAGCACCAGCAGCAGCTCCAACGCCCGAGTCCTCAGCACCAGCAGCAGCACCACCGGTCGGGTCCTCAGCACGAGCAGCAGCTCCAACGCCCGGGTCCTCAGCACCAGCAGCAGGGGCACTGGTCAGGTCCTCAGCACCAGCAGCCGCGCCACCGGTCGGGTCCTCAGCACCAGCAGCAGCTCCAACGCCCGGGTCCTCAGCACCAGCCGCAGCTCCAGTATCCGGGTCCTCAGCACCAGCAACAGCACCACCGCTCGGGTCCGCAGCACCAGGAGTACCACTACGAAGACTGCAGCGCCGCGTGTACCACTCGCGGATCACCTGAATGGGGGGGAGCTCCTGGGTAGGAGGGGAAGTACCGGGACGAGCTCCAGAAGCACCTCTCCGGAGGCGGCAGTACTCGAGGTACCTCTCCTGCAGCTGCTGGGAGGAGAGGGCTCCTCCAGATGGAGTACCCCCAGACTCAGCACCCCCAGACTCAGCACGTCCAAACTCAGCACCACCAGGCTCCGCACCTCCAGGCTCCGCACCTCCAGGCTCAGCACCCCCAGGCTCCGCACCTCCAGGCTCAGTACCTCCAGGCTCCGCACCTCCAGGCTCAGCACCCCCAGGCTCCGCACCTCCAGGCTCAGCACCCCCAGGCTCAGCACCTCCAGGCTCAGCACCCCCAGGCTCAGCACCCCCAGGCTCAGCACCCCCAGGCTCCGCACCCTCAGACGCAGCACTCCCAGGCTCAGCACCCCCAGACGCAGGACGCGAGTCAACAGCTACCTCGACAGGCTCACTCGGGTCTACCTGGGACACACCTGAGGGAGCGGCACCCTGAGGGGGGAGGGGGTCTGGTACCTCAGCACCTGGAGCGAGGAAGAGAGGCGGGGGGGGGAGCGGGGCAGTGCGGTAGGGGAAGAGGCGGTAGAAGGGGACGGACTCGTCAAAAGTGACGTCCTGAGAGGCCAGAACCCGGCGCGAGGTGACGTGGTAAAACTGCCATCCAGGCGCGTCGGGAACAAAGCCAAGAAAGACACAGGGAACAGCGCGACGCGAGAGCTTGTCCGCGGACGTGTCGCGGACAAAAGCTCGGGATCCCCAGACCCGGAAACGCGACGCATCGCCAACCTCTCCCGTCCACCGTAGAGTCGGGGAAGTCTCCGGCAAGGAGACACGGGGCCAGAGGTTGAGCTGATGCGCTGCGTACCGGACTGCAAACGGCCACAGAAAGTGGGGAGCAGCCGCATGGGTCAGGGAGGTACGAGCGACCTCCATGACTAAGCCAATGCGGCGCTCAGCAACCCCATTCTGCTGTGGAGAGGCCGGAAGCGTGTACGACTGCTCAATGCCGTGCTCAGCACAGTAGGCTGCCAAGAGGTCGGAGGCGAACTCACCACCCCTGTCAGAGTGCAAGCGCAGGACAGGAAAGTCCGAGTGAAAGCGCTCGCCTAGCTGGAGACGGGCTCGGCTGATCCAGGGGATCAAAGCACCAGGGACGTCACCCTTGGTGCGCAAGGGGAAGACCGTGGTGTAGCGCGAGTAGTCGTCAACAACTATCAGGAAGTACCTCTCCTGACCCTGACCACGGACGCGGGCTGGGCCCCACACGTCCATGTGGAGCGTCTGCAGGGGAGCGGTCGTCGGGGGAAAGGAGGAGGAGTGAGGAGCGGCGCGCTGCCGCCCCTCGACACAGGGAATGCAGTCAGGAGTAGGGGAGTCAGGAAGGGGAGGGAGCACCCTAGGAAGACCAGCAACAAGGTCCCGTTTGTGCATGGCCCGCAGGCGCTGCACAGACGGGTGACCAAGGCGGTGGTGCCAGAGGACGGTGTCGTTCGCCAGAGAGCGACACGAGCAGGGGGCGGACAGCTGACCTGACGCTGACGCAGACGCAGCTACCTGAGGGGACTCAGTGGTCAGTGTGTACAGGTCAGACCCCGGCTCTCGAGTGAAAGTAGCCAGGTGGCGGCCCGTCCGAGCACACGTGCAGTGCGTCACGCGCTCGTATGCAGGGGTGAACTGGTGAACACCCGAGTCCTGGAGCGCACTACCTGCCACCAAGTTCGTGGAGAACGAGGGGAGGTAGAGACCTGAGAGCTTGCCGGACGGAACCGCTGGACACGGAAGGGTGGTGGAGGAGGTCGCAAGGACCGGACCCCCAGAGGGGTCAGCAAGAGAGACAGCAACCGGCCGAGCTAGAGGCTCAAGGACAGTGCGGTCACGAAAGAAAGAGCGAGAAGCACCTGAGTCAAGTGTGAAGGTGTGCAGTGCTGCAGTCGACTCAGTACCAGGGGGCACAGACGCAGAAGCACCTAGAGCAGCAGCTGCAGTAGTACCTGTGGAAGCAGACACACTAGCACCTAGTGCAGCAGCAGGGCTGGCCTGAATGCCCGGGTCGGGCGGAACACGCAAGTACTGAGCACCCTCTCCACTAATAGACATCGCATACATGGCAGTGAGAATAGCATCAAAGTCAAGTGCCCAAATATCAACACCCTTCCTGAGCAGATCAGCCCAGCGCGGCAGCTCACCCCCACCAGGAAACTGAGTGCGCCACGCATCGTTGAGGCGGGCGAAGCAGCGCTCCGTCTGGTGCGGCCCCCCACACGTCTGGCCAGTGCGGTCACCTGTACGAATAACGTACTGGCAGGTGACGCTGCGCCGCGCATACCACTCACGGGCGGCCTGAAGGGTCGGGGCAGGCTGCTGACTCTGACCGCCCGCCGGGCCTCCACGACCACCAACCCCTCCGCCTCCGCCCCGGCCACCTCCACCCCTGCCGCTGCCACGACCACCTCCGCCTCCGCTGCCACCTCCGCCCCTGTCACCACTCCCAACACCGCTGTCACCTCCACCACCGCCGCCACTAGCCTCTCCAGTCGCACCTCCACCGCCACCACCTCCACCCCCGCCTCCTCCGCCACCACCCCCACTCCTGCCACTCCTGCCCCTGCGTCGTCCGCCTGAAGCAGACGCAGCCCCGACCTTCTCAGCACCAAGGAGGTCGACAGCAGCAGCAGAGGCGACAGAGGGGAGGAGGGGGGAAGGGGAGCACCCCTCGAAGAAGGGGCCGCGGGGGTCGCCACGAGAGGTGCCTACAGCGACGATACTAGCCTCGGCTGCAAGCAGTTCCTTCTCGAGGAGGGCTATGGTGAGCTCAGTGGGGGAGCGAGAGAGGAACTGGTCCCTGACAGGGCGCAGAGAGTCAGGGAGGCGGGTGACAACGTGGTAGAGAGTGATCCAGAGCGGGGGGGGGGTTGCTAGCGAGGAACTCATCAGGCATGGCAGCGCGAAAGCGAGCCTCACTAGTCTTAAGGTGGGTGATGAGGTCTGCGACAGTGTGAAAAGAGGCTAGGTCGGGGAACAGGTAGGGGAGAGTGAGGCGGCCTAGTGTGGCAGAAGCGGGTGAGGAGTAGCGGGCCACTACAGCTGTGTAGAGGTCCTTAGCAGTCTTGCACTGGCCGAAGTGCTCGCGCTCATCTAGCGGCAGGGAGTTGCGAATAGCAAAGCGAGCGTGCGCGTCACGGGTCTGCCACTGTGAGCGCTCAGTTGGGGGGGCAGTAGCGAGTGGGGCGGTCGCATGGCCGAGAGCGTGGTCGTACAGTGTAATATCTTCCTTGGCAGTGAGCTGTAGGAAAAGGTGCAGATCATCTAGCCAGGTTTCGAATTTGACCGGACGGCCCTCGGCGTCGAAAGCTAGAACAGGAGGACTAGCCATAGCGACAGCGGCAGTAGTAGAAGCAGTAAAGTCACTGAACAGGCGTGCGCAGGGTCAGCAGGGCCGGTGGGGCCTACAGACTGTAGTGGCGCACAAGCAGCAGTAGTAGTAGGATCTGCAGTGGTGCACAGGCGCAGCAGGCGGCAGCGAGAGCCGGCGCAGCAGGGGCGGGCTCAGCAGCGGTGATACGCGGGCGGCAGCGGGCGCAGCAGCGGCGGTGCGCGGGCGGCGGCGAGCTCAGCAGCGGCGGTGCGCGGGCGGTGGCGGGCTCAGCAGCGGCGGTGCGCGGGCGGCTGCGGGCTCAGCAGCGGCGGGCCGGGAGCAGTGCGGGCAGCGTGCGGGCCGGCGGCGGTCAGCGCACGAGCCGCGCAGGCTCAGCGCGGGCTGCGCGGGCTGCTCGCGGGCTGCGTAAGCGGGTCGCGGGCGGCTCGCGGGGGTTCGCGGGCAGGTCGCGGGCTGCTCGCGGGCAGTTCGCGGGCTGTGCGCGGGCTGCGCGGGCTGGTCGCGGGCTGCGCAGGCGGGTCGCGGGCTGTGCGCGGGCGGTTCGCGGGCTGTGAGCGCGGCGCGCTGTGCGGTTCGCGGGCGGCGTGACGGGGCCGATCGGGGCGCTAAGGGGCGACGCGACGGGGGCCGTGAGAGGCCGCTAAAAAAAAAATTTCGACGGGGCCGCAGGGCCGCTAGATCTTGCTAGATCGACGGGGCCAGCGGGGCCGGAAACAAGCGAAGGTAAGCAGGTAGGTAAGTCGGTGGGCCCTAAGAACAGTCCTAGCGAAGGACCTGCTCTGAAACCATGTCAGAAATAACTGAGTAGGGGTGAATAAACTAGAACAGAGTTTGGTACAAGTAGTAAACCCTAACTTTGTGTACCCCCTAAGGTGTAACCCACTACAGCCTAGACAATATAAACATGCAATGTTTGACATTTCTCATTTAATGCTTGTCTGTGAATCTGTTTGTTTTGTGTTTACAGTTGTCGAGCTGCATGCATGATTTGTATTAGGTGTTGTGTTTGTCTGACGCGTTGGCAGATGCGGTGGCAGGTTGCGCGTGAATTAGGCATTCCATATGTAAGGTTTTGTGGTGCATATGTTCCAAGTAGCTGAGGCAAAGTATTCGTAATATCTCCTGCACGTTATATTGTGCTGGTAGATCATTTTATCCCCCCCTTCTAACTTCCTCCCTTACTCATTTCGTTTTTATACGTCAAATATCCTTTCTTTATACTATCAGCCGCCGGAACGGAAGCTTTCTTGGCTCGTACTTTTTCCTCAAGAAGGCCTTTGCGACGAATCTGTGTCAGTATTTCAAAATTCTGGATTTTCTGTTGTAAGTCTGTTTTCCTTGACTTGTTGTTTTTGTTTTCCTGAAGCAACGTGCAATAGATTTTTCTATCTCCAAAAGACGTTCCTTTTTATGTAATTATTTGTATCCCCCTTTTTTTGTAATAAAAGTTGGTCATTATGACTCCTTCAAAGTTTGACTTTGATCAATTTGTCATGTCATTCATTTTCTAAATTTGTATTTATGATGCTGGGTTTCGTAAGGCGTGAAGAAGGTAAAATATTGGCTTTATTTCGACTGATTTCTTCAACGTTCCATTTTTGTGCCATTAGAGTGAGTAATGGTGTTGTTTTCATAATCGTAAACTACTGTAAGTTGTTTTTATTGCTTGTTTGATGTTTTCTTACAGATCCTTTGACATTCTGAGTTGTCATCTTGAGCCAGGACCTGTAATAGGTATGAGATTTTTTACACAAGTTCTGGCCATTTTTTGATAATCTTATTATACGTGACATTTCAGTGGTTTCAGTTGTTTTGAGTGATTCATATTTTTGGTTCATCTTAAGTTGCACTTTATGTTTATTGGTTCTAAATTGTTCTTTTAGTTCAGGATCATCAACTGCATCTACTTGCATTGTACAACTACTTGAAGAGTTCTCAGGAATCAAAGTATGTATTTGTATGTTCGTTGTTAATTGTGCTTTTGAAATATGAGTGTTTCATTAATATTTTTGCCGGATTGGAAGTTTCTGTACATTACAGAAATGATAAGTTCCAGAAATGATAAGTTCCAATAGTTCCAATGGAATGATAAGTTCCAATAGATATGAAATTATATGGATTATTTGTTTTCAAACTGTTGAGCAATATATCTTCCTATTTGTATTTTTGTTATGACCTTCCACCCCCTTTCCCTCCCTCGTCTTCTGTTTGATTCGTTATTTGTTTGTTGCCCACGGCGTGCAAAGAAATATTCAAGGTATGCGATTGTTTAGCATACCAATATTTCACGTTTTATAGATAGATAGGGAAGAAAGTTGAATCATGGATTATCGCAGTGTTTACAAATTGAACCTTTTGGTCAAAATTTGAATATGTTTTTCTTATTATGCTTTATTTTGATAAAAATTATGTGTACACTACTTGTGTGTGTTATTTTCAGTGTGTGTACTCGGATCGGCTAGGAGGCTTGTGGGCGCTTTCTTCTAATTGGAGATGGACTTTTCTTCGCCTAAGCTTTTCACGGGGGCTTCTATTGATGGTGCGTTACGGAAAATGTTTGTATTTCGTAGACGAACTATAGATGGAGATGGGGCTTGTTTATATAGATGTTTGTCACTCGCACTCTTAAAAATCGACGAATTTTTGCAACCATTGAAAGAAAACATTGTAGAATATGTTCGCACGAATTGGTCAAAGTATCAATTGGATGCAGTGTTGTGTCATGGCGTGGTATCAGAGCAGGTCCTTCGCTAGGACCGTTTTTTTTAAGGGCCCACCACTACCTACCTACCTACCTACCTACCTGCGCCCTAGGGCGCCTCGTTTTTCACGGCCCCCTAAGGCCCCGCGACCCGCGACCCGCCCCTTAGCGACCCGCGCGCCGCCCCTTAAGGCCCCGTCGGCCCACGCGCCCGCCCCTTACGGCCCCGCGCTCGCCCCTTACGGCCCCGCGCTCGCCCCTTACGGCTCCGAACGGCCTGCGCTCGCCCCTTACGGCCCCGCGCTCGCCCCTTACGGCCCCGTCGGCCCCGCGCTCGCCCCTTACGGCCCCGTCGGCCCCGCGCTCGCCCCTTACGGCCCCGTCGGCCCCGCGCTCGCCTCCCTAGAGGCCCCCCGTCGGCCCCGCGCTCGCCCTAAGAGGCCCCTTACGGCCCCGCGCTCGCCCCTAGAGGCCCCGAACGGCCCGCGCTTGCCCCTAGAGGCCCTGAACGGCCCGCGACCGCCACAGCCCCTCCAGGACCGAGCCGAGCCACGCGACCCGAGCCGCGCCGCCCTACCTGAACCGAACCGCGCCGCCCGTGCTCCGCACAGAGGCACCGCCGGCCCCGTTCCTACTACCACTACCGCTACTACTGCTACTGCTACTGCTGCTACTACTACTGCTGCTGCCACTATGATTACTCCTCCTGTACTCGCTTTCGATGCTGAGGGCCACGCAGTGAAGTTCGACACCTGGCTCGATGACCTCCACCTCTTTCTACAGCTCACTGCCAAGGAGGATATTTCACTGTACGATCACGCCCTAGGCCATGCTACTGCCCCTCCTTCCACTGCTGACAGCACTCAGCACTCACAGTGGCAGACTCGTGACGCCCACGCTCGCTTTGCCATTCGCAACTCCCTGCCGCTAGATGAGCGCGAGCACTTTGGCCAGCACAAAACTGCTAAGGACCTGTACACTGCTGTCGTCGCTCGTTACTCCTCACCTGCTTCTGCCGCACTAGGCCGCCTCTCACTCCCCTACCTGTTCCCCGACCTGGCCTCCTTTCACACAGTTGCTGACCTCATCACCCACCTCAAGACTAGTGAGGCCCGCTTCCGTGCTGCTATGCCTGACGAGTTCCTTGCTAGCAACCCCCCCCCGCTCTGGCTCACTCTCTACCACATCGTCACCCGCCTCCCTGACTCTCTGCGCGCAGTCAGGGATCACTTTCTAGCTCGCTGCCCCACTGAGCTCACCATTGCCCTCCTCGAGAAGGAACTACTTGCAGCTGAGGCGAGCATCGTCGCTGTAGGTGCCTCTCGTGGCGAGCCCCGCACCCCCTTCTTTGAGGGGTGTTCCCCTTCCCCCCTTCTCCCCTCTGTCGCCTCTGCTGCTGCTGTCGACCTCCTTGGTGCTGAGAAGGTCGGGACCGCGTCTGCTTCGAGCGGGCGCCGCAGGAACAAAGGGGGCAAGGGTGGAGGTGGCGGCGGGGGAGGCGGGGGTGGAGGCGGTGGGAGTGGAGGAGGGGCTGGAGAGGCTAGTGGCGGCAGTGGGGGTGGTGACGGCAGCGGCGGGGGCGGTGGCAGGGGCGGGGGCGGCAGCGGGGGCGGCGGTGGTCGTGGCAGCGGCAGAGGAGGAGGTGGTCGAGGAGGTGGCGGCGGCGGTGGTGGTCGTGGAGGAGCTGGCGGTGGTCTGAGCCAGCAGCACACTCCGTCGCTCCAGGAGGCCCGTGAGTGGTATTCCCAGCGCCCGGGGGCGCGTGGCTTTAGCTGCGCGTAAGTCATCCGCACTGGTGACCGCACTGGTCAGACGTGTGGGAGGCCGCACCCCACGCACCGCTGTTTCTCGCGCCTTGACGACGCTTGGCGCGCCCAGTTCCCTGATGGCGCTGAGCTGCCCCGCTGGGCTGATCTGGAGAGGAAGGGAGTTGATATATGGGCTCTAGACTTTGATGCTATTCTCACTGCCATGTATGCGATGTTTAATAGTGGAGAGGGTGCTCAGTACTTGCGTGTTCCGCCCGACCCGGGCATTCTGACCAGTGAGGCTGCTGCTCTAGGTGCTAGTGAGACTGCCACTGCAGGTACTCGCGTGTCTGCCACCTCAGGTGATGGTGAGGCTGTTGCTCTAGGTGCTAGTGAGTCTGTCTCCCCTGGTACTGAGTCGACTGCGGCACTGCACACCTTCACCCTGGACTCAGGTGCTTCTCGCTGTTTCTTTCGTGACCGCACTGCCCTTGAGCCACTCGCTCGGCCAGTTGCTGTCTCTCTCGCTGACCCCTCTGGGGGTCCGGTCATTGCGACCTCCTCCACTGTTCTTCCCTGTCCTGCGGTCCCGTCTGGCACACTGTCTGGTCTCCACCTCCCCTCGTTCTCTACGAACTTGGTGGCGGGTTGTGCGCTCCAGGACGCGGGTGTTCACCAGTTCACCCCTGCCTACGAGCGCGTGACACACTGCACGTGTGCTCGGACGGGCCGTCACCTGGCTACCTTCACTCGGCAGCCGGGGTCGGACCTGTACACACTGACCACTGAGTCCCCTCAGGTAGCTGCGTCTGCGTCTGCGTCAGGTCAGCTGTCGGCCCCCTGCTCGTGTCGCTCTCTGGCGCACGACACCGTCCTCTGGCACCACCGACTTGGCCACCCGTCTGTGCAGCGCCTTCGTGCCATGCACAAACGGCAGCTTGTCTCTGGTCTTCCCAGGGTGCTCCCTCCCCTCCCACCCTCGCCTGCTCCTCCCTGTCTTCCCTGTGTCGAGGGGCGGCAGCGCGCCGCTCCTCACTCCTCCTCGTTTCCCCCGACGACTGCTCCCTTGCAGACGCTCCACATGGACGTGTGGGGCCCAGCCCGCGTCCGTGGTCAGGGTCAGGAGAGGTACTTCCTGATTGTTGTTGACGACTACTCGCGCTACACCACGGTCTTCCCCTTGCGCACCAAGGGTGAGGTCCCTGGTGTTTTGATCCCCTGGATCAGCAGAGCTCGTCTCCAGCTAGGCAAGCGTTTTCGCTCGGACTTTCCTGTCCTGCGCTTGCACTCTGACAGAGGTGGTGAGTTCTCCTCCGACCTCTTGGCAGCCTACTGTGCCGAGCACAGCATTGAGCAGTCGTTCACGCTTCCGGCCTCTCCACAGCAGAATGGGGTTGCTGAGCGCCGCATTGGCTTGGTCATGGAGATCGCTCGTACCTCCCTGATCCATGCGGCTGCTCCCCACTTTCTGTGGCCGTTTGCGGTCCGATACGCTGCGCATCAGCTCAACCTCTGGCCCCGTGTCTCCTTGCCGGAGACTTCCCCGACACTGCGCTGGACGGGAGAGGTTGGCGATGCGTCGCGTTTTCGGGTCTGGGGATCCCGAGCTTTTGTTCGCGATACGTCCGCGGACAAGCTCTCCCGTCGCGCTGTTCCCTGTGTCTTCCTTGGCTTTGTCCCGGACGCGCCTGGTTGGCAGTTTTACCACGTCACCTCGCGCCGGGTTCTGCCTTCTCAGGACGTCACTTTTGACGAGTCCGTCCCCTACTACCGCCTCTTCCCCTACCGCACTGCCCCGCTCCCTCCTCCGCCTCTCTTCCTCACGCCAGGTGCTGCTATGGTAGACCCCCTTCCCCCTCAGGGTGCCGCTCCCTCAGGTGTGTCCCAGGTAGACCCGGTTGAGCCTGCCGAGGTAGCTGTCAAGTCTCGTCCTGCGTCTGGGGGTGCTGAGCCTGCGCGTGAGGACCCTGGCGCTGCTGAGTCTGGGGGTGCTGAGCCTGGGGGTGCTGAGCCTGGGGGTGCGGAGCCTGGGGGTGCTGAGCCTGGAGGTGCGGAGCTTGGGGGTACTGAGCCTGTACGTGCTGAGTTTGGGGGTGCTGAGTCTGGGGGTGCTGAGTCTGGGGGTGCTGAGTCTGGGGGTACTGAGCCTGAGAGTGCTACACCTGGAGGAGCCCTCTCCTCACAGCAGCTGCAGGAGAGGTACCTACAGTACTGCAGCCTCCGGAGAGGTGCTGCTGGAGCTGGTACCAGTGCTTCCCCTCCTACCCGGGAGCTCCCCTCCCTTCAGCAGATCCGAGAGTGGTACACACGGCGCTGCAGTCTTCGGAGTGGCGCTCCTGGTGCTGCGGACCCTGGAGCTGGAGCTGCTGCTGGTGCTGAGGACTCGGGCGGTGGAGCTGCTGCTGGTGCTGAGGACCCGAGCGGTGGAGCTGCTGCTGCTGCTGAGGACCCGGGCGTTGGAGCAGTTGCTGGTGCTGAGGACCCGAGCGGTGGAGCTGCTGCTGCTGCTGAGGACCCGGGCGTTGGAGCTGCTGCTGGTGCTGAGGACCCGAGCGGTGGAGCTACTGCTGGTGCTGAGGACCCGGGCGGTGGAGCTGCTGCTGGTGCTGAGGACCCGGGCGGTGGAGCTGCTCCTGGTGCTGAGGACCCGGGCGGTGGAGCTACTGCTGGTGCTGAGGACCCTGCTGCTGGTGTCTCTGCTGGTTCTGGAGACGCTACGCGGCCGCGACCGTACTTCGTACCGCTCCTTCAGCAGGTTCTTGGTCAGGCTCCTCCTCCCTCCGTAGCGTGTCCTCCGCCTGTCCAGTCCCAGTTCCCGCCTGCCTCGCCTCTCCCTGGTCCCTCTCCTTACACTGGTCCCACAGGAGGTCTTACAGAGTGTCGTGAGCCTGAGTCTTGTCCTGCGTCGCCTGTTCGTACTACTCGCACTGGTCGTCGTGTCCCACATGAGCGTCCTCCTCCTGTCCCTGGCACTCACTACATGACTTTGCGTCCCTCCACTGCTCCTCAGCGTGTCCCTCTGCTGTCTCCTCCTGCGTCCTCTCTTCCTACTCTTCTTGACCCGGAGTCTGACTCCCGTCGTGCTGCCAGTCCCACTGTCACGCGTCTCCTCGCCACTGTTGTCACTGACCCTACCTTTGAGTCCTCTGCTGCGTCTGCTCTGGTCGCTGAGTTGGTTGACTTTGCTGCTCGGTGTCGTCTCGACTACGCTGCTAGTCTTGTTGCTGAGTCTGAGTCTGTCTGTCCTCCGTCCGTCGGGGGTGAGTGTGCTCTTGGCACGGACGTCCTTAAGGACAGACAGGAGGAGTTCCAGTGCTTTGCTGCTGCTTTGCCCCATCTCGTGTCCATGCTAGTTGCCCCTGAGGGAGACCCGGATGCACCAGACATCCCGACCCCGCGCTCTTACGCTGAGGCGATGGCGGGTCCCTACTCCTCTTAGTGGCAGACAGCCATGGACGCAGAGATGGCTTCCTGGAAGTCCACAGGCACCTACGTCGATGAGGTTCCCCCACCTGGGGCGAACATCGTCAGTGGCATGTGGATTTTCAAGGTGAAGCGGCCGCCGGGTTCTCCTCCTGTCTTCAAGGCGCGCTATGTTGCTCGAGGCTTCAGTCAGCGAGAGGGAGTAGACTTCTTCCAGACCTTCTCCCCCACCCCAAAGATGACTACTCTTCGGGTGCTGCTGCACATAGCCGCTCACCGCGACTACGAGCTTCACTCACTTGACTTCAGCACTGCTTTCTTGCAGGACAGCCTGCACGAGGAGATCTGGCTGCGCCGCCCTCCTGGCTTCACTGGGTCGTTTCCTCCTGGTACCCAGTGGAGACTCCAGCGGCCGGTCTACGGTCTCCGACAGGCTCCACGTGAGTGGCACGACACACTGAGGACGACACTTGCGGCACTTGGGTTCGCACCTTCTACAGCTGACCCGTCGCTGTTTCTGCGCACCGACACTTCGCTGCCGCCGTTCTACATCCTCGTGTACGTCGACGACTTGGTCTTTGCCACTGCTGACACTGAGGCACTCGCTCTTGTGAAGTCGGAGCTGCAGAGGAGACACACGTGCACAGACCTGGGTGAACTGACAAGCTACCTTGGCTTGCGGATCACCCGGGACAGAGCACGGCGCACCATCACCCTGACTCAGTCACACATGGTGCAGCAGGTCCTTCAGCGCTTCCGCTTCACGTACTCCTCGCCTCAGTCTACTCCTCTGCCTACTGGTCACTCGCTCTCAGCTCTGCCTTCGGATGAGTCCGTAGAGCCGAGTGGCCCGTATCCAGAGCTTGTGGGCTGCCTCATGTACCTGATGACCTGCACTCGACCTGACCTTGCATACCCTCTTAGCATCCTTGCACGCTATGTCGCTCCTGGCCGTCACAGGAAGGAGCACATGGATGCTGCTAAGAGGGTGTTGCGCTACTTGTGCAGTACGTCGGGCATGGGGCTAGTGCTTGGAGGGCGAGACCGAGTTGTACTCACTGGACACTCAGACGCTTCTTGGGCGGACGACCAGGCTACTCAGCGGTCGTCTCAGGGTTACACCTTCAGCCTTGGCTCCGGCTCAGTTTCTTGGCGTTCCACACGCTCTTCTTCTGTTCTCAGCTCCAGTTGTGAGGCTGAGATCTACGCCACAGCCATGGCGGCCCAGGAGCTACGCTAGCTGACCTACCTGCTGGCGGACTTGGGAGAGCGGCCTCGTTCTCCTCCAGTGCTGTACGTCGACAACAAGGCTGCCATTGCCTTGTGTGAGGAGCACAGACTGGAGCACAGAACGAAGCACATCGCCTTGCGGTACTTCCTTGCTCGAGAGCTGCAGCAGCGCGGTCAGCTTTGTCTGCGTTATGTGGCCACTGAGGCCAACACTGCTGATGTGTTCACCAAGGCGCTTCAGCCTTGTGACCATCAGCGCTTTTGCACTCTGCTAGGCCTTGTGCCTACTGGACCTCACTTGCTTACTTCTTGACTCTGTTTGTACTGTGATCTCTATATATATACCTGCATGTTTACTCTTGCTAGGTTGTGATCATTGTACCTCTTGCTCTATTATAAACCTGCATGTGAACTGGTCTTGTGACCACTTGCTTGTGCTCGGAATTTGTGTGGTATCCTTGAGATCCACCCTGAGCTTGTTGTGTCCTGCTTTGCCTTGACCGGTCTTGTGACCCCTTGCTCTCCCCCACTTCGCCTATGGGGGTGTGTCAAACATTATATATGTTGTGTTTGTTTAGGCTACAGTGGGTTAGCCTATAAGGGGTACACAATTCTAGGGTTAGGTACTTGTACTGATTTCACTGTTAGTTCAACCATTCGTGTCCGTTCATTCTGACATCACTAGCATCGACGGATGAATATATTGATTACATTCAACGACCTTCAGTTTGGGGTTCGGCATGCGAAATCAAAGCTTTTTGCGAGTTAATGCATATGACTGTTGTTATATGGTTCGATTCACGCGAATGGATGCAATACGAGGGAATCGAATTTTTAAGGAATGATAATCAAGTTCATATTTGGTTATCAAACAATCATTACACTCTGGTTGAAGAGTGTGATGATGGCGAGACCTGGGGTACTTCATTTTCTATTGAATCCAGCCCAATTATTGAAGATGATGCGACAAACAATAAAGAGCGTTACGTAGAAGAAAACTTCGTACCACCACTGACATCTAGTGAAGTGTTGTCTGGGACTGTGCCGAGTGTTGAACTCGGATCGTGTGACATTCCGCATAACACTCCACCGAATGAAAACATGTCATCTACATTGAAGCCGCTTCTCGCATTTGATACAGCACCAATCAATAGAACAAGGCGGACACAATCCCGTTGCGTTAACGACGTACACGAAGATGTCACAGTTCACAACACCTATGATGGAAGGATTGATGCAAATGGAAACATTCATTTCACAATCCCTAACATTGCACCAACAGGTCTTGTTGGTATTATTCCCGACGGATCTCGCTTCAGGATAAGGTTGATGATAAAAGGAGGAAAAATACGTACTACCGGATTTATTACAGATCATCATCAGCATGGGCACGTCAATAGGCCGTTTTGAAGTATCGAGGGTTGAACACGAAAGAGAAACTTCCATTCGATCGTCGCTACTTCATCGAGAACGGAAGCCTCGTGAGCATTCCATTTTTCGACTCGATTGTGAAGATTGAGAACAACAATTCCAAATCCAACAAGGCTTCAACAAAGAAGACATATACATGCGTGTTCAAAGGACGTGAGAAGTTTGGATTTCAAATAATGGTGGAAGGTAAAATTAATATTTATGAAGAATGGGATTCGGAAGAATCAGCGGCACGTGCAAGACAATACTTCATGCATTTAATATTTGGCCCTAACCGCAAAAAATATTTGTCATTTGATGTGAACGACTTCTACAATGATGGCGAGTTTATTCACAGGGAAGACCTGGATACCATATTTGCCGACGTTGAAGAGCGATACAACGAAGCAAGCGCGCATACGGGACGCGTTGATCAAGCTAAAGCTCGATTTCAAGAAGCTTCCAAAGAAGGTCCGATATTCCTGTGTGACAGTTGCGACAAGTTAATGTTCAGGCGTCAATTATTCAAATTGGAAAATGCAAAATTTCCTGATTTGAAAAGCGTCTGTGATAGCTGCAGAAAGGTGATAAACAATCAAGAAATTCCTATTCTTTCTCGAATGGGAGGCGCATTGCTACCGAAACGTCCTAACGATCTAATGGGATTGTCAAATTTGGAAGAACCACTGATTTCACCACGTGTTGTGTTTTCAAATATTACACAGAGTCACGTTGGAAAACAATACAAAATACGAGGTGGGGTAGTGAATGTTCGAGTTAAAGTTGTTGACATGGTGACTGCATTACCTCGATTACCACAAGAAGCGCACTCAGTGCGTGTCCGCTTCAAACGCAAACCGCGTAATACACATGATGTATTTGATGATAACGTGAGACCTTCCAAGATTTTGCGCGCTCTTTCATTTTTGGAGAAGAAAGATCTCTTCAAGCAGCATGGAATAATTTTGGATTAAGAATGGATGACAGACTTGCAACAAGAAATCGATGATAGAGAGCTTCACAACGAGTTCTTATCACACGATCATGTCAAACATTATATGTGTTGTGCTTGTTTAGGCTACAGTGGGTTAGCCTATAGGGGGTACACAATTCTAGGGTTAGGTACTTGTACTCATTTCACTGCTAGTTCATTCATTCCTCGTTCAGTTATTCTGACATGGTTTCAGAGCAGGTCCTTCGCTAGGACCTAAGTTTTTTTTCGGGCCCACCTCTACTAACTGCTTCCTAGCGCCTTAGTGCGCCCTACTGTCGGAGTGCTGCGTTAGCGCCTCCCCCTCAGCGCCCTCGTGCGCCCTCGTGTACGGCCCCTTAAGGCCCCGTCGACCCCGCACGCTGCCCCTTAGTGGCCCCGTCGCACCCGCGCGCGCCCCGATTCCGGCCCGCTTGGCCCCGTCGACCCCGCGCGCACCCCGTTTAGCGGCCCCGCGGCCCCGTCGACCCACACCTAGAGGCCCCGCGGCCCCGTGCGCACCCCGTGTAGCGGCCCCGTGGCCCCGTCGACCCACACCTAGAGGCCCCGCGGCCCCGCGCGCACCCCGTTTAGCGGCCCCGCGGCCCCGTCGACCCACACCTAGAGGCCCCGCGGCCCCGCGCGCACCCCGTTTAGCGGCCCCGCGGCCCCGTCGACCCACACCTAGAGGCCCCGCGGCCCCGTTCGCACCCCGTTTAGCGGCCCCGCGGCCCCGTCGACCCACACCTAGAGGCCCCGCCACCCCGCGCGCACCCCGTTTAGCGGCCCCGCGGCCCCGTCGAACCCAGCCTAGAGGCCTCGCGGCCTCGTCGCCCGCCACCTCGCGACCCTGCTGCGCCCCGCGACCCTGCTGCGCCCCGCTTAGCGGCCCCACGGCCCCCGCGGCCCCGTACTGCCCCGCTTAACAGCTCCACGCAGCCGCGCAACCCGAACCGAGCCGCGCCGCCCTACCTGAACCGAGCCGCGCCGTCAGACCGAGCCGCGCCGCCCGTACCAGCAGCCCCGTCGATACTGCTGCTCCTACTGCTACTACTGCTGCCACTATGGCCAGTCCTCCCGTGCTTGCTTTCGATGCTGAGGGCCGCCCAGTGAAATTTGACACCTGGCTAGATGACCTGCACCTCTTCCTACAGCTCACTGCCAAGGAGGATATTTCGCTGTACGATCATGCCCTCGGTCACGCTACTGCCCCTGAGGGAGACCCGGATGCACCAGACATCCCGACCCCGCGCACTTACGCTGAGGCGATGGCGGGTCCCTACTCCTCTCAGTGGCAGACAGCCATGGACGCAGAGATGGCTTCCTGGAAGTCCACACGCACCTACGTCGACGAGGTTCCCCCACCTGGGGCGAACATCGTCAGTGGCATGTGGATTTTCAGGGTGAAGCGGCCACCGGGTTCTCCTCCGGTCTTCAAGGCGCGCTACGTGGCTCGAGGCTTCAGTCAGCGAGAGGGAGTTGACTTCTTCCAGACCTTCTTCCCCACCCCGAAGATGACCACTCTTCGGGTACTGCTGCACATAGCCGCTCAGCGCGACTACGAGCTTCACTCGCTTGACTTCAGCACTGCTTTCTTGCAGGGCAGCCTGCACGAGGAGATCTGGCTGCGCCGCCCTCCTGGCTTCACTGGGTCGGTTCCTCCTGGTACCCAGTGGAGACTTCAGCGGCCGGTCTACGGTCTCCGCCAGGCACCACGTGAGTGGCACGACACACTGAGGATGACACTTGCGGCTCTTGGGTTCGCTCCCTCTACTGCTGACCCGTCACTGTTTCTACGCACAGACACCTCACTACCGCCGTTCTACATCCTCGTGTACGTCGACGACTTGGTCTTTGCCACTGCTGACACCGCGGCACTCGCCCACGTGAAGTCGGAGCTGCAGAAGAGACACACGTGCACAGACCTGGGTGAACTGACAAGCTATCTTGGCTTGCGGATCACCCGGGACAGAGCACAGCGCACCATCACCTTGACTCAGTCACACATGGTGCAGCAGATCCTTCAGCGCTTCCGCTTCACGTACTCCTCGCCTCAGTCCACTCCTCTGCCTACCGGTCACTCGCTCTCAGCTCTGCCTTCGGATGAGTCCTTAGAGCCGAGTGGCCCGTATCCAGAGCTTGTGGGCTGCCTCATGTACCTGATGACCTGCACTCGACCTGACCTTGCATACCCTCTTAGCATCCTTGCGCGCTATGTCGCTCCTGGCCGTCACCGGAAGGAGCACATGGATGCCGCTAAGAGGGTGTTGCGCTACTTGTGCAGTACGTCGGGCATGGGGCTAGTGCTTGGAGGGCGAGACCGAGTTGTACTTACTGGACACTCAGACGCTTCTTGGGCGGACGACCAGGCTACTCAGCGGTCGTCTCAGGGTTACACCTTCAGTCTTGGCTCCGGCTCAGTTGTTTGGCGTTCTACATGCTCTTCTTCTGTTCTCAGCTCCAGTTGTGAGGCTGAGATCTACGCCACAGCCATGGCTGCCCAGGAGCTACGCTGGCTGACCTACCTGCTGACCGACTTGGGAGAGCGGCCTCGTTCTCCTCCAGTGCTGTACGTCGACAACCAGGCTGCCATTGCCTTGTGTGAGGAGCACAGACTGGAGCACAGAACGAAGCACATCGCCCTGCGGTACTTCCTTGCTCGAGAGCTGCAGCAGCGTGGTCAGCTTCGTCTGCGTTACGTGGCCACTGAGGCCAACCTTGCTGATGTGTTCACCAAGGCACTTCAGCCTTGTGACCATCAGCGTTTCTGTACTCTTCTAGGCCTTGTGCCTACTGGACCGCACTTGCTTACTTCTTGACTCTGCTTGTACTGTGATCTTTATATATATGCCTGCATGTTTACACTTGCTAGGTTGTTATCACTGTTTCTCCTGTTATATTATCAACCTGCATGTGAACTGGTCTTGTGACCACTTGCTTGTGCTCGGAATTTGTGTGGTATCCTTGAGATCCACCCTGAGCTTGTTTTGCTTTGCTTTGACTGGTCTTGTGACCCGTTGCTCTCCCCCACTTTGCCTATGGGGGTGTGTCAAACATTATATGTGTTGTGCTTGTTTAGGCTACAGTGGGTTAGCCTATAGGGGGTACACAATTCTAGGGTTAGGTACTTGTACTCATTTCACTGCTAGTTCATTCATTCCTCGTTCAGTTATTCTGACAGATCATTGTACGAATGATGCACAATCTCATGAAGATGCTGGTGGTTTATCTGGCGAAGAGGTGGAATTAGACATCGACGAAACCGACCTCAATGTTAGTATATTGAATTCGATTATTTGTAACGAGCCGTTATACCAAAACTTGGAACAATTTGTTGTGGAGATGGCACCGGGCGAAGGATCAAGATCGATGCCCATTCTCATGGATAAATTTCGTCAAGGAACTGGCATTTCCAACTTTATATTGTGGAGAAGCTCGTTTAACCGGTGTCGACACATCATCGTTAAGCTATTGCAAAATAGCAAAGTGGGAGCTGCTTAACAAAGATGCGCGTTTCTCTTCTTGTCCGCAGAACATTTTCTTCAAAATGTTGAAGTTGGAGTTGCTTCAGATGGACAACGTGATTGGTACTCGCGTTCGACGAGAGATGATTGAACACGTCGGTCAGTATTCCGCAAAAGATATTCTCGACGTTGACTTGCGAAGGTTGTTTTAGAAAAAAGATGCATTGTTCAATGAATTTTAAAGTCTTCGTATATCGCCACATTATCTAGAGGATTGTAGACGTGATCTTTTCGCAATGATCCGACAGTTGGGTCCGCCAACATTCTTCCTAACAATATCCATGGCGGATACCAAATGGATTGACTTGCACGCCATTCTCCAGGAATACTGGAAACCTAGCTAATCTTTCGAATACCAGCATGCGTCTTCCGTTAGACTTTGAAACCATAGCTCTACTCGTACGTACATACCCAGTCGTAAGCGCGCGATACTATGTGGAGCGAAAGAATGCATTGTTTCGCGAGATACTAACAAAAAAAACAGGCATTTTGGGTACTGTCGTTGACTATTTTGTTCTCGATGAGTTCCAACATCGAGGTGCTCCCCATTCTCATTGTCTTATATGGAGTGAGTTTTTGGCATGTGATGCTTCGATTCCGTTGGAGAGAATTTTCGAATTCGCAGATAAACATATTTCATGTCACGCGCAAGAACTAATTGAAGATTCACAAACGGAAGATCTTTTGAGAGTGCAAACGCACAGTCACACTAGAACGTGCAGATTAAATAAAGGTGGTAAGAAACGAAAGTGCCGTTTTTAAATATCCACTTCTCAAAACTTTGGTTTTGATGCCGTTTGGGAAGACAAACTCGGATTCGGATTTGGAACAACACAAATCAAATAGCACGACCGTAGATGAATTTTTAGATACGCTCGGAAAACATCATTTGATCGAAACATCCGATTTGTCGTTTGCCGCATTTTTGGATACGGTTCGCCTTACGTACGATGAATATATACTCTGCCTTCGAGTAGGCTTGAAAAAACGAACATTATTTCACGCAAGAGAAGTAACAGACTGTTATGTAAACAATTTCAACAAGACGATCTTGGCAGTTTGGTGCGGCAACATGGATATTCAATTGTGCGTTGACCCATATAGCGTGGCAACATATATAGCAGCCTATATGTCAAAATCAGGTAAAGGAATCAGTAAGATAATTGAAAATGCGAAGAGATTTGCGGCATTACAAGGTACAAGCGTTTTACACGTTCTTCGTGATCTTGGAAACTATATACTCAATACCCAAGAGATTAGCGCGCAAGAAGCGATATATCTTATTCTTAGTCTACCTTATAGGAAATCTACACGCGTCGTGGAGTTTTTAAACACCAATCATCCACATAAGCGTTTGCTGTTATTAAAGTCGAAGGCGGAATTGGAGCGTTTGGATCCTCAATCCACAGATATTTTCAGACCTTATGCCCTATTGGATCGATATGTAAATCGTCCATCCGTTATGGAGGCAGTATGTTTTGCAGATTTTGCAGCGGGATATGAAGAATCTAAGTAGGACCTCATAGGTCCTGATCTTTCAGCGAAAAAAACGTTTTTACCGCAAGAGATCGAACAGTAAGATAATCCGTTATGTAAAACTACCATAGCGATATTGTGTTAAATTGTAATGTGTTATATGTTGGTAGGCTGTAGTGGGGTAGCCAATATGGGGTACAACCCCAACTAGGGTTTCATATTTGTACCCAAACTTCTGCTAGTCCATTCATTCTTGCCTAGTTATTCTGAAATGGTATCAGAGCAGGAGGTCCCTAGGACCTACCGACCGTTTTTTTTTTTAAGGGCCCACCACCGCTCGCATGCGGTTACCACGCTACCCCGTGCCCTAGCCTCGTAGCGCCCTCGTGCGCCCTCGTTAGCGCCCTCGCGCGCCCCTCGTTAGCGCCCTCGCGCGCCCCTCGTTAGCGCCCTCGCGCACCCTCGTTAGCGCCCTCGCGCGCCCCTCATTAGCGCCCTCGCGCGCCCCTTGCTAGCGCCCTCGCGCGCCCCTCGCTAGCGCCCTCGCGCGCCCCTCGCAGCGTCGCCCGCCCGCCGAGCCGCCCGCTCGCAGCGTCGCCCGTCCGCCACGCTGCCCGCTCGCCCCTCGCCCGCCGCGCTGCCTGCTCGCAGCGTCGCCCGCTCGCCCCGCTGCCCGCTTCGCAGCCCGCTCGCCCCGCTGCCCGCTTCGCAGCCCGCCCGCCCGCTCGCTGCCCGCTTCGCGGCCCGCCCGCTTCGCTGCCCGCTCGCAGCGCCGCCCGCCCGCCCGCTACCTGCTTCGCAGCGTCGCCCGCTCGCTCGCTGCCCGCTCGCAGCGTCGCCCGCCCGCCCGCTGCCCGCTTCGCAGCGTCGCCCGCTCGCTCGCTGCCCGCTCGCAGCGTCGCCCGCCCGCCCACTGCTCGCTCGCAGCGTCGCCCTCCCGCCTCGCTGCCCGCTTGCAGCGTCGCCCGCCCGCCCGCTGCCCGCTTGCAGCGTCGCCCGCCCGCCCGCTGCCCGCTTCGCAGCCGCCCGCCGCGCTGCCCGCTCGCCGCGTCGCCCGCCCGCCCCGCTGCCCGCTTCGCAGCCCGCCCGCCGCACTTCCCGCCTGCAGCGCTGCCCGCCTCGTCTGCTGCTGCCGCTGCTCTGCTGTGCCCTCACGCCTGAGCTATGGCCTCTATTCGCGTTCTTTCCTTCGATGCTGAGGGCCGTCCCGTGCAGTTCACTTCCTGGCTCGACGACCTGCAGTTGTATCTTATGAGCAATAGCACGGACCACATCTCCCTCTATGACTACGCGTCTGGTGCTGCCGCTGCTCCTGCTGCCACAGCCGAGCTTAGTGTACGTTCACAGTGGCAGACTCGTGACGCTGCAGCTCGCCTGGCTATTCGCAGTCACCTGCCGTTCCCTGAGCTATACGACGCTGTCGTTGCTCGCTACTCCTCACCTGCCACAGCCGAGCTTAGCCGTCTCATGCTGCCTTACCTGTTCCCTGACCTGTCCACCTTTGCTACAGTCGCCGATCTTATCACCCACCTTCGCACTAGTGATGCTCGCCTGCGTGCCGCCCTTCCCACCGAGTTCTGCGCTAAGAACCCCCCTCCCCTGTACTGGGCACTCCACTTCATAGTCACCCGTCTCCCTGACACCCTCAGCTCAGTGCGCGACTATTTCCTTGCTCGCTGTCCCACTGAGCTCACTGTCGCCCTCCTAGAGGAGAAGCTGCTAGCAGCCGAGAAGAGCATTGTAGCTGTAGGTGCTGCTCGCGGCGCTCCTCGCACCCCCATCTTTGAGGGATGCTCTCCCTCTCCCCTCGCTCCCTCCTATGCTACTGCTGCTGCTGTTGACTTCCTTGGTGCTGAGACTGCTGGCGCTGCTTCTGCTCCTGGTGGGAGGCGCCGCACCGGCAAGGGCAAGGGGGGCAAGGGTGGCGGGGGTGGCGCTGGGGGGGGAGGGGGTGGGGGAGGTGGGGGGGGAGGCGGTGCTGGAGGGAGCGGTGGCGGGAGTGCCGGTGGGAGTGGGGCCGGCGGCGGAGGCGGGGGCGGCGGCGGGAGCAGTGGCGGTGGTGGCAGCGGCGGCAGTGGCGGCGGTGGCGGTAGTGGCGGTGGCGGTGGCGGTGGTGGCGGTCGGAGCGGAGGTAGTGGCGGCGGTGGAGGTCGGAGTGGAGGCACAGGCTCGGGCCAGAGCTCCCAGCAGCAGCAGCGTCCCCAGTCGACCCAGCAGCTTCGTGAGTGGCTTGCTCAGCGTGGGACGTCGGGGGGCAGTGGCCGCTGTTCCTATGTCATTCGCACAGGTGATCGCAAGGGGCAGACGTGTGGAAAGTTCCACACTCAGTACCGCTGCTTCTTCCGCCTTGACGACGCTTGGCGTGAGGAGATGGGCGAGGATGTTGAGCGCCCTCGCTGGGCTGAGCTGATGAGGGCTGGGGTTGATATCTTTGCTCTTGACTATGATGCTATTATTGCTGCCATGTATGCATTGACTGTTAGTGCCGAGGGAGACTGTTACTTGTGTGTGCCGCCTGACCCAGGTATAGGGCCCGCTGCCCTAGGTACTAGTGAGTCTGCTCTCTCTGGTATGGTGCCCCCTGTACCTGCTCCCTCCAGCACTGTCCCTGCTGCTTGCGAGTCTGCTCTCTCAGGTACAGCACCCACAGAGACTGCTCTCTCAGGTACTGCACCGGCTGAGACCTGTCACACCTTCACCCTTGACTCAGGTGCTTCCCGCTGCTTCTTTCGAGACAGTACTGAGCTCACACCGCTTCCTGCACCGGTCCCAGTCTCCTTGGCTGACCCCTCTGGGGGCCCGGTCCTTGCCCGGTCCACCACTGTGCTCCCTTGTCCGGCGGTTCCGTCTGGCTCGTTGACGGGTTTCCACCTCCCCTCGTTCTCGACGAACCTGGTGAGCAACGCTGTCATCCAGGATCAGTGGGTTGACACCTTTACCCCTGGAGGACAGCGTGTGGCGATCTGCACGTGCTCCAGGACCGGCCGTCACCTGGCTACGTTTACTCGTCGGCCGGGGTCGAGTCTCTACACACTGACCACTGCGTCTCCTCAGGTCGCTGCTGTCGGTCAGGTGTCCGCGTCAGGTCTGGTAGCCCACGCCTGTGAGTGTCGTTCCCTGTCGCACCAGACTCTTCTCTGGCACCACCGCCTGGGTCACCCCTCCTTGCCACGCCTCCGTGGCATGCACCGTCGCCACCTTGTGTCTGGTCTTCCCAGGTCCCTCCCTCCCCTCCCTGCCTCGCCTGCGCCGCCTTGCCTTCCTTGCGTCGAGGGGCGGCAGCGCGCCGCTCCTCACTCCTCCTCGTTCCCCCCGACAGAGGCTCCTCTGCAGACCCTCCACCTGGACGTGTGGGGCCCAGCCCGCGTTCGTGGTCAGGGCGGTGAGCGGTATTTTTTGCTGGTTGTCGACGACTACTCGCGTTACACCACGGTCTTCCCCTTGCGCACCAAGGGTGAAGTCCCTGCTGTTCTGATCCCTTGGATCCGCACAGTTCGTCTCCAGCTCCGCCGCCGTTTCCGGACGGATCTTCCTGTCCTGCGTCTGCACTCTGACAGAGGTGGTGAGTTTTCCTCCGACCTCTTGAGGACCTTCTGTCAGGCGGAGGGCATCGAGCAGACCTTCACGCTTCTGGACTCCCCACAGCAGAATGGGGTTGCTGAGCGCCGCATTGGCCTGGTCATGGAGGTCGCTCGTACCTCCTTGGTCCACGCGGCGGCTCCCCATTTTCTGTGGCCGTTTGCTGTCCGGTACGCCGCGCATCAGCTCAACCTCTGGCCCCGTGTCTCCTTGCCGGAGACCTCGCCCACACTGCGTTGGACGGGGGAGGTTGGCGATGCGTCGCGCTTCCGGGTGTGGGGTGCTCGTGCCCTTGTCCGCGATACATCCGCGGACAAGCTCTCCTCCCGCACGCTTCCCTGTGTCTTCCTTGGCTTTGTCCCTGACGCGCCGGGCTGGCAGTTTTACCACCCCACCTCGCGCCGGGTCTTCGCCTCTCAGGACGTCACCTTTGACGAGTCGGTCCCTTTTTACCGTCTCTTCCCCTACCGCACTGCCCCCCTCCCTCCCCCGCCGCTTTTCCTTGCTCCTGGTCCCCCTCCGGTAGACCCCCTTCCCCCTCAGGGTCCTGCTCCTTCAGGTGTCTCTCAGGTAGACCCTCCTCCCGTCGCTGAGCCTGTCGAGGTCACAGGTGACTCAGGTGCTGCTGCAGGTGGTGCTGCTGGGAGTGCTGAGCCTGCGGGTGCTGGGCCTGGGGGTGCTGGGACTACGGGTGCTGGAGCTGAGGGTACTGTGCCTGAGAGTTCGGCGCCTGGGGGTGCTGAGCCTGGGGGTGCTGCGACTGGGGGTGCTGAGCCGGCGTGTGCGGAGTCTGGGGGTGCTGAGTCTGGGGGTGCTGCGCCTGCGGGTACTGCGCCTGGGGGTGCTGCTACTGAGCCTACGGAGCCTCGGGTTGCTGCGTCTGGGGGTGCTCCGGTTCGGGGTGCTGAGCAGTCTCTCACACCACAGCAGCTTCGTGACTGGTACGTCCGGCGCTTTCGCCGTCCTAGTGGCTCGGCTGGAGTTGGGGGTACTGGAGCTGCCGGGACTGGTTGTTCTGGGCGCACTACGACTGGAGCTGCTGGAGCTGGGGACTCTGGAGCTGGCGGCGCTAGCGGAGTTGTAGCTGCCGACCCTGGGGGTGCTGCTGCTGCTGGTGCTGCGGACCCACCTGGTGGAGCTGCTGCTGGAGCTGAGGACCCGAGCGGTGGCGCTGCTGCTGGTGCTGGGGACCCGGACGCTGGAGTCTCTTCTGCTTCTGGAGACGCTGCGCGGCCGCGGCCGTACTTCGTACCGCTCCTTCAGCAGGTTCTTGGGCAGGCTCCTCCTCCTTGTCCTCCTCCCTCCGTAGAGTGTCCTCCGACTGTCCAGCCGCAGTCACAGTTACCGCCTGCCTCGCCTCTCCCTGCTCCCTCTCCTTACACTGGTCCCACAGGAGGTCTTACAGAGCGTCGTGAGCCTGAGTCTCGTCCTGCGTCGCCTGTCCGTACTGCTCGCACTGGTCGTCGTGTCCGTCGTGAGCGTCCTCCTCCTGTCCCAGGCACTCACTACATGACTCTGCGTCCCTCTACTGCTCCGCAGCGTGTTCCTCTGCCGTCTCCTCCTGCGTCCTCTTTGCCTGCTGTTCCGGACCCTAAGTCTGACCGGTATCGTGCTGAGCACCCTACTGTCACGCGTCTCCTAGCTACTGTTGTCACTGACCCTACCTTTGAGTCCTCGGCTGCGTCTGCTCTGGTCGCTGAGTTGGTTGACTTTGCTGCTGCCTGTCGTCTAGACTACGCTGCTCGCCTTGTTGCTGGGTCTGAGTCTGCGTCTGTCTGTCCTCCGTCCGTCGGGGGTGAGTGTGCTCTTGGCACGGACGTCCTTGAGGACAGGCAGGAGGACTTTGACTCTCTCTTACGGCTGCTGTACCTCATCTCGTGGCCTGGTTGCTTGCCCCTGAGGGAGACCCGGATGCACTAGACATCCCCACTCCGCGCACTTACGCAGAGGCGATCTCGGGTCCCTACTCCTCTCAGTGGCAGACAGGCATGGACGCAGAGATGGCATCCTGGAAGTCCACAGGCACCTACGTCGACGAGGTTCCCCATCCTGGGGCGAACATCGTCGATGGCATGTGGATTTTCAGGGTGAAGCGGCCGCCAGGTTCTCCGCCTGTCTTCAAGGCTCGTTACGTTGCTAGAGGCTTCAGTCAGCGTCAGGGGGTCGACTTCTTCCAGACCTTCTCCCCCACCCCGAAGATGACCACTCTTCGGGTTCTGCTACACGTTGCTGCTCAGCGTGACTACGAGCTTCACTCTCTTGACTTCAGCACAGCGTTCCTGCAGGGCAGCCTGCACGAGGAGATCTGGCTGCGCCGCCCACCTGGCTTTACTGGGTCGTTTCCTCCTGGTACCCAGTGGAGCCTCCGCCGGCCAGTCTACGGTCTCCGCCAGGCGCCACGCGAGTGGCACGACACACTGAGGACTACACTTGCGGCTCTTGGGTTCGCGCCGTCTACTGCTGACCCGTCGCTGTTTCTGCGCACAGACACGTCGCTGCCGCCGTTCTACATTCTCGTGTACGTCGACGACTTGGTCTTTGCTACTGCTGACACTGAGGCACTCGCTCGTGTGAAGTCGGAGCTGCAGAAGAGACACACCTGCACTGACCTGGGTGAGCTGCGTAGCTACCTTGGCTTGCAGATCACCCGGGACAGAGCTCGCCGCACCATCACCCTGACTCAGTCACACATGGTGCAGCAGGTCCTTCAGCGCTTCGGCTTCCAGTTCTCCTCACCACAGGCCACACCTCTGGCTACCAGCCACTCGCTCTCAGCTCCACCTTCGGACGAGTCCGTAGAGCCGAGTGGCCCGTACCCAGAGCTTGTAGGCTGCCTCATGTACCTGATGACTTGCACACGACCTGACCTCGCGTACCCTCTTAGCATCCTTGCTCGTTACGTTGCGCCTGGGAGACACAGGAGAGAGCACTGGGAGGCTGCTAAGAGGGTGCTGCGTTACTTGTGCAGTACATCAGGCATGGGGCTGGTGCTTGGAGGACACGACAGAGTTGTTCTCACTGGTCACTCGGACGCTTCTTGGGTGGACGACTTGGCTACGCAGCGGTCGTCGCAGGGTTACACCTTCAGCCTTGGCTCTGGTTCTGTCTCGTGGCGGTCCACCCGTTCTTCTTCTGTTCTCAGCTCTAGTTGTGAGGCTGAGATCTACGCCACGGCCATGGCTGCACTGGAGTTACGCTGGCTCACCTACCTGCTGACTGACTTGGGAGAGCGGCCTAGTTCTCCTCCAGTTCTGTACGGCGACAACAAGGCGGCCCTTGCCTTGTGTCAGGAGCACAGACTGGAGCACAGGACGAAGCACATTGCTCTTCGCTACTTTCTTGCTCGAGAGCTGCAGCAGCGCGGTCAGCTTCGGCTTGTGTACATGGACTCGAAGGCCAACACTGCTGATATCTTCACCAAGGCGCTCCCGCCTAGTGATCATCAGCGGCACTGTACTTCTTTAGGCCTTGTGTCCACGTTTCCTCACTTGCTCACTGCTTGACATTCTTTGTACTGTACTTTATATATATCTTGTTGCTTGCTTGCTAGGTTTTGATCACTGTGTTGCTTGTCTTGTACTATATCTAGCACTGCATGTGAACTGGCCTTGTGGCCTTTGCTTGTGCTCGGAGTGTGGTGACGTTGTGATCCACCCTGGGCTTGCTTTGCTTTGCTGGACTGGTCTTGTGACCCTTTGTTCTCCCCCACTTTGCCTATGGGGGTGTGTTAAATTGTAATGTGTTATATGTTGGTAGGCTGTAGTGGGGTAGCCAATATGGGGTACAACCCCAACTAGGGTTTCATATTTGTACCCAAACTTCTGCTAGTCCATTCATTCTTGCCTAGTTATTCTGAAATATTGACCAAGAGAATTTTATGCGAGAACAGACAATGTTGTTCGTACCTTTTCGACAAGAAGTTTATGATCCGATCCAAGTTGCGCTAATATTTAGGGCAAACGAAGATCTTATCGTTGCTAAGAGGAACGAATATTCTGTCAGCGGTGATTCATGGATGCGCGCGTTTGAACAAGCTTTGGATGACGAAGATAAGGATGTCGATCTTGATAACGAAACATCTCGGGAACGTGTTGATGTGGATATCGGTGTTGAGCTTGGCTTTCACGACTCTGCCCGATCGAGTGATACGTTTCGTTCTGTTGCCACAAGCGATAGGGAATATTTGCAAATGGAGCGTATGCTGAACGCCGAGCAACATGCTATTTCGGATCACATTGTTCGAGGAGTGCGTCGATCTTTCGAGAACGGGCCTCTTTGCATATTCGTAAGCGGTGGTGCCGTCGTTGGCAAGTCTGTTTTAATTAGGACTGTGCACGATCGATTAATGCGCATTTTTCATGCGCAGATTCACACAGACTTCGACACCATTAAAGTGTTGAAAATCGCACCTTCAGGTGTTGCTGCTTTTCAAATCAAAGGCTATACGATTCACAATGCCTTATGATTCCCGTCGTTCAAAATCGACAAATAAAGAAGTTGACTTCGGACAAGATGAATACGTTACGATCGCGACTTGGGGACGTCAAAGTTGTTATTGTTGACGAAATCTCAATGGTGGGAAAAAATAAGTTCGAGTGGATTGATTTTAGGCTTCGTGAACTTACGAACAACGCGAACTTGGCATTTGGAGGGCTCCATATGATTTTTGTTGGTGAATTCTTTCAGCTTCCTCCGGTACGCGACATCCATTGTTTCGGCGATCGTTCAAACGCAACCGTAAGCGAGTCACAATTGTGGGAACGCGTTCGACTAGTGGAGCTTACGACAATCATGCATTAGCGTGATGAGGCTATATTTGCGGAATTGTTGAATCGCATGGACATTCAATTGTTATATGATCGTCAGCTTGATACCTACCCAACTGGAATGGAGGTGCAACATCTGTGCTGCACCAATAAGGCCATTGATTTGTTTAATCAGGAAGTGTATGTTAAACTGTATTATGCTTGTAGGCTGTAGTGGGGTAGCCAATATGGGGTACAACCCCAACTAGGGTTTCATATTTGTACCCAAACTTCTGTTAGTTCATCCATTCTTGCCTAGTGATTCTAACATGGTATTCAGAGCAGGAGGTCCCTAGGACCTACCGATCGTTTTTAGGGCCCACCACCGCTCGCATGCGGTTACCACGCTACCCCGTTCCCTAGCCTCGTAGCGCCCTCGTGCGCCCTCGTTAGCGCCCTCGCGCGCACCCTCGTTAGCGCCCTCGCGCGCACCCACGTCAGCGCCCTCGCGCGCCCCTTTGCTAGCGCCCTCGCGCGCCCCTTGCTAGCGCCCTCGCGCGCCCCTCACTAGCGCCCTCGCGCGCCTCTCACTAGCGCCCTCGCGCGCCCCTCGCCGAGCCGCCCGCTCGCAGCCCGCCCGCCCGCTCGCTGCCCGCTTCGCGGCCCGCTCGCTACGCAGCCCGCCCGCTCGCTGCCCGCTTCGCGGCCCGCCCGCTTCGCAGCCCGCTCGCTCGCTGCCCGCTTCGCGGCCCGCCCGCTTCGCAGCCCGCTCGCTCGCTGCCCGCTTCGCGGCCCGCCACTTCGCAGCCCGCCCGCCCGCTCGCTGCCCGCTTCGCGGCCCGCCCGCCTCGCAGCCCGCTCGCCCCGCTGCCCGCTTCGCGGCCCGCCCACTTCGCAGCCCGCCCGCCCGCTCGCTGCCCACTTCGCGGCCCGCCCGCATCGCAGCCCGCTCGCCCCGCTGCCCGCTTCGCAGCCCGCCCCCCGCCCGCTGCTCGCTTTGCGGCCCGCCCGCCTCGCAGCGTCGCCCGCCCACCGTGCTGCCCGCTTGCAGCGCCGCCTGCCCGCCGCGCTGCCCGCTTTCCGGCCCGTCCGCCGCGCTGCCCGCTCGCAGCGTCGCCCTCCCGTCGCACTGACCGCTTGCAGCGCCGCCTGCCCGTAGCGCCAGCCTCGCCCGCTGCTCTCTATCCGTGCACAGTCGTCTTCCCCTGCTGCGGCAGCTTTCGTTACTCTGTCACACTGTCGCTATGGCTTCCATTCGCGTGCTGTCGTTCGATGCTGAGGGCCGCCCTGTGCGCTTCACCGCTTGGCTAGATGACCTGCAGCTGTTTCTCCTGAGCGATAGCAAGGAGCATGTGTCGCTCTATGACTACGCGTCTGGTGCTGCGCCTGCCCCTCCTGCCACAGCTGAGCTTAGTGTTCGTTCCCACTGGCAGACTCGTGACGCAGCTGCTCGCCTAGCCATTCGCAGTCACCTGCCGTTAGCTGAGCTAGAGCATTTTGGCGACTGCAAATCCGCTAAGGCCCTGTACGACGCTGTCGTCGCTCGCTACTCCTCGCCTGCCACAGCCGAGCTTAGCCGCCTCATGCTGCCGTACCTGTTCCCCGATCTGTCCACCTTTACTACAGTCGCCGATCTTATCACCCACCTTCGCACTAGTGATGCTCGCCTGCGTGCCGCCCTTCCCACCGAGTTCTGCGCTAAGAACCCCCCTCCACTGTACTGGACACTCCACTTCATAGTCACCCGTCTCCCTGACACCCTCCGCTCAGTTCGAGACCACTTCCTTGCTCGCTGTCCCACTGAGCTCACAGTCGCCCTCCTAGAGGAGCACCTGCTCGCGGCCGAAAAGAGCATTGTAGCTGTCGGTGCTGCTCGTGGCGCTCCTCGCACCCCCATCTTTGAGGGGTGTTCTCCCTCTCCCCTCGCTCCCTCCTACGCTGCTGCTGTTGCTGTTGACTTCCTTGGTGCTGAGTCTGTTGGCGCTGCTTCTACTCCTGGTGGGAGGCGCCGCACCGGCAAGGGCAAGGGGGGCAAGGGTGGTGGTGGTGGCGCTGGGGGGGGAGGAGGTGGGGGAGGTGGGGGGGGAGGCGGTGCTGGAGGGAGCGGTGGCGGGAGCGCTGGTGGGAGTGGGGTCGGTGGTGGAGACGGGGGCGGCGGAGGGACCAGTGGCAGTAGTGGCGGCGGCGGCGGTGGCGGCGGTGGCGGTGGTGGCGGTGGTGGCGGTGGCGGTCGGAGCGGTGGCAGTGGTGGCGGCGGAGGTCGGAGTGGAGGCACTGGCTCTGGCCAGAGCTCCCAGCAGCAGCAGCGTCCCCAGACGACCCAGCAGCTTCGTGAGTGGCTTGCTCAGCGTGGGACGTCGGGGGCCAGTGCCCGCTGTTCTTATGTCATTCGCACAGGTGACCGCAAGGGACAGACGTGTGGGAGGTTCCACACCCCGTACCGCTGCTTCTCCCGCCTTGACGACGCTTGGCGTGAGGAGATGGGTGCGGATGTTGAGCGCCCCCGCTGGGCTGAGCTCATGAGGGCTGGTGTTGATGTCTTTGCTCTTGACTATGATGCTATTATTGCTGCCATGTATGCATTGACTGTTAGTGCCGAGGGAGACTGTTACTTGTGTGTGCCGCCTGACCCAGGTATAGAGCCCGCTGCCCTGGGTACTAGTGAGTCTGCTCTCTCTGGTATGGTGCCCCGTGTACTTGCTCCCTCCAGTGCTGTCCCGACTGGTTTCGAGTCTGCTCTCTCAGGTACAGCACCCACAGAGACTGCTCTCTCAGGTACCGCACCGGCTGAGGCCTGTCACACCTTCACCCTTGACTCAGGTGCTTCCCGTTGCTTCTTTCGTGACAGTACTGAGCTCACACCGCTCCCTGCACCGGTCCCAGTCTCCTTGGCTGACCCCTCTGGGGGCCCAGTCCTTGCCCAGTCCACCACTGTCCTCCCTTGTCCGGCGGTTCCGTCTGGCTCGTTGTCGGGTTTCCACCTCCCCTCGTTCTCGACGAACCTGGTGAGCAACGCTGTCCTCCAGGATCAGTGGGTTGACACCTTTACCCCTGGCGGACAGCGTGTGGCGATCTGCACGTGCTCCAGGACTGGCCGTCACCTGGCTACGTTCACCCGTCGGCCGGGGTCGAGTCTCTACACACTGACCACTGCGTCTCCCCAGGTAGCTGCTGTCGGTCAGGTGTCTGCGTCAGGTCTGGTGGCCCACGCCTGTGAGTGTCGTTCCCTGTCGCACCAGACTCTTCTCTGGCACCACCGCCTGGGTCACCCCTCCTTGCCACGCCTTCGTGGCATGCACCGTCGCCTCCTTGTGTCCGGTCTTCCCCGGTCCCTCCCTCCCCTACCTGCCTCGCCTCTCCCTGCTCCCTCTCCTTATACTGGTCCCACAGGAGGTCTTACAGAGCGTCGTGAGCCTGAGTCTCGTCCTGCGTCGCCTGTTCGTCCTGCTCGCACTGGTAGTCGTGTCCGTCGTGAGCGTCCTCCTCCTGTCCCAGGCACTCACTACATGACTCTGCGTCCCTCTACTGCTCCTCGGCGTGTCCCTCTACCGTCTCCTCCTGCGTCCTCTTTGCCTGCCGTTCCGGACCCTGAGTCTGACCGGTATCGCGCTGAGCACCCTACAGTCACGCGTCTCCTCGCTACTGTTGTCACTGACCCTACCTTTGAGTCCTCGGCTGCGTCTGCTCTGGTCGCTGAGTTGGTTGACTTTGCTGCTGCCTGTCGTCTAGACTACGCTGCTAGCCTTGTTGCTGCGTCAGAGTCTGCGTCTGTCTGTCCTCCGTCCGTCGGGGGTGAGTGTGCTCTTGGCACGGACGTCCTTGAGGACAGGCAGGAGGACTTTGACTCTCTTGCGGCTGCTGTACCTCATCTCGTGGCCTGGTTGCTTGCCCCTGAGGGAGACCCGGATGCACTAGACATCCCCACTCCGCGCACTTACGCAGAGGCGATCTCGGGTCCCTACTCCTCTCAGTGGCAGACAGCCATGGACGCAGAGATGGCATCCTGGAAGTCCACAGGCACCTACGTCGACGAGGTTCCCCCTCCTGGGGCGAACATCGTCGATGGCATGTGGATTTTCAGGGTGAAGCGGCCGCCAGGTTCTCCGCCTGTCTTCAAGGCTCGTTACGTTGCTAGAGGCTTCAGTCAGCGTCAGGGGGTCGACTTCTTCCAGACCTTCTCCCCCACCCCGAAGATGACCACTCTTCGGGTTCTGCTGCACGTTGCTGCTCAGCGTGACTAAGAGCTTCACTCTCTTGACTTCAGCACAGCGTTCCTGCAGGGCAGCCTGCACGAGGAGATCTGGCTGCGCCGCCCACCTGGCTTTACTGGGTCGTTTCCCCCTGGTACCCAGTGGAGTCTCCGCCGGCCAGTCTACGGTCTCCGCCAGGCGCCACGTGAGTGGCACGACACACTGAGGACTACTCTTGCGGCTCTTGGGTTCGCGCCGTCTACTGCTGACCCGTCGCTGTTTCTGCGCACAGACACGTCGCTGCCGCCGTTCTACATTCTCGTGTACGTCGACGACTTGGTCTTTGCTACTGCTGACACTGAGGCACTCGCTCGTGTGAAGTCGGAGCTGCAGAAGAGACACACCTGCACTGACCTGGGTGAACTGCGTAGCTACCTTGGCTTGCAGATCACCCGGGACAGAGCTCGCCGCACCATCACCCTGACTCAGTCACACATGGTGCAGCAGGTCCTTCAGCGCTTCGGCTTCCAGTTCTCCTCACCACAGGCCACACCTCTGGCTACCAGCCACTCGCTCTCAGCTCCACCTTCGGACGAGTCCGTAGAGCCGAGTGGCCCGTACCCAGAGCTTGTAGGCTGCCTCATGTACCTGATGACTTGCACGCGACCTGACCTCGCGTACCCTCTTAGCATCCTTGCTCGTTACGTTGCGCCTGGGAGACACAGGCGAGAGCACTGGGAGGCTGCTAAGAGGGTGCTGCGTTACCTGTGCAGTACATCAGGCATGGGGCTGGTGCTTGGAGGACGCGACAGAGTTGTCCTCACTGGTCACTCGGACGCCTCTTGGGTGGACGACCTGGCTACGCAGCGGTCGTCACAGGGTTACACCTTCAGCCTTGGCTCAGGTTCTGTCTCGTGGCGGTCCACCCGCTCTTCCTCTGTTCTCAGCTCTAGTTGTGAGGCTGAGATCTACGCCACAGCCATGGCTGCACAGGAGTTACGCTGGCTCACCTACCTGCTGACTGACTTGGGAGAGCGGCCTAGTTCTCCTCCAGTTCTGTACGGTGACAATAAGGCGGCTCTTGCCTTGTGTCAGGAGCACAGACTGGAGCACAGGACGAAGCACATTGCTCTTCGCTACTTTCTTGCTCGAGAGCTTCAGCAGCGCGGTCAGCTTCGGCTTGTGTACGTGGACTCGAAGGCCAACACTGCTGATATCTTCACCAAGGCGCTCCCGCCTAGTGATCATCAGCGGCACTGTACTTCTTTAGGCCTTGTGTCCACGTTTCCTCACTTGCTCACTGCTTGACATTCTTTGTACTATACTTTATATATATCTTGTTGCTTGCTTGCTAGGTTTTGATCACTGTGTTGCTTGTCTTGTACTATATCTAGCACTGCATGTGAACTGGCCTTGTGGCCTTTACTTGTGCTCGGAGTGTGGTGACGTTGTGATCCACCCTGGGCTTTGTTTTGCTTTGCTGGACTGGTCTTGTGACCCTTTGTTCTCCCCCACTTTGCCTATGGGGGTGTGTTAAACTGTATTATGCTTGTAGGCTGTAGTGGGGTAGCCAATATGGGGTACAACCCCAACTAGGGTTTCATATTTGTACCCAAACTTCTGTTAGTTCATCCATTCTTGCCTAGTGATTCTATCAGTGTACGCTTCTTCGTTGGAAGAAAAACACTCGATCCCAGCACTGGATTGTGCTTTGTTTGGGAAAGACCAAGCAAGGAAGAACAAACCAATCACACCACATGGTTTTGCAACAACTTCGTCGCATGGATTGCTATCTGTTCTACAGCTGTATATCAGCTCGCGCGTCCACATGATGTATAATGTAGATACATCCGATGGGCTTGCTAACGGCACTCCTAGCACAGTTGTTCATTTCTCTTTGAATGAGGAATGCGTTGTGGAAATTGTACGGGTTCAATTCGTCGACGAACATGTCGGCCGTAACGTTCGTATGAAGTCAAAATCACTTTTCTCCAAAACACATGGAGTAAAATCATGCTGGACACCTATACAACGTATTGAAAAGTCGTTTTCAGTCAACTCTTGATATGATATGATATCTCGAATGCAATTTCCGTTACGTCCGAGCAATGCGATTAGTTTTCATCGTAGTCAAGGTGCTACTTTTGATAGTGGTGTTGAGCATTTTGAGAAAAAAGTGTTCCCTCAAGGCGCTTACGTTGCTCTAAGTCGTTTTCGCAGTCCTGACAGACTATTTTAATGCAATTTTTCAGAAGATTGCAAAAAAACGGATTCCCGCGTTGTAGCAAAAATGTGTCGTTTATGTGAACAACCTCTCATTCTAGATCCAGCCTCAGTTAACGATATCAAAACAACCTTCGTGTGTGAAATTCGTTTTCAAAACGTAAGAAGTTATCGGGGGCATTACAAAGATGTGAATATTAACAGTCTTCATAACTTTGATTTTGTGATCCTTTTTGAAACACACGTAAACTCAAACGATGTGTTATCGAGCGAAACATTTCCGTCCTTTGAAGTTTTTCGCGCAGATTGCAAATCTAGCGGAATCGTTTTGTATCATCGGATTCCAATCAGAATAATAAAATATCAAGAAAATTGTAAAGTTGAACTTTTGACATTCTCTATCGACATCAGAGACACACGTTTTCTAATCGCTTGCTGTTATCGCAACCCTACCAATCATCATAATCATAACATTCTCTTTGATAAGATTTTATCTATCATCATTAAACATCCTCATGATAATATGATCTTTGTTGGTGATTTTAGTATCGATTTGAATGTCAATCCACAACGACGATATGATCATTTCTTCAAACAGCATGGTTTTACTCAATTCGTCATTGAGCCAACCAAAGTGAATAATACACTTATTAATCACGTATGGACAAATTGCTTCAAGACTCGCATTAAAGTCTATGTTGGTGAAACCTATTTTGTCAACAAGAAGAGACTGGAATGATTGAACTAACAGAGAAATCAGTACAAATAGCAAACCCTAGAATTGTGTACCCCATATAGGTTAACCCACTGTAGCCTAACAAACCCAACATATATAATGTTTGACACACCTGTCAAAAGACTAGGCAAGAATGATTGAAAGGAGAGGGGTTTCACTAGCAGCAGTTGGGGTACATATAGCAAACCCTAACTGGGTTGTACTCGCTATAGAGCACCCCACTACAGGCTAGACAATAATAACATTCTGACACACCCCCATAGCCAAAGTGGGGTGTAATCAGTACAATGAGCAGGCATAGCAATAGTTCACAATTATAAGCAAAGCTAGAGGTGATCATAGAGGGCAAGTGAGGAGGAGGAGAAACTGTGAGGGCGAGAAGATGAAAGGCGCCGACTGAAGCTGCAGACACACGGGCAACAGGAGCGGCGCGCACAGTGGCTACCGAGCGCACGAGGGCACCGGACTACGGGAGTATCTGGCTTCGCGGCTACGACGAGCACACACAGGAGCAACGGACCCACAGGCGACTGGCGAAGCAGGCTCGCTGGGCTACCGAAACGCGCGAGGGCATCCGGACTACTGGCGCTGCTGGCGTCACGACGGCTACCTCCACGCAACCTCCCCCGACCGTCCCACGCCCCTCTCACACACCCCCTGCTGACACCCTAGCTCCACTTCCACGGCACCCCCCTTAAACCCTAAACCCTCGGCTCCCACACACCCACCCCCCTCAGCGGCAGCTGCAGCAGTGGGAGACGGAGGAGGAGGAGGAGCCGCAGGTTACCCACACCGGTCACCCCCATGCCCGCCACCCCCAAACCCTAACGCAGGCAGGAGCACGGGAAACAGCAGGGGCGGGGCACGGAGGGGAAGGGAGGCAGCGGGGTGGCTCTTGGGCGCCACGAAGAAGCAGGGCGCGGGCCCCCCGAGGGCGCCACGGCGGGTGACGGGAGGGGGGCCGCGCACGGGCCCCCGAGGGCGGCTCGACGGGCGACGGGAGGGGCCGCGCGCGGGCCCCCTAGGCGCCGCGACGAGGCGACGGGAGGGGGCGGCGCGCGGGCCCCCAAGGTGCCGCGACGAGGCGACGGGAGGGGGCGGCGCGCGGGCCCCCAAGGTGCCGCGACGAGGCGACGGGAGGGGGGGGACGCGCGGGCCCCCAGGGCGCCGCGACGAGGCGACGGGAGGAGGACGACGGGGGGCAGCGCGCAGGTCCTCGGGGGCGCCACGACGGGCAGGAAACCGCCGCGCGCCTCGGGGCGCACGGCGGGCAGAAAACCGCCGTACGCCCTGAGCGCACGGCGGGATGAAAAACCCTAAAAATTTTCGCGGCAGGAAGAAGACGGCGCGCGCCCGAGGCGTGCGAGAAGCAGAATAGCAGCGGAAGCAGTTAGGTGGCGGGCCCACCCACAGGATCGACCCAAGGGGGTCGACCTGCCCGGCGGCTGCTGCTGCAGGCTCTGGTGGCAGCTGCTGCTGCAGGCTCTGGCGGCGGCTGCTGCTGCAGGCTCTGGCGGCGGCTGCTGCTGCAGGCCTGGCGGCGGCTGCTGCTGCAGGGCGGCGGCGGCTGCTGCTGCAGAGCGGCGGCGGCTGCTGCTGCTGGTAGAGCGGCGGCTGCTGCTGCAGGCTCTGGCGGCGGCTGCTGCTGCAGGCTCTGACGGCGCCCCGCGGGTCCCGCAGGGGGCGTCGCGACGAGCAGGGGCGACGCCCCGCGGGTCCCGCACGGGCGTCGCGACGAGCAGGGGCGACGCCTCGCGGATCCCGCACGGACGTCGCGACGAGCAGGGCGACGCTGCGCGGGTCCCGTACGGGCGTCGTGACGAGAAGGGGCAGCACCCAGGGGGCGCCGCGACGAGTAAGGGCGACGCCCCGCGGGTCCCGCACGGGCGTCGCGACGAGCAGCAGGGAGGGCAGCGCGCAGGCCCCCCCAAGGACGCTTCGACGGACGGGATAACCGCCGCGCGCCCCGAGCGCGCGGCGGGCAGAAGAAGCCGCCACGTGTTCGGAGCGCGTGGCGGGAAGAAAATGCAATGCCGCGCACCACGGGGCGCGCGGCGGATAGTACGACAGCGGAAGGAGTTGGTGGGCCCGATGAACTAGGCGGCAGGATCTCGCCGGCTCTAGATACCATGTCAAAAGACTAGGCAAGAATGATTGAAAGGAGAGGGGTTTCACTAGCAGCAGTTGGGGTACATATAGCAAACCCTAACTGGGTTGTACTCGCTATAGAGCACCCCACTACAGGCTAGACAATAATAACATTCTGACAACACCCCCATAGGCAAAGTGGGGGAGACCTAGGGGTCACAAGACCAGTCAAGGCAAAGCAAGGCAACAACAAGCTCAGGGTGGATCTCGAGGATTCCACACAAATTCCGAGCACAAGCTAGTGGTCACAAGACCAGTTCACATGCAGGTTTATAACAGAGTCAGAGATACAGTGATCACAACCTAGCAAGAGTAAACATGCAGGTATAGATATATATAGTGATCACAGTACAAGCAAAGTCAAGAGGTAAGCAAGTGAGGTCCAGTAGGCACAAGGCCTAGTAGAGTGCAGAAGCGCTGATGGTCACAAGGCTGAAGCACCTTGGTGAACACATCAGCAGTGTTGGCCTCAGTGGCCACGTAGCGAATACAAAGCTGACCGCGCTGCTGCAGCTCTCGAGCAAGGAAGTACCGCAGAGCGATGTGCTTCGTTCTGTGCTCCAGTCTGTGCTCCTCACACAAGGCAATGGCAGCCTTGTTGTCGACGTACAGTACTGGAGGAGAACGAGGTGGCTCTCCGAGGTCAGTCAGCAGGTAGGTCAGCCAGCGTAGCTCCTGGGCAGCCATGGCTGTAGCGTAGATCTCAGCCTCGCAACTGGAGCCGAGAACAGAAGAAGAGCGTGTAGAGCGCCAAGAAACTGAGCCAGAGCCAAGGCTGAAGGTGTAACCCTGAGACGACCGCTGAGTGGCCTGGTCGTCTGCCCAAGAAGCGTCTGAGTGCCCTGTGAGCACAACTCGGTCTCGCCCTCCAAGCACAAGCCCCATGCCCGACGTACTGCACAAGTAGCGCAACACCCTCTTAGCGGCATCCATGTGCTCCTTCCTGTGACGGCCAGGAGCGACATAGCGTGCAAGGATGCTAAGAGGGTATGCAAGGTCAGGTAGAGTGCAGGTCATCAGGTACATGAGGCAGCCCACAAGCTCTGGATACGGGCCACTCGGCTCTACGGACTCATCCGAAGGCAGAGCTGAGAGCGAGTGACCGGCAGGCAGAGGAGTGGTCTGAGGCGAGGAGTACGTGAAGCCAAAGCGCTGGAGAACCTGCTGCACCATGTGTGACTGAGTCAAGGTGATGGTGCGCCGTGCTCTGTCCCGGGTGATCCGTAAGCCAAGATAGCTTGTCAGCTCACCCAGGTCTGTGCACGTGTGTCTCCTCTGCAGCTCCGACTTCACGTAGGCGAGTCCTGCAGTGTCAGCAGTGGCAAAGACCAAGTCGTCGACATACACGAGGATGTAGAACGGCGGCAGCGAAGTGTCGGTGCGCAGGAACAGCGACGGGTCAGCTGTAGAAGGCGCGAACCTAAGAGCCGCAAGTGTAGTCCTCAGTGTGTCGTGCCACTCACGTGGAGCCTGGCGGAGACCGTAGACCGGCCGCTGAAGCCTCCACTGCGAGTGCCTCAGTGTCTGCAGTAGCAAAGACCAAGTCGTCGACGTACGCGAGGATGTAGAATGGCGGCAGTGAAGTGTCGGTGTGTAGAAACAGAGACGGTCAGCAGTCAAAGGAGCAAACTCAGGAGCCGCATCAGCGGTCCTAATTCCAACCTCTAATTCGAATTGGTCAAGACAAGTTTCGATCGTCAGATCTACATCTGCTCGATCAACGGCCCACATTCCAACTTTCTCAGTTTACATTTGGGCCACTTCATCTTCGACCGTCAGATCGAAATCTGACAGCATCAACGGCCTACATTCCAACCTTTTCAAAAATATTACCTGAGGCATTTCAGCCGTCGGATTCAGCTGAAGTGAAGATCAACGGCATCTTCGCTACTCTCCTTTCAGTACAGAACTCCCTTATTTAGGAGGTGGGAGAGTGTAAGGATTTATGAAATCCTTACTGAGGCACTCGTTAGCGAGGCCATCCCGAGGGCCACGCGACCAACTGGTTCGGCCTACAATTTCGCATCCAAACCTCACCGAGCCGCCTCCGCACCAATCGCGACACTTCGCGAGCCAACCTTTCCCCACCTCCCCGCCTAGCTAGGTTTTCCCCTATTTAGGCCTCTCTACTTCATTATTTCGTGCATCACAATAAACCTTGGTTTTTGAAGGGGGTTCGGAGGGGGGTACAGTTCATGTGTTTTGGTTGGCGAGCTTCCGAAACAAAATCGCGACCAATCACGGAATGAATTCGGACCGCGTTTATTTGTCGGAGTCGAAATCGAATCCGCGACTCCGGTACATTGATGTTTATTTGGATCGTGCCAAATTTGGGATCAATTTGTAATTGGTTATTTTTGTTTTGACTTATATAAGTTGTGAGTGCTGGATAACTTAACTGGCCATTTTATTACAATATAAATGCATCACATCTGATACTTATTAAGGAGATAGGTACTGTCCAGATGGAATGCCTTCACCACATGGACGTGGCGGAGCAGCGCTTCCATCGGAATCACAGAGTATGCGTACATTCCGGTTGTCCACTTGAGGCGAAGGCATCCGGTTGCAGCATCCTCTCCGCTTGCATTCCAATATCTAACGTAAGCCAGCTCCTCCCTCTCTCCACGTATTTTTGTATGGAACAACAGAAGCAACCTTGCATACCACTCCTCTCTCTGACCATGCCTTACACCCTCTACTGCAACATCCGAGTACCACGGCCTCTCAAAATAGTCAGGGGTCGCTCGAACGAAGTGAGAAACTCTTGAGAAGCTGGCGTCGTCTGCTGCAGGGATTGCCAGCGAAGCATGGGCCTGCACAACAGTGGATGTTAGTCATGTATAATACAAGCCAGCCAAATGACGATTGATTGCATAAGCCATCAACTAGTACCGGACTTACTTGAACCTTGGTGACGCATCCTGCATAGCGGATAAGCGCATCCTTGAGGGCAGCTTGGGCAACAGGGTGTTGCTTGGCCCACTTCCTTGCAAACCAGTTGGTGGAGGTGGGGGTTTCTGGTAACTCCACAGGGATGTAGTATGACTCCTTGATAAGTGTCCGTGTGTCGGTCTCAATTGCCTGCTAACATATGCTTTGTTATTATTACACTCTGCATTCATATCCATGCAATTCAAGCACTAAACAGATTTACCTGCCGCATGGCGGTGTCCCGGCCAGCAGGATCATCCACCGGCACCACATCCGGAATGCGCCTAGCATGGAACTTCATGATCTGCCCATCTACATTGCGCTTGTTGGACCGACGGTAGATCCTCTTTACCAACGGTCCGTGCAAGTGCTCAAACATGTTGGTTCTGAATTCGGTCACATGACCCGCGCGACGAATAGAGTCGACGTAGTGCGACATGATATGTGTTTTCACAAGGCACCAAGAGGATGGCTGCTTGGGGAAGGCAGCCTGCAACTGCTCAACGAGCCTGGTGGGAGTGGGAGATGACAACACATGCAATCACATCAGAGTCTACTTATTCATATTGTACGGCTGGTCCTAAACCTATCCTATACTTGTTCCGCAGCAACGTTTACAGATTGCCTACTACAAGAGCACATTTACAGTAGCCAAGCAATCATCCCATGCACTGTGGTTTACATGCATGGTATTAGTACCGGGAGGTCATCTTCTTCAGCTCCCGGAGGGACCGCTCAGTGTGCCCCTGTGGCTGGGAGCACAGGAGGTACCAGCCAAGGTAGGCACGAACAGCATCCATCTGGGGCTGGCGAAGCAGGCCAGCAAAAACAAACACCATGACCTGCAGAAGGGGGGTGGATAGCAGCACAGGGAAGGGTTAGCGCAGATGGACTGGCGGTTTAGGGACAAAGAGGTGGTAGCAGGAGCAGACTGGTAGAGGGGCGGTCAGGACAAGCAGCAGGGAATGGAGAGTGGGGGGGGGGAGGGAGGGGGAGGGCAGGCAGCACAGTGTGTGGGTTTAACATGGGTTACCGGTGCTGTGTGTAGAGGGTGCAGCCTACTGCTCAAGACATGGCCATTCAGGGCTATCATACCTGCATGACGACCCTGTGCTCATAGGCCGCAACGCAGGCTCCGGTCTCAAAGTAGGCGCTCTCCGGCAGGCGCGTGCAATCGCGAATGAGCGACAGGCGCCTGCCCATATACATCAGTTCAACGCAAGGGCAGAACCATCTCAGGGAGAGCTCAGCACTTGTACTTTGTGTAAATGTGACAAAGAGCAACGAATCCACAGACCAAAACACTGACCTGTCCATCTGCTTCACACGCCGCTTCTTCATCTTGCGCACGACAGCCACAATGTGGCTCATGATGCCCAGGTCCGCCTGGTGCATGATGTCAGGCATGATAACGAGGTAGGGATTGCCCCACACGGTCCCTGGGACATCCCACTTCCAGAGCACGCACTGGAAATGGGGATGCAAAAGGGAATGAAGGAGAAATGTACATGTGGGTTGGGATAAACCACAGGTGGGGTGAGTTCAATGGGGCAGAGCATATCCAGCAATTCATGGTGGGCCGGGCGAATGCATAGACAGCACAATAGCCGCAGGAACCCGTCACTCACCTCAACAGGGTAGGTAGAGTAGGTCTTGCACGGGTTGTCCTGGCTATTTGTCGTCCCAACCGCCTCGTTGACGATCCATTGCTGCTGTTCAGGCGTGCGTGGCGTGTTCCGTGCCTTGACAGCCCCCAGATGCTACTGGTGTAGCACGGGGGTGAGGGGGTGGGATATGAAGGTAAGGGTGGTAACTGAGTGTAGTATCAGGCCACATTAAAACCAAATTGTATACAAATGCGTGCGCATTCGATGTTTACTAACCTTTGCAGCATAGCAGATGCTGCACGGCATCCGCGACCCATGCGAGAGTGTGCAACTGATCTTGCCGCTCTCAGGGTAGTCACACACCCAGGCGTACAGCAGGGGCCGCACGGTTTGCCTATCACCAAAAGGGTCCTTGAGACGGAACCCGCTGCATGGGACATGCAGAGTGGCAACAGGAATTCGGAGGACGGTTTTAAGGGAGGAACACAGATGGGCATTGGGGTAGGCAACATACAGAGACACTTTGCATACTCTGCAGGTGGCAGGATGACGACACAGCAAGATGCCGCATGAGTACGAACCTTGCCATGCCATCAAGAAGCGGCTGCAGCACGGTGATGACGCATCTCTGGAAGAGCATCACCTTCTCCACGGCAGACATTGCAGACGGAGGGATAGGAAGGAGGGCAAGAAGTGTGTGCCCGGCTTTCCCCCAACGCTTGGCCTGGGCGATATTGGCGAGCGTCATCATGAGCGGCCACGCCTTCTTCCGGCCGTTGTTGCTCATGTGCGTCACATCCGAATACAGGATGATCCCCCCCACAACTTCGGAACATCCGAAGTGTTCCTGCAGTGCACGACAAAGCGGCAACGGACACACGGTCAAACACTGAAAAGATGTTCAGGACACGTCGGTGCATCGATGGAGGCATGAGCACGGATTGGGATTGGTGTGGCAACGAGGCATTTCCTTACCTGAGCGGCATTCCACCACGTTCCTGTTTCGGGCGTGGTATATCGACGGTCGCCCGTGTCAGGGTCCTCGTCAACACGTGCCTTCAGCTTGAAGCCAGGCGCGTTGTTGGGATGCCCAAGCATTTCAGCGAATGCCTGGTGCATGGTGGCGAAGGCAGGGGAAAGGAGGGGCATGGTTAGTGGCGGAGAAAGCGGGAGTACGGCGAATACAATATATGCTAACACCGTTTGCCACAGCAGCATTTCACAGCCTATAATTAAGAGACAGCTTACCTGGGCAGAGCCTTGGAAGAGCAGGCGCTGTGGTGGATGACCCTCAATCTCGAAGGTCGCCACTGACCATCCGCGATTGAGCCCTGCCAAGCGCTCCAACTCGAACTGCTCCAGATCCTTACAGTTCCGGAGCTCCGAGGCCACAAGAGGCGCAAGGCCGGGCTCCACCATGAGCTGGAGCAGGCCGTTGATGTCAACCTCGGCCATTCCCATTCCGCTCGAACGAAATGCAGCAGTTTCAGCGCGAGCGGGTTGAGGGGCGTGGCATCGCTCTGTCTGGTGCTGATTGTTGGCGGCGCGGCATTACTACCTTCGGGGCGGCTCTCAGGATGGCCACTCGTGTCAGCCGCAGGTGTTCCAGGTTGATGATGTTCTTCATCTTCAGGAGGCACATCGTTCACACCCGTGGGAGTATCGTCAACGCGAGCTTCAGGCACGGTTGGAGGACCGCTCTCACCGACGGCGGTGGATGCGTTAGACGTGGTTGGTGTAGCGGGAGCGGCTGGAGCGTCCGACAGAATGTCGTGGACGAATAGCAGAGCGTGTAGACCGGTGGACGGTGCATATTGCGAGGGCCTTGCCACGGCGGAAAGCCCTTGACAAGGGGTCCGCCGTGACTTATGACCGCCATAAACTTGGGCGTTGGGGAACCATCTGTTGCAGAACTCGCAAACGACGCCTGGCAAAGAGCCCATGTGCTACGGATCCGTCTAAGTGTCTAGATGTGGACTGTGAAGCAACGAGCGTCGTGGGAAGCTTGTGAACGCATTAAGTACACCAGGCAGGAACGCTGTGGCTGCAACACGGTCAGTGATCGCCAAACCGCGCACTGTCGAAGGCGGCTTGTATCACTGCACGACTGGCACTTGAGCGGGCCGCTCACGTTTGGGACTGGCTAACGATGTTCGAGCCGCGTGACGAGGCAAGGCACGATACAGGCCGCTCATAGCTCGGATCGTCTTCCCTACAAGGCGTGTCGCCCCCGTTTAGACCGCCCACGACGTGACCATAGGATAATGCGCTGGATCTTAAGACGTAGGGTCGTGTGTCTGCGTTGCGAGCACGGTGAGAAGGACGTGCCTGTTGATTCAAGAACTGGGGTGCGTGAGAGTCGAGTGGGATGAGGAAGAGCGGGAAGAGATCCGTTTGGATCGGTGATTCGGTCGCGAAGCGTTGTAGGAGGGATGTCGCGGTCATGTTAGAGTCCTCAAATTGTGCGCACGTCAAGAGCCAATATACAGAACATAGATTACATAGTACATTTACAGCTTATCAATACACACAAGTCTTTGTTGATGTATATTGTACAATCATAAGAAGAAGCCAGCTCATGATCCAACCCTACTTGACAACGTGACAGTTTACAACCCGTCCAAGAACTCTAGTGTGCTCTAGAAACATACGGACATACGGGAAGTACACAAGAACGGCGTGCCCTAATGATAACGCATCTCCGCTCGTGCGTTGGGCCTGTGCTTCATACCACAACCTCCATGCACCTTGTCGAGGGTCCACGCAAGAATTGAGCCTCATCCCACACCATTACACAACGGTTTCACCATGTCGCGCAAGCCCTGGCCGTGCACGCAGCAACATCGCACAGTGGGAACCGCTATGTCGTTAACGCTTCTCCACTCATGCGTTGGGCCTGTGCTTCATACCACAACCTCCATGCACCTTGTCGAGGGTCCACGCAAGAATTGAGACTCGTCCCTCACCATTACACAACGGTTTCACCATGTCGCGCAAGCCCTCAACCTCCACGCACCTTGTCGAGGGTCCACGCAAGAATTGAGCCTCATCCCACACCATTACACAACGGTTTCACCATGTCGCGCAAGCCCTGGCCGTGCACGCAGCAACATCGCACAGTGGGAACCGCTATGTCGTTAACGCATCTCCGCTCATTCGTTGGGCCTGTGCTTCATACCACAACCTCCACGCACCTTGTCGAGGGTCCACGCAAGAATTGAGCCTCATCCCACACCATTACACAACGGTTTCACCATGTCGCGCAAGCCCTGGCCGTGCACGCAGCAACATCGCACAGTGGGAACCGCTGTGTCGTTAACGCATCTCCGCTCGTGCGTTGGGCCTGTGCTTCATACCACAACCTCCATGCACCTTGTCGAGGGTCCACGCAAGAATTGAGCCTCATCCCACACCATTACACAACGGTTTCACCATGTCGCGCAAGCCCTGGCCGTGCACGCAGCAACATCGCACAGTGGGAACCGCTGTGTCGTTAACGCATCTCCGCTCGTGCGTTGGGCCTGTGCTTCATACCACAACCTCCATGCACCTTGTCGAGGGTCCACGCAAGAATTGAGCCTCATCCCACACCATTACACAACGGTTTCACCATGTCGCGCAAGCCCTGGCCGTGCACGCAGCAACATCGCACAGTGGGAACCGCTATGTCGTTAACGCATCTCCGCTCGTGCGTTGGGCCTGTGCTTCATACCACAACCTCCATGCACCTTGTCGAGGGTCCACGCAAGAATTGAGCCTCATCCCTCACCATTACACAACAGTTTCACCATGTCGCGCAAGCCTTGGATGACTGCGAACGCTGCAGCGTCGCCGCGTTGGAACAGCGAGGTCGATAACGCATCATCGCTCGTGCGTTCGACCTCTGCTTCATACCACACCCTCAATGCACCATGTCGAGGGCCCACACACGAATGGATCCCCATCCAACACCATTACACAACAGTTTCACCATGTCACGCAAGCCTTGGATGACTGCGAACGCTGCAGCGTCGCCGCGTTGGAACAGCGAGGTCGATAACGCATCATCGCTCGTGCGTTCGACCTCTGCTTCATACCACACCCTCAATGCACCATGTCGAGGGCCCAAACACGAATTGAGCCCCATCCAACACCATTCCACACCTCCATTCCAGTTGGCACTAGTACACGTCGTGCCTGAACAAGTTCCAACGACCAGTATCCGTCGACATCCCTGAAAGTGTGCTCAGTATAGCATTCCATAGTCTACGAGTTGGAAGCTCAAACCGCGTGTCCGAAGCCAAATGCACTCACTAACCTTTACACAGTATGACACTATAAGCGGCCATTCAGTTGAAATTGTCTTAGTTGTACTTTGCAAGAGTATTCTGCTCCTATGTTAAAATTTGATCAATGCCCATAGGCACTGTATTTTGCAGGATGTGCTGATTGGTGGTGTCGAAACGGTACTAGATTCTGCGGAGATTGATGCGTTGGCGCTGATTGGCCGACGCAGCTCAAACGACCCTCCCCACGACCGCACCAGCCAAGCTGGACATTCGCTGCGGAAGCAGCGACTGTGATCAAGCGTTTAGTGGGGTTTTGATCAAGTAGGTTAATCGCAGACCGTCGGATTGTGCCTGGTCTGCTTACAGTCCCCTCTCTAGACTCGCAAACCACCCCATCCACCGTCGTGCCCCACTCACCATCTTCCGTCACCCTCATACCCACTACCTTGACGCCGCTTGCTGCTGAACACAGGTGTTTCCAGATCGCCAGTGAGTCAGAGTAGTGACGAAGCAAATGGCTGACGCTATGTGCTTAGTAGCTACTAATTCAGTTCTACTTGTACCTAAGATTTAGGGTGAGATAGTACTGGATTGACCGGGACGGGGTCAATTAGTAACAATCCTTTCCGGTTATTTTCTAAACCGGCTACACAATCCCGCAAGTTTTACCTTGCATTCGTACAACCCTCATGACACGTGCTACTCAGCAAACAGAAAAGGAGAAGGAGCAGGCAAAATGACGCACGACACGGAGGATATTGCTTCAGACCGACCATGAGGGTGGGGCCAGATCTAGGGCTACTAAAGCGGCCGCCGCGCAAACCAATCAAAGGAAACGTGCGGCGGGGAAAAAGGCTGAGGTGGGAAAGAAGAAGTCCGGGAAGAAGGCGGAGGACAAGGGGAAGCAACCAACGGCACGCAAGCGTGTTTCGGCCGTGAAGAGCGATGCGGGTGTTGCCACTGCTGCCCTCGAGCCCGGTCCTTCCGACGACGGCACCATCGGCGGGAACGAAGACCCTGGGCGTGGCGGCGTGAGTGTTGCCGTCCGGCCGGGGGACAGAGAGGGCTTGGCGAGTGGAGGAAAGCACGGCGACTCGCCCGGCGACGACCAGGCCGCTACTGTGGTGTCCGAGGCTGAGGCATCACAGCAGCATCTGACGCTGCTTCCCCCGCCCGTGGTCAAAGTATCTGCTGCAATGATAGATAAGGAGAAGGATGCTGCGCACGATTGCACGGAGGAGCCGAAACACGACATTGCCGACGTCGGTGGATCTCCTCCCTCTGGGGGACGCGGGAGGCGTAGGCAGAGGAAGAGCGATGGGGAGGAGGAGTATGACACCCCCGTGGCCGAGGACATCCCCATACGCGCAAAGAGGAGGCAGACGACAGCCAGCGGTGACGACGCCGGTGGTGCTGAAGTTGGGACAACGCGAGGCACCACGGAGCCAAGTGGCTTGGCGACAGATCAAGCATTGCGGCATAAGGGCCGACCCGACCCGAGGAAACCATCTAGCGGACGGAGGGCCAAGCAAGCTTCGGGGGGGAAGAGGCCGAAGCGCGGCAAAGAAGGCCCCGGTGAAGCGGATGTTGAGGACGAGGGGGATGGAGAGGAGGAGGCCGAGGAGGATGCGGAGGAGGAGGACGAGGATGCAGGGGAGGAAGAAAAGGACGAGGATGAGCAGGAGGGCGACAATGATGAGGAGGAGGAGGAGGAGGAGGAGGAGGAGGAGGAGGAGGAGGAGGATGGCGACGAGGGGAAGGAGAAGGAGGACGATGAGGATGAGGATGAGGACGAGGAGGAGGACGATGAGGGGGATGACGAGCCTAAGGAGGAAAAGAGTGAGGAGGAGGAGGAGGAGGAGGAGGAGGATGAGGAGGAGGAGGAGGAGGAGGAGGAGGAGGAGGAGGAGGAGGAGGAGGAGGAGGAGGAGGAGGAGGAGGAGGAGGAGAGGAGGAGGATGATGATGAGGAGGAGGAGGATGAGGAGGAGGAGGACGACGTGGAGGAAGAGGAGGTGGAGGAAGGGGCGGATGAGGAAGAGGAGGAGGAGGAGGAGCCGGCAGGGAAAGGACGGGGCCCACGAGGCAGACGGGGGAGTGGCACAGGGAAGGTGGGGGGCCGGTCTGGTCAATCCCGGAAACGCGGGGCGGTTGTCGCAATGAGAGGCGGACCAGCGGGCAAATCGAAGGCGCGTAAAGTGAAGGTCGAAACTGACCGGGGTGGAAGGAAGCAAGGGAGACAGGGAGCTAAAGGCGATGGAGAAGGAAAAGGAGGGCACGCGAAAGGGGTACCTGTAGGTTCGGCAAAGAAGGAACCTGCCCGTAAACGAGGCAGCACCCGCCGAAGCACACCGCGGAAAGGGGGCAACGATAAGGAGCAGGCAGCAAAACCGAAGGGACAGCAACGAGGTACGCAAAGTGTCACAAACGCATGGCATAGCTGCTAAACCGGGTAAGGCGTGACTATACACTACAGTTCCCAGCTACACCCCTGTTAGAATCATGCGGTTACTCGTTTGCGTGCATGTGTCCAAATGTACATTACAGACACCATCTCCGTGCTCATCCTCCGTGTGACTCTCAGCCCCCCGTGTTACAGGCATTGGGCCACCGGTAAGCGTGCAACGGATGCAGCTAACGAAAGGGGCCGGAAGAGCGAGTGTGGCACCGCTATCCACAGGAGCACCAAGGTTCTTCACGCCATACTCCGGCCCGAGCAAAGTCGCTGCGACTGCACCCGGCGCGGCTACAGGAGAGGAATCCGAATCCCCTCCACCAGCCCCCGTCACGCACTCCCCACTCGCCTCTCCCTCTTACCCATTTCGGCCACTACACGCTTCTCCTGTCCGGGGCAGGGCGGTCTCCCCCCTCGCTGGTCCATCGCGCGGGCATCAACCAAGCACTTCTGCCAATCCCTTCCCTGAGCCTCCCTTTCCCCGCCAGCGTGATAGTGTGAGGGCACACGGGGCTGCTGCTGAAGACGTTGATCCCCTTGGCCAGAGAGGGGTTTCTACACACCCTTTTCCGGATGTCATGGATGCGCTGGGCGAAGGTGCAGAGCATGGGCAGTTTGTTACACGAGACGAGTTCCAGCAGCTACGGTCTGAGATGTACGCCATGTTTGCTCAGCTCGGCCTGCGTCGTGGAGCAACTGCCAGCTATGCCGCCGAAAAAGCACGCGTGCCAATTTGGAACTTGACCCGAGCCAAGCCTTGTCGCGAGATGTGTGTCGGAGCTCCTATCAAATGACTCCAACCGTCGGTCGAAATTGGGTCCGGATTTTTTTACGCGAAGACAATCGCAATCAAAATTCGTCCAAACTTGGCATAGGGTTTTTGTGATGTGATTCCGTAATCAGTTCATTCTCGTTATTCGATATCTGCGCACTCTGACAAGTTCATTCATAACAAATTGTTCCGTCTGCAACCTCCACCTGACGTACACGAACAGTACTAGTTCATTTACTTGCAAAGCAGTCAAGGAGGTATATCTGCTTTCGCTGCGTTGTTCGTTTTGCGAAATGTCTTCGCAACAAACTCCGCCAGACTCAGTCTTCGAAATGTCTTTGCCGCATGCGAAAAATCCCGCCCAGGGCATCCCCCACGTTCTCCCCCTCACCCCGCACGACGCGGCACCTTCACTCCTCCCCGAACGCGCCACATCGAGATCCAAACCAAGCACACGCCAACCCCTTCTCTATCAGCTTCCATGACATCGAGTCGCCCAGCATGCGGCGCGATTGCAATTCGACATTCTGCTTCACACGAATTCATCCAGTATGCACCCATCGGCGAACATGGCAGACAGTTTATCCAGACCGTACTTGCACCCCATCGCCGTTCTTCCTTTATTCGTGCCACTTCACTGTTGGAGGTCTACCCGCTTGTCTTCTGCTCTCGGCTACAGTTGTGAGGCTGAGATCTACGCAGGGGCCATGGCTGCACAGGAGTTACACTGGCTAACTCACATGCTTATCAACTTAGGAGAGCACCCCCCTTCTCCTCCACCTCTACACGTCGACAACAAGGCCATGATTGCCTTGTGCTAGGAGCAGAGACTGGCACACAGAACGAAGCATATTGCTCTGCGTTACTTCCTCGCATGAGAGTTGCAGCAGCGTGGTCAGCCGCATTGCGTACGTGGCCTCACGAGCCAGCACTACTGAAGTTCTCACCAAGGCACCCGTGTTTGGTGACCATCAGCGTTTCTCCCCTGCTCTAGGCCTTGTGCCTACTTTGCCTCACTTGCTCACTGCTTGACTGTGTCTTGTACAGTGATCTTTATATCTATACCTCCTTGTTTACTCCTACTAGGGTGCGATCATTGTGCTAGTTGTGCTTTTTGTAACTCTACATGTGAACTGGCCTTATGGACTCTTGGTTATGCTCAGACTGCGTGGTGATCTTGGGATCCACCCTAAGCTTTGCTTTGCTTTGCTTTGTCTTTTGCTTGACTGGTCCTGTGACTGTTGGTTGTTCCTGCTATCCCTCACTTGCCCATGGAGGTGTGTCAAAATACATTCGTATGTATGTAGGTGTAGTGTGGTAGCCAAGGCTCTCCCTAGAATCTGAGGGATGTCTGATACATTAGATGGGCCCCTGTGCAAAAAAAATGGTTTTGTTTGATGCTGGCTGGAAAATCATATAAATAACTTTTAAAAAATGTTTGATTATCAGCCAATTAGACTAAAGAAATATGCTAGTAAAAGCTCTGGGGGTAGGTTACATAGAGTACAACCACTTAGGGTTAACTACTCTTGTACTTTTCATTCCCTCTATTGCAATCATTCCTGGCAGATATTCTGAGGGGGGATATCACTGTCGGACCATTTTTTGCCTGCAAAACGCAGCACACTGCATAATAGATGTGAGAGGACGTCCCCGTTATAATATTTTCTCATTGTTATATTTTTCCTTCATCTTATTCTCATTTTTCTCCTCTTTATTTTGGTCTTTATTTCATCTCAATCGGCCTACTATTCTATTTTCTAGAGCCTTCTCTTTATTTCACTTATTTCCTATTTTTCCAACCTACATATTTATTATACGGCACCGACAGCGCCGACAGTGGTGTATAAGGTGTAATCTGGGTGTAATCCCAAGTGCCAATAGCCTTGCGTGCTTGTGCGCACTTGTGATTGTAGTATCGGGAAGGGCGTGTTCCCGAATGTTCGTTTTATCTCGTTTATCCTTGTAATTCCGAGTATAAATACGCCTTGTATTCAATTTTAGTGACACGTTCGAATGAGAATTCGATCCTGTGACACTTGGTAATCAGAGCCGTTCTCACTCGACAACTCTCGGCTAAGCAGCGGTCGCGGAAAAAATCGCCTCGAAAAACCGCCGGGGGCGACCAATTCGACGCCGATTTCTGGTAAGCACAAGTTCCGCGATTTCGAATTAACCGCCTCGCGTGGTTTTTGAACAGGATGGGTTCGCCAGCGACTAACGACGTTACGCAGCAGCTCTTCGCGCAAATCGCCAAAATGGAAGCGGAGATGCGAGCTACGACGGAGCAGTCGCGATTGGAGAACGAGCAGCTGCGAAATGAACTGCAGTGTGTTACGCAGCTTCTCTCGAGCATGAACTTTCCTGCTTCGGCGACTTCGCAGCAGTCGCAGCGTCAATTTGAGGTTCCGAAACTTTGCTCGCCTGAATCGTTCGACCCTAGCGATCGAAAATCCGACGTCAGAAGGTGGCTCGCGACGATCGAAATTTATTTCGCGGCGATCGGATGGTCGACGACGGAGTACGACGGCGAGAAAATTCGTCTCGCGACAACATTAATGCGTGGTCCAACTCTCGAGTGGCTCGGAAGCAACAGTAGGATCTTCCAGGGCGAAGCCACGTGGCAGCAGTTCCGGGCAGACCTGCTCAAACGTTTTGAGCCGATTAATTCTACTTACATTGCGCGCGAAAAATTACATCACCACCGGCAATACGGGAGTGTCGCGCAATACACGCAGCAAATGGAAGAGTTTTACAACCGCATTCCCGACATTACCGAGGGTGAAAAAATTCAGTCCTACATCGTGGGGCTGAAAAACGACATTCGCCGCCAGGTTGCAGCAGCAAGTTGCAGCAGCTACAGCGAAATCGTTTCGGCTGCGGAGCGTTTTGACTTGGTCAACGCCGGAACACGACGTCCCCATGTCGTCGGATCACGACAAGGAGATCGCTCGGCTTCAACCACGTTCGCCGACCCCATGGAAGTCGACACATTCGACGCGAAGTCACGTCCTGCAAAAAACAAAACGATTTGCGATTTTTGCGGCGGAAACGGACATCGCATTGTCGACTGTTTTCACATGAAATCTGCACGTGCGGCATTCCGAGCTCGAGGGAGTGGCGAAACTAAGGACAAAAAGTCAAAAAACGGATCTCGCCAGTGATTGCGGATCGTGCTGGCGAGGAAAAACAGATCCGAAAGCGTCAGCGCAATCTTGACCAAATCGAAATTCGAGGACAGCATTGGGCGCGAGATTTGGAGAATCCAGGGCAAAATCCCAAGCCCCTGGACTGAAATTTGTCAGAGGGATTCGCCGAGGAAAAGAAAACCTCCGCGAAAACAGACTCGACCAAGACGGGAACAGGGCTGTCGATTGGTTTTAGGCCAACACTTGAGTGGCTCAGGTCCCCAGTTTCCAGCCCTGAAATCTCCGGGAAGCGGCTTTTTCTAGCCCTTAAGCGTCCGAGAATGGCCCCAACTTAACACTTGAAATCAGGGCAACACTTAAGCGTTCAGGGAAAAAAATTACCTGGACATTCACAAATGTACACTGCTGTAACACAGGAAGCCGAAATTGGCTCAAATTGCCTAACCACCTTCCATCAAAGGTGAAGTGGCAAAAATGCGGCTCTAATAGGGGTGCGGGACAGGGGAGGGTTCAGAGGAAGGGGGGGTAAAGAGAGGGGGGGCCTCCGGGGAGGTCCCCAAATTTGTACGGCGAATCAGGGCTAGCCCCCAAATGCGCCCTGTAAGAGTCAGGGGAAGCCCCTGACGACGCCCTTTAAGAATCCGGGCTGTACTGAATAGCAACCCTTAAAATTCGGAACCCGGACCAATGTCAACCCTTAATGTTCAGGGCATTATGGGCAAATGACCTTGAATCGACAGCCCTGGATGGGAACTCTCCAATTCGACCCCGGAAAAAAATCAGAATTCGTTAAAGTTATCATTTAAAGATGCTTTAATGAAAACTGATGATTTTCGCGGGTCCAGAGCCATAAAAAAATTCCAGAAAGAACTCCAGAGGAAGCTGATAATTAAAGAAGTGGTACCGGTGCCTACGGAGCTGGGGAAAAAATTAAGGAGTGTGGAAAGGAGCAGGTCTTTCCACGGCGTCAATGTCTTCTCCCGGAACCAGCCCAAGACGACTCTCCGCTTCCCAGGGAAGAAGTCTATGGAGCTGAAGCAGCTGAGGAGGCAGCTGGGAGTTGAAATGAAGCTGCGAAAACTCCAAAAACCTCTCCAGGATGCATCCAGTGGATCGCAGGCGTCGACCGGATCCACCCCCTCAGGGTCAACCACCACGGTGACTACCTCTACTCCTGGCGTTGGAGAGGAGCCTTTCTCCACGCAGCCCAGGCCAGCTGTTAGTCCAGGAGCAAGCAGTGGAACCACGGTGTGTACTGAATATTGGGATGTACCCTATGATCCTATTAATGAAACTATTTTTGGGTACTCCGAGCAACGCTCACCACTCCTGCTCGAGGTGATCTGCAACGGACAGCGCCTCCAAGCACCCGTGGACAGCGGAGCATCGCACAGCGTCTACGACAAAAAGGCAGTCGATCATCTCGGAGGTGAAATCAAGTCCTCAAGCTTCTCAGCAACGATGGTGGACGGCAGTAAGCTACCGATCTACGGGGAAACACGGTTACTACTACAGATTGGACCCCTACGATGGAAGCCTGCCCTCCCCGTCACAAATATTAAAGGACTCGACATAATCTTCGGAAGAGACTTTCTGAAAAAAATCAACCCCGAGATCAACTGGGTTAACCGGACGGCCAACATCAATAACAATGGACGAAAAGTCAGCCTTCCCAACTGGGACGACACGGGGAATATTCCAGTCGAGACACTCGCACGCTTTGAGAAGGACGTCAAACGGACCACGGCGGGATTTATGGCGATAGTTAGCGAAGCAGACAACGGAGAGAATCATGTCAGAAATAACTGAGCAGGAATGAATGAACTAGAACAGAGTTTGGTACAAGTAGGAAACCCTAACTTTGTGTACCCCCTAAGGTGTAACCCACTACAGCCTAGACAATATAAACATGCAATGTTTGACACACCCCCATAGGCGCAGTGGGAAACAACCACAGGGTCACAAGACCAGTCAAAGCAAAGCAAAGCAAGCTCAGGGTGGATCTCAAGGATTCCACACAAATTCCGAGCACAAGCAAGCGGTCACAAGACCAGTTCACATGCAGGTTTATAACAAAGCAAGAGATACAGTGATCACAACCTAGCAAAAGTAAGCAAGAAGGCATATATATATAGTGATCACAGTACAAGTAAGGTCAAGAGGTAAGCAAGTGAGGCCCAGTAGGTACAAGGCCTAGCAGAGTGCAAAAGCGCTGATGGTCACAAGGCTGAAGCGCCTTGGTGAACACATCAGCAGTGTTGGCCTCCGTGGCCACGTAACGCAGACAAAGCTGACCACGCTGCTGCAGCTCTCGAGCAAGGAAGTACCGCAGAGCGATGTGCTTCGTTCTGTGCTCCAGTCTGTGCTCCTCACACAAGGCAATGGCAGCCTTGTTGTCGACGTACAGCACTGGAGGAGAACGAGGCCGCTCTCCGAGGTCGGTCAGCAGGTAGGTCAGCCAGCGTAGCTCCTGAGCAGCCATGGCTGTGGCGTAGATCTCAGCCTCACAACTGGAGCTGAGAACAGAAGAAGAGCGAGTAGAACGCCAAGAAACTGAGCCAGAGCCAAGGCTGAAGGTGTAACCCTGGGACGACCGCTGAGTAGCCTGGTCGTCTGCCCAAGAAGCGTCTGAGTGCCCTGTGAGAACAACCCGGTCTCGCCCTCCAAGCACAAGCCCCATGCCCGACGTACTGCACAAGTAGCGCAACACCCTCTTAGCAGCATCCATGTGCTCCTTCCGGTGACGGCCAGGAGCGACATAGCGTGCTAGGATGCTAAGAGGGTATGCAAGGTCAGGTCGAGTGCAGGTCATCAGGTACATGAGGCAGCCCACAAGCTCTGGATACGGGCCACTCGGCTCTACGGACTCATCCGAAGGCAGAGCTGAGAGCGAGTGACCGGTAGGCAGAGGAGTGGACTGAGGCGAGGAGTACGTGAAGCGGAAGCGCTGGAGAACCTGCTGCACCATGTGTGACTGAGTCAGGGTGATGGTGCGCCGTGCTCTGTCCCGGGTGATCCGCAAGCCAAGATAGCTCGTCAGCTCACCCAGGTCTGTGCACGTGTGTCTCCTCTGCAGCTCCGACTTCACGTGAGCGAGTGCCGCGGTGTCAGCAGTGGCAAAGACCAAGTCGTCGACGTACACGAGGATGTAGAACGGCGGCAGCGAGGTGTCGGTGCGTAGAAACAGCGACGGGTCAGCAGTAGAGGGAGCGAACCCAAGAGCCGCAAGTGTCGTCCTTAGTGTGTCGTGCCACTCACGTGGCGCCTGGCGGAGACCGTAGACCGGCCGCTGAAGCCTCCACTGGGTGCCAGGAGGAAATGACCCAGTGAAGCCAGGGGGGCGGCGCAGCCAGATCTCCTCGTGCAGGCTGCCCTGCAAGAAAGCAGTGCTGAAGTCAAGAGAGTGAAGCTCGTAGTCGCGGTGAGCGGCTATGTGCAGCAGCACCCGAAGAGTAGTCATCTTCGGGGTGGGGGAGAAGGTCTGAAAGAAGTCTACTCCCTCTCGCTGACTGAAGCCTCGAGCCACGTAGCGCGCCTTGAAGACAGGTGGAGAACCCGGAGGCCGCTTCACCCTGAAAATCCACATGCCACTGACGATGTTCGCCCCAGGAGGGGGAACCTCGTCTACGTAGGTGCCTGTGGACTTCCAGGAGGCCATCTCTGCGTCCATGGCTGTCTGCCACTGAGAGGAGTAGGGACCCGCCATCGCCTCAGCGTAAGAGCGTGGGGTCGGGATGTCTGGTGCATCCGGGTCTCCCTCAGGGGCAACTAGCAAGGACACGAGACGGGGCAAAGCAGCAGCAAGGCAGTGGAACTCCTCCTGTCTGTCCTCAAGGACGTCCGTGCCGAGGGCACACTCACCCCCGACGGACGGAGGACAGGCAGACGCAGACTCAGACCTAGCGACAAGGCTGGCAGCGTAGTCTAGGCGACAGCAAGCAGCAGCAAAGTCAACCAACTCAGCGACCAGGGCAGACGCAGCAGAGGACTCAAAGGTCGGGTCAGTGACAACTGTAGCGAGGAGACGCGTAACAGTGGGACTGGCAGCACGACGGGAGTCAGACTCCGGGTCAGGAAGAGTAGGAAGAGAGGACGCAGGAGGAGACGGCAGCGGGACACGCTGCGGAGCAGTGGAGGGACGCAGAGTCATGTAGTGAGTGCCAGGGACAGGAGGAGGACGCTCACGTGGGACACGACGACCAGTGCGAGCAGTACGAACAGGCGACGCAGGACGAGACTCAGGCTCACGACGCTCTGTAAGACCTCCTGTGGGACCAGCGTAAGGGGAGGGAGCAGGGAGAGGCGAGACAGGCGGTAACTGTGACTGCTGCTGGACAGGCAGAGGACACTCGACGGAGGGAGGAGGACAAGGAGGAGGAGCCTGACCAAGAACCTGCTGAAGGAGCGGTACGAAGTACGGTCGCGGCCGCGCAGTGTCTCCAGAAGCAGCAGGGACACCAGTGGCAGCCGCAACGCCCGAGTCCTCAGCACCAGCAGAAGCTCCAACGCCCGAGTCCTCAGCACCAGCAGCAGCACCACCGGTCGGGTCCTCAGCACCAGCAGCAGCTCCAACGCCCGGGTCCTCAGCACCAGCAGCAGGGCCACTGGTCAGGTCCTCAGCACCAGCAGCAGCACCACCGGTCGGGTCCTCAGCACCAGCAGCAGCTCCAACGCCCGGGTCCTCAGCACCAGCAGCAGGGCCACTGGTCAGGTCCTCAGCACCAGCAGCAGCGCCACCGGTCGGGTCCTCAGCACCAGCAGCAGCTCCAACGCCCGGGTCCTCAGCACCAGCAGCAGCTCCAGCCCCCGGGTCCTCAGCACCAGCAGCAGCTCCAGCGTCCGGGTCCTCAGCACCAGCAACAGTACCACCGCTCGGGTCCGCAGTACCAGGAGCACCACTACGAAGACTGCAGCGCCGCGTGTACCACTCGCGGATCACCTGAATGGGGGGGAGCTCCTGGGTAGGAGGGGAAGTACCGGGACGAGCTCCAGAAGCACCTCTCCGGAGGCGGCAGTACTCGAGGTACCTCTCCTGCAGCTGCTGGGAGGAGGGGGCTCCTCCAGGTGGAGCACGCTCAGGCTCAGCACCCCCAGACTCAGCACCCCCAGACTCAGCACGTCCAGACTCAGCACCTCCAGGCTCCGCACCTCCAGGCTCCGCACCTCCAGGCTCAGCACCCCCAGTCTCCACACCTCCAGGCTCAGTACCTCCAGGCTCCGCACCTCCAGGCTCAGCACCCCCAGGCTCCGCACCTCCAGGCTCAGCACCCCCAGGCTCCGCACCCTCAAACGCAGCACTCCCAGGCTCAGCACCCCCAGACGCAGGACGCGAGTCAACAGCTACCTCGACAGGCTCACCCGGGTCTACCTGGGACACACCTGAGGGAGCGGCACCCTGAGGGGGGAGGGGGTCTGGTACCTCAGCACCTGGAGCGAGGAAGAGAGGCGGGGGGGGGAGCGGGGCAGTGCGGTAGGGGAAGAGGCGGTAGAAGGGGACAGACTCGTCAAAAGTGACGTCCTGAGAGGCCAGAACCCGGCGCGAGGTGACGTGGTAAAACTGCCATCCAGGCGCGTCGGGAACAAAGCCAAGAAAGACACAGGGAACAGTGCGACGCGAGAGCTTGTCCGCGGACATGTCGCGGACAAAAGCTCGAGATCCCCAGACCCGGAAACGCGACGCATCGCCAACCTCTCCCGTCCACCGTAGAGTCGGGGAAGTCTCCGGCAAGGAGACACGGGGCCAGAGGTTGAGCTGATGCGCTGCGTACCGGACCGCAAACGGCCACAGAAAGTGGGGAGCAGCCGCATGGGTCAGGGAGGTACGAGCGACCTCCATGACTAAGCCAATGCGGCGCTCAGCAACCCCATTCTGCTGTGGAGAGGCCGGAAGCGTGTACGACTGCTCAATGCCGTGCTCAGCACAGTAGGCTGCCAAGAGGTCGGAGGCGAACTCACCACCCCTGTCAGAGTGCAAGCGCAGGACAGGAAAGTCCGAGTGAAAGCGCTCGCCTAGCTGGAGACGGGCTCGGCTGATCCAGGGGATCAAAACACCAGGGACGTCACCCTTGGCGCGCAAGGGGAAGACCGTGGTGTAGCGCGAGTAGTCGTCAACAACTATCAGGAAGTACCTCTCCTGACCCTGACCACGGACGCGGGCCGGGCCCCACACGTCCATGTGGAGCGTCTGCAGGGGAGCGGTCGTCGGGGGAAAGGAGGAGGAGTGAGGAGCGGCGCGCTGCCGCCCCTCGACACAGGGAATGCAGTCAGGAGCAGGGGAGTCAGGAAGGGGAGGGAGCACCCTGGGAAGACCAGCAACAAGGTCCCGTTTGTGCATGGCCCGCAGGCGCTGCACAGACGGGTGACCAAGGCGGTGGTGCCAGAGGACGGTGTCGTTCGCCAGAGAGCGACACGAGCAGGGGGCGGACAGCTGACCTGACGCTGACGCAGACGCAGCTACCTGAGGGGACTCAGTGGTCAGTGTGTACAGGTCAGACCCCGGCTCTCGAGTGAAAGTAGCTAGGTGGCGGCCCGTCCGAGCACACGTGCAGTGAGTCACACGCTCGTAGGCAGGGGTGAACTGGTGAACACCCGAGTCCTGGAGCGCACTACCTGCCACCAAGTTCGTGGAGAACGAGGGGAGGTAGAGACCTGAGAGCGTGCCGGACGGAACCGCTGGACACGGAAGGGTGGTGGAGGAGGTCGCAAGGACCGGACCCCCAGAGGGGTCAGCAAGAGAGACAGCAACTGGCCGAGCTAGAGGCTCAAGGACAGTGCGGTCACGAAAGAAAGAGCGAGAAGCACCTGAGTCCAGTGTGAAGGTGTGCAGTGCTGCAGTCGACTCAGTACCAGGGGGCACAGACGCACAAGCACCTAGAGCAGCAGCTGCAGTAGTACCTGTGGAAGCAGACACACTAGCACCTAGAGCAGCAGCGGGGCTGGCCTGAATGCCCGGGTCGGGCGGAACACGCAAGTACTGAGCACCCTCTCCACTAATAGACATCGCATACATGGCAGTGAGAATAGCATCAAAGTCAAGTGCCCAAATATCAACACCCTTCCTGAGCAGATCAGCCCAGCGCGGCAGCTCACCCCCACCAGGAAACTGAGTGCGCCACGCATCGTTGAGGCGGGCGAAGCAGCGCTCCGTCTGGTGCGGCCCCCCACACGTCTGGCCAGTGCGGTCACCTGTACGAATAACGTACTGGCAGGTGACGCTGCGCCGCGCATACCACTCACGGGCGGCCTGAAGGGTCGGGGCAGGCTGCTGACTCTGACCGCCCGCCGGGCCTCCACGACCACCAACCCCTCCGCCTCCGCCCCGGCCACCTCCACCCCTGCCGCTGCCACGACCACCTCCGCCTCCGCTGCCACCTCCGCCCCTGTCACCACTCCCAACACCGCTGTCACCTCCACCACCGCCGCCACTAGCCTCTCCAGTCGCACCTCCACCGCCACCACCTCCACCCCCGCCTCCTCCGCCACCACCCCCACTCCTGCCACTCCTGCCCCTGCGTCGTCCGCCTGAAGCAGACGCAGCCCCGACCTTCTCAGCACCAAGGAGGTCGACAGCAGCAGCAGAGGCGACAGAGGGGAGGAGGGGGGAAGGGGAGCACCCCTCGAAGAAGGGGCCGCGGGGGTCGCCACGAGAGGTGCCTACAGCGACGATACTAGCCTCGGCTGCAAGCAGTTCCTTCTCGAGGAGGGCTATGGTGAGCTCAGTGGGGGAGCGAGAGAGGAACTGGTCCCTGACAGGGCGCAGAGAGTCAGGGAGGCGGGTGACAACGTGGTAGAGAGTGATCCAGAGCGGGGGGGGGTTGCTAGCGAGGAACTCATCAGGCATGGCAGCGCGAAAGCGAGCCTCACTAGTCTTAAGGTGGGTGATGAGGTCTGCGACAGTGTGAAAAGAGGCTAGGTCGGGGAACAGGTAGGGGAGAGTGAGGCGGCCTAGTGTGGCAGAAGCGGGTGAGGAGTAGCGGGCCACTACAGCTGTGTAGAGGTCCTTAGCAGTCTTGCACTGGCCGAAGTGCTCGCGCTCATCTAGCGGCAGGGAGTTGCGAATAGCAAAGCGAGCGTGCGCGTCACGGGTCTGCCACTGTGAGCGCTCAGTTGGGGGGGCAGTAGCGAGTGGGGCGGTCGCATGGCCGAGAGCGTGGTCGTACAGTGTAATATCTTCCTTGGCAGTGAGCTGTAGGAAAAGGTGCAGATCATCTAGCCAGGTTTCGAATTTGACCGGACGGCCCTCGGCGTCGAAAGCTAGAACAGGAGGACTAGCCATAGCGACAGCGGCAGTAGTAGAAGCAGTAAAGTCACTGAACAGGCGTGCGCAGGGTCAGCAGGGCCGGTGGGGCCTACAGACTGTAGTGGCGCACAAGCAGCAGTAGTAGTAGGATCTGCAGTGGTGCACAGGCGCAGCAGGCGGCAGCGAGAGCCGGCGCAGCAGGGGCGGGCTCAGCAGCGGTGATACGCGGGCGGCAGCGGGCGCAGCAGCGGCGGTGCGCGGGCGGCGGCGAGCTCAGCAGCGGCGGTGCGCGGGCGGTGGCGGGCTCAGCAGCGGCGGTGCGCGGGCGGCTGCGGGCTCAGCAGCGGCGGGCCGGGAGCAGTGCGGGCAGCGTGCGGGCCGGCGGCGGTCAGCGCACGAGCCGCGCAGGCTCAGCGCGGGCTGCGCGGGCTGCTCGCGGGCTGCGTAAGCGGGTCGCGGGCGGCTCGCGGGGGTTCGCGGGCAGGTCGCGGGCTGCTCGCGGGCAGTTCGCGGGCTGTGCGCGGGCTGCGCGGGCTGGTCGCGGGCTGCGCAGGCGGGTCGCGGGCTGTGCGCGGGCGGTTCGCGGGCTGTGAGCGCGGCGCGCTGTGCGGTTCGCGGGCGGCGTGACGGGGCCGATCGGGGCGCTAAGGGGCGACGCGACGGGGGCCGTGAGAGGCCGCTAAAAAAAAAAAAATTTCGACGGGGCCGCAGGGCCGCTAGATCTTGCTAGATCGACGGGGCCAGCGGGGCCGGAAACAAGCGAAGGTAAGCAGGTAGGTAAGTCGGTGGGCCCTAAGAACAGTCCTAGCGAAGGACCTGCTCTGATACCATGTCAGAAATAACTGAGCAGGAATGAATGAACTAGAACAGAGTTTGGTACAAGTAGGAAACCCTAACTTTGTGTACCCCCTAAGGTGTAACCCACTACAGCCTAGACAATATAAACATGCAATGTTTGACAAATCAGACCCAGGAACTTCCTCCAGCAATAAAGAAAATTCTTGAAGAGTTCCAGGACGTTCTCCCCGACGATCTACCCGATCAACTACCGCCATACCGAACACATCAACACGAGATCGTGGAAGAGCCGGGATCCAAGCCGACGTTCCGAGCACCATATCGGCTGAGTCCGACGGAGCTTGCCGATATGAAAAAACAAATCGAGTATCTCTTGGAAAAGGGCTGATTCGACCTTCTACTTCGCCGTACGGAGCTCTAGTTCTCTTCACGCCGAAGCCTGACGGAAGTCTACGAATGTGCATCGACTACCGTGCACTTAACAAACAGACCATAAAAAATAAATACCCAATACCACGGATTGACGACTTGCTTGACCAACTCCGCGGTGCTACAGTATTTTCTAAGCTCGACCTCAGATCGGGATACTGGCAAATTCGAATGGCGGACAACTCTATCCATAAAACTGCCTTTCGAACTCGGTACGGGTCGTACGAGTATCTCGTGATGCCATTCGGACTCACCAACGCACCAGCTACGTTTCAGGCGGAAATGAACCACATCCTTCGGCCTCTTCTGGACGAGTGCGTGGTGGTATACTTGGACGACATCCTGATTTACTCAAAAGACATGAAACAACACGTTGAGCATCTGCGACGCGTCTTCGAAATTCTCCGACGAAAACGCTTCTACGTGAAACTATCTAAGAGCGAGTTCGCACTAAAGAAGGTCCAATTCCTCGGGCACATGGTGAGCGCTCAAGGAGTTCACGTGGACCCCAAGAAGATTGAAGCAGTGCGAACGTGGAAGACCCCCGAGAACGTGAAGGAATTGCAGCAGTTCCTCGGATTCGCTAACTACTACAACCGGTTCGTACCAAACTACGCCAAGATCGCCGCACCACTGACTAACCTGTTGAAGAAGAATACACCATTCCAGTGGGAGGCGAAACACCAGGAAGCCGTGGAACAGCTGAAAACCGCACTCACATCCGCACCTATACTCATCCTGCCAGACCCCAAACTTGACTATGTCGTCGAGGCCGATGCTAGCGATCAAGCAGTGGGCGCAGTGCTCATGCAAGATCAAGGGAAGGGACTACAACCCATTGCATACCTTAGTAAAAAACTTCACGGGGCAGAACTCAATTACCCCATCCATGACAAAGAGGCCCTCGCCATCGTCAACGCATTCAAGGCATGGAGGTGTTATCTCAAAGGAAGAAAAACGACCGTCTATACCGACCACTGCAGCCTCAAATACCTAAAAACTCAACCAACACTCTCTAGGCGACAGGTCCGGTGGATTGACTTCCTCGTAACCCACTTCCATTATGATATCGTGTATAAGCCGGGGCACAAGAACAAAGCCGACGCACTCAGTCGCCCTGCACACGTTGCCGCCCTACAAGTCGATGGCATGAACCCACTCTTGAAGGGACTCTTCACGCATGGATACACCATAGACCCCGAAGTCTCTATAGCAGAAAAGCGACATCTTCTGCACTGGGATCAAGACATCGCATACCGCAAGGGATCCACAAAAATATGGGTACCTAATTACCCTCCTTTACGTCAGCTACTACTCGAAAAATATCACGACGTTCTGTACGCGGGCCACTTCGGTAGTAACAAGACACTTGCCGGTATTGCGAAGCATTATTATTGGCCCCACATGGCGGATGACGTACAAAAATTCGTCACCTCGTGCGACACATGCCAACGGATGAAGAGCAGCAAACAGAAGAAAGCAGGATTACTCCAGCCTCTTCCAGTCCCTGAACAGCCTTGGCAAGTGGTTAGCTTGGACTTCATTACCGGGTTACCACCTACCAAAACTGGGTACGGTGCCATCCTGGTTGTCATCGATAAATTCTCAAAAATGGGACACTTCATCCCGACACATACAACGGCTCGCACGGAGGAGACAGTGCAATTATTCTTCCGCTACGTCATCTCGCAGCATGGCATTCCAACCACGCTGATCTCCGACAGAGATCCAAAATTTACAAGCAAATTCTGGAAGGAGCTCATGTCGCTCATGGGGACCAAACTTGCTATGTCATCAGCTTATCATCCCCAAACGGATAAAAAGATAGAGCGCCTCAACCAGATTGTTGAACAGCTTCTGCGAGCAGAATGTAAGGATGATATCTCCAAATGGGATGCGCACCTGCCGGTTCTCGAGTTTGCGTACAACAACGCAACACACGCCGCAACGGGACAGACCCCTTTCTTTCTTTGTTACGGTCGCATTCCGCTCACGCCTCAGAAACCGACAGTACCCGCCACGGTGCAACCCGCACATGAATTTATTACCACTATGCACCAGTTGTGGGAGCGCACTCATAAATGCCTTTTGACTATCCAGCAGCAGCAAAAGAAGCTCGCTGATCGGAGTCGCAATGATCATTCAATCAAGATCGGCGATCAAGTGCTTCTGGATACACGCAATCTCGACATCAGCCATCTTCCGTCTAAGCTCCGACCTCGCTTCTGCGGGCCTTTTCTCGTCAAGGCGCAGGTCACTCCAGTAACCTTCCGCTTGCGTTTACCAGCTACCTGGAAGATTCACAATGCCTTCCATGTTCAACTTCTCAAGCCATATCGGGACCCAAACACGGTCTTCAAAGGTCGCCAACCGCCGCCGCCACCGCCAGTGATCGTTAATGGGGAACCTGAGTACGAAGTCGAAGCTGTTCTGGCGCATCGATGACGACGTAATGGCACCTTGGAGCTCTTGATTCGTTGGAAAGGCTATGATCCTTCCGAGGATAGCTGGGTACCTGAACACGACATGGATAACGCCCGTCGTCCTCTCCAGGACTACCTTGTCAAGCAGGGTGTTACTTCTACCACCCAGCTTTGAGGGGGGGAAGTGTGAGAGGACGTCCCCGTTATAATATTTTCTCGTTGTTATATTTTTCCTTCATCTTATTCTCATTTTTCTCCTCTTTATTTTGGTCTTTATTTCATCTCAATCGGCCTACTATTCTATTTTCTAGAGCCTTCTCTTTATTTCACTTATTTCCTATTTTTCCCACCGACATATTTATTATACGGCACCGACAGCGCCGACAGTGGTGTATAAGGTGTAATCTGGGTGTAATCCCAAGTGCCAATAGCCTTGCGTGCTTGTGCGCACTTGTGATTGTAGTATCGGGAAGGGTGTGTTCCCGAATGTTCGTTTTATCTCGTTTATCCTTGTAATTCCGAGTATAAATACGCCTTGTATTCAATTTTAGTGACACGTTCGAATGAGAATTCGATCCTGCGACAATAGAGGTCGCTGCGCTGATGATGTGCACGTTGCTCTAAGATGGGCCAATCTGCTCTAAGATGCCAGTACACTCGAGGAAATTGGTAATGATGACGCTGCAGCGGACACCTGTGATTTGTGAACCTTATACGGTTGCTGGTGAGCCTGACGACTCCCACAGACCTGTTTGAAGAGGGGGGGAGGGTGCTTACCATAAGACGTAGCTACAGTAGGTACGGATATGCTTCTCAGTAGCTTGTGGGGCAGTAGTTTTGATTAAATGATAAATTTTAAACACACGAAATGTTTTCTAAAAAATGAAAAATCTTTAAGCGTTATATCGCTTTCAAATTTGTGTATTTTGAAAGCAAAGCTGACTGTAACGCAATATTGTGCATCGTCAAAGTGCGCTACTCGCCTTCTCCGAATATACAATGCGGGTTGGGGATCATTCTTCCCCACCCACAATATGCAAATTTGAAAGCGATAAAATGCTTAGATTTTTTTTATATTGAGAAAGGCTTGCTTTCTGAAGCAATTAGCATCGTTCCCATTATACTGGATTACGCTGAGACATGTGCAAGGGTGCTAGACGGTGGTGCTTGAGAGCCCTGGAATGTTGTGCTGGTGATGGCGCATGAGTTTGCCGTTGATTGGAGGTTGCGAGAGGCGTCAATCAGTCGATCGGCGGAGGGCATGACATACATTTCCTTGGCCGCTTCACTACGCCATCGGCCGAGCTGTTTGAAGAGTCGATCCTTGATTGGGACTTATGTGGCATGGGGTTTCCTTGGTTGGGGACTCTCTTGGGACCTTCCCTCTCGTCCTCCTCTTCCCTCCCACCTGGTTTAGTGCTACTCTAATCTTCTTTGTGGAACTTGTGAGTTAATTTGTGATTGAGTTAATCTTCTAAGGCAGCATACCCCCTAGTGCGCCGAAATCGATATCTCACGATTTACTCCATCTTTTGAGGTGATTCAAATTGGGAATTGTAGCCACGGTCTAGAGCTACAACATATTCGGTTTTCATGAGATTCTAACGGTGATCGTTTCGTCGACAACGTTTCTTGTGAAGTCGACGATTCTGTCCAGAAACTAAGACCAACGATTTTGTGTCATTTTGGCAACTAATCTTCATAGACTCGGTCCTTAGTCTCTAACAAGTGGTATCAGAGCTGATTGAGGACTTTGTGGGGAGTCTAATGAAGTGTGAAGACCCTCATAGACCCACCATGGCCTGTGGGCGTGCCTAAGTGGAGCTCTAGAGGTTGCATGTGACTTCCGCTAAGGGGAAACTCTGCCGAAATTTCGTTGGCGCTGACACTTGTGGAAATTGTGTGGGACTTCGGTGTGGACAGCAAAAGGGGGGAGCTGAAACCTCTGATTGGGAGCAGAGGAGATGAGTGGAGAAGCAGCTGAGAAGAAGAGTGAACCGCCACCGTCCAAGATCGAGGCTTTGGACGGCTCCAACTATGAGGAATGGAGTGGGCGGATGCGGAGTGCGTTTAAGCGCTACAAGCTGCTGAAGCTTGCGATGGGAGAAGAGAAGATGCCGGACGAAAGTGATGCCCGCGATCGATGGATTGAGCGGAGCAGCGTGCTGTACGACCTTATCCTCCAATCGGTCAACAACGACATGTTCCAGCACATCAAGGACTTAGTGGAGCTGGACGACTCCGGACCGAAGGCGTGGAAGCTTCTACGCGACGTGGTTCAGCCCAACACGCTGCCGATGGTGATTGTGTTGGAGAAGAAGCTGGCAGCCCTCTCCATGCAACCAAGAGACGATGTGAAACTGGTCCTTAACAAGATCAAGGACACCTAAACTGTATTATGCTTGTAGGCTGTAGTGGGGTAGCCAATATGGGGTACAACCCCAACTAGGGTTTCATATTTGTACCCAAACTTCTGTTAGTTCATCCATTCTTGCCTAGTGATTCTAACATGGTATTCAGAGCAGGAGGTCCCTAGGACCTACCGATCGTTTTTAGGGCCCACCACCGCTCGCATGCGGTTACCACGCTACCCCGTTCCCTAGCCTCGTAGCGCCCTCGTGCGCCCTCGTTAGCGCCCTCGCGCGCACCCTCGTTAGCGCCCTCGCGCGCACCCACGTCAGCGCCCTCGCGCGCCCCTTTGCTAGCGCCCTCGCGCGCCCCTTGCTAGCGCCCTCGCGCGCCCCTCACTAGCGCCCTCGCGCGCCTCTCACTAGCGCCCTCGCGCGCCCCTCGCCGAGCCGCCCGCTCGCAGCCCGCCCGCCCGCTCGCTGCCCGCTTCGCGGCCCGCCCGCTTCGCAGCCCGCTCGCTCGCTGCCCGCTTCGCGGCCCGCCACTTCGCAGCCCGCCCGCCCGCTCGCTGCCCGCTTCGCGGCCCGCCCGCCTCGCAGCCCGCTCGCCCCGCTGCCCGCTTCGCGGCCCGCCCACTTCGCAGCCCGCCCGCCCGCTCGCTGCCCACTTCGCGGCCCGCCCGCATCGCAGCCCGCTCGCCCCGCTGCCCGCTTCGCAGCCCGCCCCCCGCCCGCTGCTCGCTTTGCGGCCCGCCCGCCTCGCAGCGTCGCCCGCCCACCGTGCTGCCCGCTTGCAGCGCCGCCTGCCCGCCGCGCTGCCCGCTTTCCGGCCCGTCCGCCGCGCTGCCCGCTCGCAGCGTCGCCCTCCCGTCGCACTGACCGCTTGCAGCGCCGCCTGCCCGTAGCGCCAGCCTCGCCCGCTGCTCTCTATCCGTGCACAGTCGTCTTCCCCTGCTGCGGCAGCTTTCGTTACTCTGTCACACTGTCGCTATGGCTTCCATTCGCGTGCTGTCGTTCGATGCTGAGGGCCGCCCTGTGCGCTTCACCGCTTGGCTAGATGACCTGCAGCTGTTTCTCCTGAGCGATAGCAAGGAGCATGTGTCGCTCTATGACTACGCGTCTGGTGCTGCGCCTGCCCCTCCTGCCACAGCTGAGCTTAGTGTTCGTTCCCACTGGCAGACTCGTGACGCAGCTGCTCGCCTAGCCATTCGCAGTCACCTGCCGTTAGCTGAGCTAGAGCATTTTGGCGACTGCAAATCCGCTAAGGCCCTGTACGACGCTGTCGTCGCTCGCTACTCCTCGCCTGCCACAGCCGAGCTTAGCCGCCTCATGCTGCCGTACCTGTTCCCCGATCTGTCCACCTTTACTACAGTCGCCGATCTTATCACCCACCTTCGCACTAGTGATGCTCGCCTGCGTGCCGCCCTTCCCACCGAGTTCTGCGCTAAGAACCCCCCTCCACTGTACTGGACACTCCACTTCATAGTCACCCGTCTCCCTGACACCCTCCGCTCAGTTCGAGACCACTTCCTTGCTCGCTGTCCCACTGAGCTCACAGTCGCCCTCCTAGAGGAGCACCTGCTCGCGGCCGAAAAGAGCATTGTAGCTGTCGGTGCTGCTCGTGGCGCTCCTCGCACCCCCATCTTTGAGGGGTGTTCTCCCTCTCCCCTCGCTCCCTCCTACGCTGCTGCTGTTGCTGTTGACTTCCTTGGTGCTGAGTCTGTTGGCGCTGCTTCTACTCCTGGTGGGAGGCGCCGCACCGGCAAGGGCAAGGGGGGCAAGGGTGGTGGTGGTGGCGCTGGGGGGGGAGGAGGTGGGGGAGGTGGGGGGGGAGGCGGTGCTGGAGGGAGCGGTGGCGGGAGCGCTGGTGGGAGTGGGGTCGGTGGTGGAGACGGGGGCGGCGGAGGGACCAGTGGCAGTAGTGGCGGCGGCGGCGGTGGCGGCGGTGGCGGTGGTGGCGGTGGTGGCGGTGGCGGTCGGAGCGGTGGCAGTGGTGGCGGCGGAGGTCGGAGTGGAGGCACTGGCTCTGGCCAGAGCTCCCAGCAGCAGCAGCGTCCCCAGACGACCCAGCAGCTTCGTGAGTGGCTTGCTCAGCGTGGGACGTCGGGGGCCAGTGCCCGCTGTTCTTATGTCATTCGCACAGGTGACCGCAAGGGACAGACGTGTGGGAGGTTCCACACCCCGTACCGCTGCTTCTCCCGCCTTGACGACGCTTGGCGTGAGGAGATGGGTGCGGATGTTGAGCGCCCCCGCTGGGCTGAGCTCATGAGGGCTGGTGTTGATGTCTTTGCTCTTGACTATGATGCTATTATTGCTGCCATGTATGCATTGACTGTTAGTGCCGAGGGAGACTGTTACTTGTGTGTGCCGCCTGACCCAGGTATAGAGCCCGCTGCCCTGGGTACTAGTGAGTCTGCTCTCTCTGGTATGGTGCCCCGTGTACTTGCTCCCTCCAGTGCTGTCCCGACTGGTTTCGAGTCTGCTCTCTCAGGTACAGCACCCACAGAGACTGCTCTCTCAGGTACCGCACCGGCTGAGGCCTGTCACACCTTCACCCTTGACTCAGGTGCTTCCCGTTGCTTCTTTCGTGACAGTACTGAGCTCACACCGCTCCCTGCACCGGTCCCAGTCTCCTTGGCTGACCCCTCTGGGGGCCCAGTCCTTGCCCAGTCCACCACTGTCCTCCCTTGTCCGGCGGTTCCGTCTGGCTCGTTGTCGGGTTTCCACCTCCCCTCGTTCTCGACGAACCTGGTGAGCAACGCTGTCCTCCAGGATCAGTGGGTTGACACCTTTACCCCTGGCGGACAGCGTGTGGCGATCTGCACGTGCTCCAGGACTGGCCGTCACCTGGCTACGTTCACCCGTCGGCCGGGGTCGAGTCTCTACACACTGACCACTGCGTCTCCCCAGGTAGCTGCTGTCGGTCAGGTGTCTGCGTCAGGTCTGGTGGCCCACGCCTGTGAGTGTCGTTCCCTGTCGCACCAGACTCTTCTCTGGCACCACCGCCTGGGTCACCCCTCCTTGCCACGCCTTCGTGGCATGCACCGTCGCCTCCTTGTGTCCGGTCTTCCCCGGTCCCTCCCTCCCCTACCTGCCTCGCCTGCGCCGCCCTGCCTTCCTTGCGTCGAGGGGCGGCAGCGCGCCGCTCCTCACTCCTCCTCGTTCCCCCCGACAGAGGCTCCTCTGGAGACCCTCCACCTGGACGTGTGGGGCCCAGCCCGCGTTCGTGGTCAGGGCGGTGAGCGGTATTTTTTGCTGGTTGTCGACGACTACTCGCGTTACACCACGGTCTTCCCCTTGCGCACCAAGGGTGAGGTCCCTGCTGTTCTGATCCCTTGGATCCGCACGGTTCGTCTCCAGCTCCGCCGCCGTTTCCGGACGGATCTTCCTGTCCTGCGTCTGCACTCTGACAGAGGTGGTGAGTTTTCCTCCGACCTCTTGAGGACCTTCTGTCAGGCGGAGGGCATCGAGCAGACCTTCACGCTTCCGGACTCCCCACAGCAGAATGGGGTTGCTGAGCGCCGCATTGGCCTGGTCATGGAGGTCGCTCGTACCTCCTTGGTCCACGCGGCGGCTCCCCATTTTCTGTGGCCGTTTGCTGTCCGGTACGCCGCGCATCAGCTCAACCTCTGGCCCCGTGTCTCCTTGCCGGAGACCTCGCCCACACTGCGTTGGACGGGGGAGGTTGGCGATGCGTCGCGCTTCCGGGTGTGGGGTGCTCGTGCCCTTGTCCGCGATACGTCCGCGGACAAGCTCTCCTCCCGCACGCTTCCCTGTGTCTTCCTTGGCTTTGTCCCTGACGCGCCTGGCTGGCAGTTTTACCACCCCACCTCGCGCCGGGTCTTCGCCTCTCAGGATGTCACCTTTGACGAGTCGGTCCCTTTTTACCGTCTCTTCCCCTACCGCACTGCCCCCCTCCCTCCCCCGCCGCTTTTCCTTGCTCCTGGTCCCCCTCCGGTAGACCCCCTTCCCCCTCAGGGTCCTGCTCCTTCAGGTGTCTCTCAGGTAGACCCTCCTCCCGTCGCTGAGCCTGTCGAGGTCACAGGTGACTCAGGTGCTGCTGCGGGTGGTGCTGCTGGGAGTGCTGAGCCTGGGGGTACTGAGCCTGGGGGTGCTGAGCCTGGGGGTGCTGGGCCTGGGGGTGCTGGGGCTGCAGGTGCTGGGACTGAGGGTGCTGGAGCTGAGGGTACGGTGCCTGAGAGTACGGAGCCTGGGGGTGCTGCGCCTGGGGGTGCTGAGCCTGCGGGTGCGGAGCCTGGGGGTGCTGCGACTGGGGGTGCTGAGCCTGCGGGTACTGAGCCTGCGGGTACTGAGCCTGGGGGTGCTGCTACTGAGCCTACGGAGCCTCGGGTTACTGCGTCTGGGGGTGCTCCGGTTCGGGGTGCTGAGCAGTCTCTCACACCGCAGCAGCTTCGTGACTGGTACGTCCGACGCTTTCGTCGTCCTAGTGGCTCGGCTGGAGTTGGGGGTGCTGGAGCTGCTCGTCCTGGGGGTGCTCGTACTGGGGGTACTGGAGCTGCCGGGACTGGCTGTTCTGGGAGCACTGCGACTGGAGCTGCTGGAGCTGGGGACTCTGGCGCTGGCGGTGCTAGCGGAGTTGGAGCTGCCGACTCTGGGGGTGGCGCTGCTGCTGGTGCTGCGGACCCACCTGGTGGAGCTGCTGCTGGTGCTGACGAGTCGGACGGTGGAGCTGCTGCTGGAGCTGGGGACCCGGCCGGTGGAGCTGCTGCTGGTGCTGTGGACCCGGACGCTGGAGCTCCTACTGGTGCTGAGGACCCGGCCGCTGGAGTCCCTTCTGCTTCTGGAGACGCTGCGCGGCCGCGACCGTACTTCGTACCGCTCCTTCAGCAGGTTCTTGGGCAGGCTCCTCCTCCTTGTCCTCCTCCCTCCGTAGAGTGTCCTCCGCCTGTCCAGCCGCAGTCACAGTTACCGCCTGCCTCGCCTCTCCCTGCTCCCTCTCCTTATACTGGTCCCACAGGAGGTCTTACAGAGCGTCGTGAGCCTGAGTCTCGTCCTGCGTCGCCTGTTCGTCCTGCTCGCACTGGTAGTCGTGTCCGTCGTGAGCGTCCTCCTCCTGTCCCAGGCACTCACTACATGACTCTGCGTCCCTCTACTGCTCCTCGGCGTGTCCCTCTACCGTCTCCTCCTGCGTCCTCTTTGCCTGCCGTTCCGGACCCTGAGTCTGACCGGTATCGCGCTGAGCACCCTACAGTCACGCGTCTCCTCGCTACTGTTGTCACTGACCCTACCTTTGAGTCCTCGGCTGCGTCTGCTCTGGTCGCTGAGTTGGTTGACTTTGCTGCTGCCTGTCGTCTAGACTACGCTGCTAGCCTTGTTGCTGCGTCAGAGTCTGCGTCTGTCTGTCCTCCGTCCGTCGGGGGTGAGTGTGCTCTTGGCACGGACGTCCTTGAGGACAGGCAGGAGGACTTTGACTCTCTTGCGGCTGCTGTACCTCATCTCGTGGCCTGGTTGCTTGCCCCTGAGGGAGACCCGGATGCACTAGACATCCCCACTCCGCGCACTTACGCAGAGGCGATCTCGGGTCCCTACTCCTCTCAGTGGCAGACAGCCATGGACGCAGAGATGGCATCCTGGAAGTCCACAGGCACCTACGTCGACGAGGTTCCCCCTCCTGGGGCGAACATCGTCGATGGCATGTGGATTTTCAGGGTGAAGCGGCCGCCGGGTTCCCCGCCTGTCTTCAAGGCTCGTTACGTTGCTAGAGGCTTCAGTCAGCGTCAGGGGGTCGACTTCTTCCAGACCTTCTCCCCCACCCCGAAGATGACCACTCTTCGGGTTCTGCTGCACGTTGCTGCTCAGCGTGACTACGAGCTTCACTCTCTTGACTTCAGCACAGCGTTCCTGCAGGGCAGCCTGCACGAGGAGATCTGGCTGCGCCGTCCACCTGGCTTTACTGGGTCGTTTCCCCCTGGTACCCAGTGGAGTCTCCGCCGGCCAGTCTACGGTCTCCGCCAGGCGCCACGTGAGTGGCACGACACACTGAGGACTACTCTTGCGGCTCTTGGGTTCGCGCCGTCTACTGCTGACCCGTCGCTGTTTCTGCGCACAGACACGTCGCTGCCGCCGTTCTACATCCTCGTGTACGTCGACGACTTGGTCTTTGCTACTGCTGACACTGAGGCACTCGCTCGTGTGAAGTCGGAGCTGCAGAAGAGACACACCTGCACTGACCTGGGTGAACTGCGTAGCTACCTTGGCTTGCAGATCACCCGGGACAGAGCTCGCCGCACCATCACCCTGACTCAGTCACACATGGTGCAGCAGGTCCTTCAGCGCTTCGGCTTCCAGTTCTCCTCACCACAGGCCACACCTCTGGCTACCAGCCACTCGCTCTCAGCTCCACCTTCGGACGAGTCCGTAGAGCCGAGTGGCCCGTACCCAGAGCTTGTAGGCTGCCTCATGTACCTGATGACTTGCACGCGACCTGACCTCGCGTACCCTCTTAGCATCCTTGCTCGTTACGTTGCGCCTGGGAGACACAGGCGAGAGCACTGGGAGGCTGCTAAGAGGGTGCTGCGTTACCTGTGCAGTACATCAGGCATGGGGCTGGTGCTTGGAGGACGCGACAGAGTTGTCCTCACTGGTCACTCGGACGCCTCTTGGGTGGACGACCTGGCTACGCAGCGGTCGTCACAGGGTTACACCTTCAGCCTTGGCTCAGGTTCTGTCTCGTGGCGGTCCACCCGCTCTTCCTCTGTTCTCAGCTCTAGTTGTGAGGCTGAGATCTACGCCACAGCCATGGCTGCACAGGAGTTACGCTGGCTCACCTACCTGCTGACTGACTTGGGAGAGCGGCCTAGTTCTCCTCCAGTTCTGTACGGTGACAATAAGGCGGCTCTTGCCTTGTGTCAGGAGCACAGACTGGAGCACAGGACGAAGCACATTGCTCTTCGCTACTTTCTTGCTCGAGAGCTTCAGCAGCGCGGTCAGCTTCGGCTTGTGTACGTGGACTCGAAGGCCAACACTGCTGATATCTTCACCAAGGCGCTCCCGCCTAGTGATCATCAGCGGCACTGTACTTCTTTAGGCCTTGTGTCCACGTTTCCTCACTTGCTCACTGCTTGACATTCTTTGTACTATACTTTATATATATCTTGTTGCTTGCTTGCTAGGTTTTGATCACTGTGTTGCTTGTCTTGTACTATATCTAGCACTGCATGTGAACTGGCCTTGTGGCCTTTACTTGTGCTCGGAGTGTGGTGACGTTGTGATCCACCCTGGGCTTTGTTTTGCTTTGCTGGACTGGTCTTGTGACCCTTTGTTCTCCCCCACTTTGCCTATGGGGGTGTGTTAAACTGTATTATGCTTGTAGGCTGTAGTGGGGTAGCCAATATGGGGTACAACCCCAACTAGGGTTTCATATTTGTACCCAAACTTCTGTTAGTTCATCCATTCTTGCCTAGTGATTCTATCAGGGAGGTCGACGAGCACAAGGAGGAGCTGGTCGACTAGGTGGTTCATGTTCCCCAAGTGACGGGCTTTTGCGGAGGCACGCGACGGTCGCCCATGTGCTGGTGTCAAGGCCGACCTCGGTATCCCGAGGTCGACGTGGCTCATCAGATGCAGATGTCAGCACGAGGTTGATTTGGTGTGTGCGTTGTGCAGGTGACAAGGCACGGCACGCTAATCACCCGTGAGCACCTGCGAAGCAGGTGCACTGCTGTCTTGTGGGTGCAATGCTGTGCAGCCGACTTGCTGCAGCGTTGGCACGCCGTCGACTTGCATTGTTGGCAGGCCGCGACTTTGCACTGCTGGAGCGCGGTCGACAAAGTCGTGCTGAAATGCGGTTGACCGTGCTACGCTAGTAGTCGTCCTGCTTGCATGCTAGCTCTGATGAAGTCTTGTCTTGCCATCTTTATTGAACTATTGTTGTCAACTTTCTCTAGTGAAACTCTTGCCAATTCTCCCCGTGAACTAAGAAAGTAGTGTGAGCACTTGGAAACGACTAAGGAACGAACGCTGCGATCTCTTCTGCCTTCTGCCTATTCCGCAGTCTAGCTCCCGTTGCTAAAGTAAATTCCGCATGGCGTGGTGAGCGTGGACGGCACCGCGACGATCTAGCCGATTTTTTCACTTACCTATTGCGTTCGTAGGCCGGCAGCTGTGCGTTAGTCACCATGGTAGGCGCCGTAGGTGACGTAGGGGTGGTGGACACCCTAGAGGCACAGAGGCGATGAAGTCGGCGGCGTTCAGGCGCGAGGGATGCAGTCGTCGGCGGCTGCAGGGGCCTCGCAGGGCGACGTCGGAGGCCGACGAAGTGGATTGGCGCCGATGTCGGCGACACACGTGACGGCGGGAGGGATTGCGCCGAGCTATGGCTACTTCAAATTTAGGCCGGACATGATCTTGGTCACCTTCCTGCTGGTCGGTCGACCCGACATTCTCACCTGGAAGGAAGCCATTGAGCCCCAGCTGGAGATGGCCGGGCTGATCGGCTTCGCCCGCGGCACCGTGGCGACGCCGGAGGAGATCTACCCCGACTTACGTGCGGAGTTTCGCGCCGTGCAGCTGCTGACCTTCACGGTCATATCGCGGTGCTGCTCGCCGGGAGTGCAGATCGCCTTGAAGCCGTGCAGGGACTACCTGGACGCCGGCCACCAGGCGTGGCACTTCATCGAGTCGACGTACCAGGTCACCGACGACCTGTACATCGGCCAGCTCGAGGAGCAGATGATGCACCTGCGGATGGGCGAGCAGGAGACGGCGACGGACTACTGCAACCGGGCACGGCGACTTCTCGCCACCATGAGGATGGCCGGCGTGCAGTACTCTACGGCGTCGTATGTCACGCACTATCTAAAGGGGCTCTCGAGCAGCTACAACCTACTGAAACGGCTGTCGGTGGCACCTAGCACACGGGCGACACTCAACGAGGACTCCCTTACCTCGTACATCCTGCAGGACGAGGCGATGCAGGAGGCCGAGAAGTCCACGGAGCTCCTGCTGCAGGCGAACTACGCCGCCCCGGCGAAGCAAGGTAGCCGACCAGGGCAGCGCGGCAAGCCTGGCAGCAATGGTAGCGGAGGTGGGAAGCCGGTCGAGGACGCCGACAAGGGCAAGTCGGCGAAGGAAGGCGGTCGCGGAGGAGGAGGTCGGCGTCGGGAGTGCTGGATCTGCCGCAGCCCCGACCACCTCTCCTTCGAGTGTCCCGACCGCAGCGAATCCGACGACGACGACGCCAAGGGGGGCCACGTGAGGTCGGCCAGTTGTCGTCCACGTCGAGGAAACCAGCCGCGCAAGGAGAAGCAGTCGAACAAGTCGACCTCGGCGAAGGACGCCGACTCCTCTGCTAGCGGCAAGGGGCGAGGCGACGGGGAGGCGTCGTGCTCGCTGGTCGGCGTTGTAGAGCCAACTGTCTCGCTGGCGCCGGAGGCCGGTGAGGACTTCCAGGCGGTGGCGGCAGCCGTGCAGGCGAACCCGGCGGTGGTCCTGCTGGACAGCGGCTGCTCACACCACCTGATGGGGACGAAGGAGGTCTTCGTCGACATGCAGCCGAGCGGCGACGTGAAGCACGTGCGCGGCTTTAATGGGGCTTTGCGGGACGTTCTTGGCCGTGGCACGGTTGCGCTGCAAGGGGAGGCCGGGAAGCGGGTGCTCATCCCCGACGTGCTGTACGTCCCGGGCGTGCACGCGAACCTGCTGTCGGCCGGTCAGCTGAAGGAGAAATGCGTGAAGCTGCTGGACGACGACGACGAAATGCTGCTCATTTCGGTGACGGGCGACGTGCTCGGTCGAGCAACGTACTCCGGCCGGGTTCTCTGCACCGACCTGCGTCCCTGCCTGGTGACACCTGCAGCGGAGGAAGTTGCCTTGCGGGTAATCGTCTCGGCGACGAAGGCAACGCCGGACATGCTGCACGCGAGACTCGCGCAAGTCAGCATGGACACCATCCTGAGCTCGGCGAAGCACGAGGTCGCCACCGGGCTGGACCTCAAGCCGGCGTCCGGCGCCACTTCGCCTTGCGTCTCGTGCGTCGGTGGGAAGCTGGTGCGGCACACCTTCCTTGACAAGGGCACGGACGCCGAGGACACCCTGGCCGTCGTGCACATCGACCTGTGCGGGCCGTTTCGTGTGGCCGCCAAGGATGGCAGCCTGTACTTCCTGCTGCTGAAGGACCGCAAGACCCGCTACGTGTGGGTGAAGCCGGTCGCCAAGAAGTCGGATGTGCTCCCGGAGTTCCAGAAGTGGCTGGTGCTGGTGGAGCGGCAGACGAAGAAGTCGGTGTTGCAGCTGCGCTTCGACCGAGGAGGGGAGTTCCTCGGCAAGGAGTTCACCGCCTTCGTGGACGGAAAGGGGATCGTCCACGACCTAACCTGCCCCTACACCCCGCAGCAGAACGGCATGGCGGAGCGAGAGATGCGGACGGTGGTGGAGTCGGTGCGGACGATGCTGCTGCACATGGGCATGCAGCACCACTAGTGGCACCTCGCTCTGCGGCAGGCCGTCTGGGTCCGCAACTGCCTGGAGCGGTCGGCCACGCCGGGGACGACGCCGTACCAGCTACTGACTAGGACGAAGCCCGACCTGTCGCTGGCGCGCGTGTGGGGCTGCATGGCGCAATTCCTTGTCCCCGAGCAGTAGCGTGGTGGGAAGCTGAAGCTGAAGGCCAAGTGGGGCCTTCACCTCGGCGTGTCAGAGGAGAGCAAGGGCTGGGAGCTCCTAGACATTGCCGACAACATAGTGGTCACCACGTCGGACGTGGTGTTCTACGAAACCATGTCGCTGGAGGTGTGGAAGTCGACGCATGGGCCGGCGTCGGGGCGGACGTCGGCTACCTTATTGACGGACTCCTCCACCGCCGAGGAAGAAGACGCCGAGCAAGCCCTCCCTTCTTCCTCTACCTCTGCCATTCCCCCTCCCGTGGCCGTTTTGACTGCGCCGACGCCGACGTCGGCCTCCGGCGATTAGGGGAGCAGTGGGGCGCCGCCTGTGGTGCCGGCCGAAGGCATCGCCTGTGGCCAAAGTGGCGTTCAACAAGTCGGCGTGGAAACGGAGCCGCCGAAAGCAGGGGAGCAGCAGGCTGAGGAGGCAACGCTGGAAAAGGTGAAGTCGGCAAACGGGGCGTCTGCAGGGAAGCCGCCGACAAGGGAGCAGAGGCCGGGGCAGGTAACAGGGGAGTTCACGGCGACGGAGAAAGAGTTGAGACGCCGGTTTTGGTGCAGCCGGACGCCGAGGATAGTGAAGCAGGAGACGCTGGAGGGGAGAAGTTGAACGTCGGGCAGTCTACTGACAGCGATGTAGTGGAGGTCTGTTCCGAGCAGCCTGGACTGCGACATTCAGGACGAGTCCGGAGGCCGCCGGAGCGGCTAGACAATGACGATGACGACCTGGCGTACGACGACGCCGAGGACGATGAGGAGTTTCCGGAGCTCGACCCCGACATGCACGCCGAACCCGAGCATCGTTGGGACATCGCGACGATGATGGTGAAGGAGGCGTTGGCGAGCTGGAAGGGCAAGGCGGTGAAGGCCGCCATGGACGAGGAGATCCGCAGTCTGATCGGCAACGGCACGTGGGAGCTGGTTGAGCGCCCCCCTGGCGTCAACATCATGAAGAACCGGTGGGTGCTGATGACGAAGTACCGCATCGACGACACCGTAGAGCGCGAGAAGGCGAGGCTGGTCGTGAAAGGCTTCACGCAGGTGTATGGCGCCGACTACGACGAGACGTACGCGCCGGTGAGCAGCTACGTCACGTTGAGGATCTTCCTCAGCATCGTCGCCGTCCTCGACCTCAACCTGATGCAGCTGGACATGAAGAACGCCTTCCTGCAGAGCAAGCTCGACCGCGTGCTCTACATGTACCAGCCGGACTAGTACAACGATGGGACCGGCCGGGTGTGCAAGCTACTGAAGAGCCTCTATGGGCTGAAGCAGTCGCCGCTGTTGTGGTACAAGGCGCTCAACGACGTGCTGGTCGGCGCTGGCTGGGTGAAGAGTCAGGTCGACGAGGCGTTGTACTTCAAAGTCGGCGCCGACAAGGTGGCCTGCTGGGTGTTGGTCTACGTCGACGACCTGCTCGCCGCCAGCAGCAGCACCACGATGCTGAGGGAGCTGAAGGAGCTGCTGGAGGCCGCCTTCGAGCTGCGTAAGATTTCACCGGTGCAGAAGTACGTCGGCATTGACACCATCCGGAGCTCGTCGAAACATGAGGTCGCCACTGGGCTGGACCTCAAGCCGGCATCCGGCACCGATTCACGTTGCGTCGGTGGGAAGTTGGCGCGGCACACGTTTCTCGACAAGGGCTTGGATGCTAAGAACGCTTTGGCTGTCGTGCACATCGACCTGTGCGGGCCATTTTGGGTGGCTGCCAAGGACGAGAGTCTGTACTTCTTGTTGCTGAAGGACCGCAATACTCGCTTCGTCTGGGTGAGGTTGGTCGCCAAGAAGTCCGACGTGCTGCGGGAGTTCGAGAAGTGGCTGGTGGTGGTTGAGCGGCAGATGAAGAAGTCGGTGTTGTTGATGCAGTTTGACCGGGGAAGGGAGTTCCTCGAAAAGGAGTTCACCACCTTCATGTACGGCAAGGGCGTCGTCCACGATTTGACCTGCCCCAACAGCTGCAGCAGAACGGCATGGCAGAGCGGGAGATGCGGACGGTAGTGGAGTCGGTGCGAACAATGCTATTGCACATGAGCGTCCAACACCACTGGTGGCACCTCGCTCTGCGGCAGGCCGTCTGGGTACGCAATTGCCTTGAGAGGTTGTCGCTGCCGCCGGGGACGACGCCGTACCAGCTGCTCACCGGGAAGAAGCCCGACTTGTCGCTGGCACGTGTGTGGGGCTGCATGGAGCAGTTCCTGCTCCCCGAGAAGCAACGTTGTGGTAAGCTATAGCCGAAGGCCTGTTGGGGCCTTCACCTCGGTGTGTCGGAGGAGAGCAAGGGCTTGAAACTCCTCAACATCACCGACAACAAGGTGGGACGCCGGACGTGGTGTTCTATGAGATGCTGTCGCTGGAGGTGTGGAAGTCACAGCACGGGCCGGCGTCGGGGCGGACGCCGACCAATCTGCCGACGGACACCTCCATGGTGACCCTCCCCTTGCTCGCCGAGGTCGCTGAGCTTGCTGATAAGGACGCCGAGGACGTCCTTCCTCCTCCCCCTACCCCTGCCATTCCACCTCCCGTGGCCGTTCTGCATGCGCCGACGCCGACGTCGGCCTCCGGCGATGAGGGGAGCAATAGGGCGTCGCATGTGGCGCCGGCCAAGATAATTGCCGGTGGCCGACGTGGCGTCAAGCAAGTCGGCGTGGAAGCGGAGCCGACGAAGGCACGGGAGCAACAGACCAAGGAGCCAACGCCGACAAAGGTGAAGTCGGCAAAGGAGGCGTCTGCGGGGAAGCCGTCGACAGGGGAGCAGCCGACAACGGAGAAGTCGGCTGAGACGCCGACTTTCGTGCAGTAGGACACCGAGGATAGTAGCGCTGGCGAAGCTAAAGGGGAGCAGTCGGACGCCGGACAGTCTACCGACAGTGACGTAGTGGAGGTCAACCCCGAGAAACCTGGATTGCGACGTTCAAGCCGAATTCGGAGTCAACCAGAGCTGCTGACCTACCATGTCTGTCTCCCGCGAGCCACCTTCACCACAGTGTACGACAACGACGACGACGATATGCTGTACGACAACGCCGAGGATGACGTCGACCGGCCTGAGCTCGACCAGGACATGCACGTCGACCTTGAGCATCCCTTGGATATCGCGACGATGACGGTGAAGGAGGCGCTTGTGAGCTGGAAGGGCAAGGCGGTGAAGGCCGCCATGGACGAGGAGATCCGCAGACTCATCGCCAACGGTATGTGGGAGCTGGATGAACGGCCGCACCGCGTCAACATCATGAAGAACCGGTGGGTGCTGATGACCAAGTACCACGTCGACGACACGGTCGCTCGGAAGAAGGCTAGGCTGGTCGTGAAGGGCTTCACGTAGGTGTACGGCGCTGACAACGAGAAGACGCACGCGTCGGTGAGCAGCTACGTCATGCTGAGGATCTTCCACAGCATCGTCGATGCCCTCGATTTGCACCTGATGCAGCTCGACATGAAGAACGCCTTCCTGCAAAGCAAGCTCGACCGGGTGCTCTACATGTACCAGCCGGACTACTACAACGACGGGACCGGCCGGGTGTGCAAGCTGCTGAAGAGCCTGTACGGGCTGAAGCAGTCGCCGCTCCTGTGGTACAAGGAGCTCAACGACACGCTGGTCGGCGCCGGGTGGAAGAAGGGTCAGGTCGACGGGGCTTTGTACTTCAAAGTCGGCGGGGATGGCGTGGCCTGCTGGGTGCTGGTCTACGTCGACGACCTGCTCGCCGCTAGCAGCAGCACCGCGATGCTGAAGGAGCTGAAGGAGCCGCTGGAGGCCGCCGGTAGAGAAGTACCACAGACTGGAGATCGTGCACGACAGGTTGGTGAGGAAGCTGTGGCTGCACCAACAGAACTACGCCGACAAGCTGCGTAGGCGTTTCATCGATGAGGAGCAGGGCGGTCGGACCCCGAAGACGCCGGTCTCCGTCGACGCCTACGCCGAGCTGACGTTCGACGACGAGGAGGCACAGGAGTGCCAGGAGGAGGAGTACCGGCAAAAGGTCGGCTCGCTGCAGTTCGCGACGATGACGACGAGGCCGGACATCGCCTTCGCCTGTAACAAGTTGGGCAGCGGCTTGACGGTGAGGAGCGACCAGCACTAGCGCGAGGTCGACCGCTGCCTCGCCTACCTCACCAACACCCGAGACATCGCCTTGGAGTTTGGCGGTGGTTCAGAGACGCTGAAGCTGATCGGCTACGCAGACGCCGATGACGCGACGACAAGCAGATCCAAACGAGCACGGGTGCCTACGTGTTTGTCTACACGGGGGCCGCAGTCTCCTGGTCGAGCCAGCGCATCAAGTGCGCGACGCTATCGTCAACCGAGTCGGAATACGTCGCGGCCACAGACACCGGGAAGGAGGGACGCCATCTTCGCTTCCTCTTGGCATAATTTTGGCTGCTAGACGCCGGGAAGCCGACTCTCCTTCGAGTGGACAACAAGTCGGCCATCACGGTCGCCGAGGGCATGGGGTTGACGGACAACCTCAAGCACATGGAGCGACGCTACGCCTGGCTGCAGCACATGGTGAAGCGTGGGAAGTCACGCTGAAGTACATCCCGACCACCGAGCAGCCGGCCGATTTTCTGACAAAGGCGCTGCACTTTCCAGACTTCAACCGATGCTCCGTTGCGATCGGTCAAGTTCGTCTGAGCGGCGTCGGTGATGGTAACGACGACGTGCAGAAGTAGGTGCCATGTCCTTCAACATGGCTGGTGCGGTGAGATGTTGCACTTTACGATAGCTAGTGTACACTTCCTTCGTGCCCATGCGCTTGCAGGGCAGGAGAGTGTTGAGAAGCCCTGCATGAGCATGGGCGAAATGCCGAGCTTCTGAAGGCTAGGCCAGGACCTTCTGCACGAGGAGACGGGTTGCTCGTGTATGGGGTGTACCAGGGAACCCTTGTGCGAGCAACAGTAGCATCCGCATGTGCAACGGAAGAATCTCGTGCACATGATTAGAGGGCGCAGCTTGTGCAGAAGATCGCGAGAGTTCATCTGCGCAGGGTCACGTCAACCCCTGCGAACCCCCGCGAACGCATGATCAAAACTCGACGAGAAATTCGATGTGCACAAATTTCGACCAGAGGGAGCGCAGGGAGTTTCGACCAATCGATTTCTGGCGGATATTCTACCCGCCAGGAGAAATTGAACCAGCAACAGGAAGAGAACCAGCAACAGAAAGAGAACCAGCTACACGTTTTTATAACTACAAAAACGTGCATAACTATGCATGTACAACCTGGACAACTACCAAGATAGGTGGGAATACACGGGCTTGTTTTTTCCACCTGCCATTGATGAGTTGGCGTAGCACATGCATGGTATTTAGTTAAACATTCCCTAAGAACGTTTCTGCAGGGTTCTTTGTTCTAGTATATGGTTCTCTTCCTGGTACTATGTTCTTGTTCTACTTTGTTTCTTGCTGAAACCTATGCTTAACATCTGCTAAGTCAAGAACAACTCTGTCAAGAGCAAGCCTGAATTCTACCCTTCGCGTCATCACGCCATCTCTCCCGTAGGTTAGAATTCTCCGCAGGAATGTGGGCCGTAGATCGAGCAGGAGTAAATCTAACAGTCGAAGATGAATTGGACCGATTCAAATTGAAGGTTGGAAACAAGACTGTTGATGAAATCGAAGTTCCAATGAAACCAAAGCGAAATTGAGTCGCGATCAATCTGGAGCCGTTGAAGTTGAAGAAATGGTCGCAGTCGTCCGTCGTGCTGCTGCATTCTCACAAAGTCATAAATGTGTCGAGAAAAGTGGAGGGGGGAAGAAACAGTGCAACGCACTTTCTCGAAAGCACGACAATATTTTCCTCAATTGCGCCAAGATGAAAACCAATGAAACCAGGGAAGTCCCACTGAGAAAATCGTTGAGCATAGAAGGCAGGGTGAAGTTGCGTCGGTGTGGAAACTCGATGACGAAACCGGGTGTTGCATGCCTCAAGGGTGAACCAGAGGATATAGACCAGAAACCGAAACAGATATTATCAAGTACTCAAACTGAAAATTTTCATCTTCACATTGTCATATTTGAGCGATATCTTCAGCAGTTGCAGCTGGCAGCACTTGACGTGGTCGGAATCAGATGGTTTTTTGGTGGGCAGGTCGAGTTTGAGTTGGAGTGGTTGTATCTCGAGATCCCCTGGTCGTAAAATCTGTTGTAGTCCCAATAGTCTCAAATGTCTCTAAAACGAAAGATAGAGTGCACAGTCAGATTTCTGCACAGCGGCTTCAAACATTCGTAGCGATCTGGTCACAGCTCCAAATAACATGCTATAAATTCGATCTGAAGCCCTTTGGAAAACGAGATACTTGGTGTAAACTGAATACAGACTCGTTGGAAATCAAACACTAATGCCAAACTTGGTATGCAGTATTGGAAATAATGGAATTCATTAATTGGTTGATTACAACAGGAACAACATGAACCTTATAGAGAAGCATAATGACATGCGAAAGAACGTTCTACGAGAACGTTGTTTATGAAGAACCATCAGGTGAGAATACTGTCATGTGCATTTTCTACCAGCCCAGGAGTAGTTTCGCAACGAGGTGCTCGCAACAGACAGTTGCACATACTCGTTTGTGCAATGTCGTCACTTCCCTCCAATCCGGTCCAATGTCGAATTGTGCACACTAAGATGCACAAATTGGAGTGTACTTGGCGAATACCGCAACACAGGTATGCAATAAGTGAAATTGGTATGCGGTATCCGAAGTCTCGTTACTGCGCATAGGGCTGCTACATGCGAAACCATGCGCGTGAAGTGCTTCTCCTCAACACTCCCCTGCCCCAATCGTGCCTGGGCAACTGAGGAATTAGCAGCAAAAAGGAAATAATAGAGTACAATAGGGTGACGATCCTGATACTCGTCTGTGTGTTTTCCACACACGCATACTCACCGCACCAGCCATGTTGAATGATATGGCACCTATTCCTTTGCATTGTCACGCTCGTCGTAAACAAGATTGACATGTCCAAAGGCAACAAAGCAGCGCTTGAATGCCGGGGAATGCATGGAGCTCATAGGAATATACGTATGCGCGAGCTTCTTACGCTTCACCATCTGCTGCAACCAAATGTACCACCTCTCCATGTGCTTGAGACTCTCCTTGAGCCCCAACCCTCAGGCAACCGCAATCGCAGATGAGTTTTCCACGTGGATAACGGTTGGCACCCCAGCATAAAAAAGCCGGAAATTAGCGAGAAGAAAGCGCAAACGGCGCAGCTCCTTGCCGGCCTCCGTTGCAGCAATGTATTCCGTCGAGGAAAACATCTTGCACTTAATCCTCTGGCTAACCAACGAAATTGCAACTCCGCCAAGCACGAAAATGTATCCGCTGGTACTGCTGCACGTCTGACAGTCACCCACATCATCGGGATCCACATACCCCACGAGGCGCAGAGTATCTAGTCTGCCAACAAACTTGAGGGCGAAATCGTGGGTGTTCACCACGTATTCAATGCAGCGATCCTGCTCCCTCCAGTGCTGGTCACTACGAATCGTCAACCCAGAGCCCAACTTGCTGCATACGTATGCAATGTCAAGACGGGTCGTGGTCACGGCAAACTGGAGCAAACCCACTTTCTTGCGATACTCTTCCACTTCATGCGCCTGATATTCTTCGCCGTCAAATGTCAACTCGGTCTACGCATCGATTGAGATATGTGCTCTTCATCCACAAAATGGCGACGCAACCTGTCCACATATGCACTTTGGTGCAGCCACAGCTTCCGCGCAGACCTGTCGCGCACTATCTCCAGCCCCAAATACTTCTGCACGGGAGTGATTTCCCGTAACTCGAATGCGGTTTGCAGAAGCTCATGGAGGTCCTTCAGTATCTCGAGGCTGCTAGTAGCAGCGAGGAAGTGGTCGACGTAGACGAGCAGCCGGCAACCTACTCCGTCATTACCAAATTTGAAGTAGAGCGCTTCATCCATCTGAATCTTGCTCCACCCGACGCAAATGAGCACGTTGTCAAGCGCTGAGTACTGCATCAGTGGACTCTATTTGAGTCTGCACAAGCTTTTGAGAAGCTTGCAGACACGAGATGCAAAACTCGGTCCAACTTGCTCTGCAGGTATGCGTTTTTCATGTCTAGTTGCATGAGATGCAAATCGAATACTAGGACGCTGGAGAGGAAAATGCGTGGTGTAACGTAGCTGCCGACTGGTGAATACGTCTCATCGTAATCCGCGCCATATAATTGCGTAAATCCCTTCACGAGATGTTCCTTTTCGCGGGCGACCGTGTCGTCTGCGTTGTACTTTGTCGTAAGAACCCACCGGTTCTTCATGACATTAACGCCACGGGGTCGAGGAACCAGCTCCCATGTTCCGTTGGCGAGGAGGCTGCGCATCTCCTCCTCCATTGCTGCCTTCAGCCCCTTCCTATTCCAGCTTGCAAGTGCTTCCTTGACGATCATTGTATAGATATACCACCGTTGTTCAGGGTCAGCGTGCATATTGGGATCCGGTTCTGGCAGCGTGGTAACCGCTTTTGCGTCATAAAGAAGCGTGTTAGCGAAGACCGGGAACACATCGGCCCATTGCTTTGGAGGCACACCAAGGTTGGAGCGGGTGGAATGCTGTGTTGGCCGCTTGATTTCCACCACATCGCAAGAAAATCTGGCTCTAGACGACTCCCCTGTAGACCTCCACAACGTCGCTTGATGAGCTGTCGCTGGTCTGCTCCCCTGTCAACTGCTCCCCTGTCACCTGCACCCCCGCCTGTTTACACTTAGGAGATGCGGCAGGTCGCCCGACGATGATGCCGATGCGCTGCGCCGAAGGTAGAGCGTCATTCCTCCCCTCACCGTCGTCGACGGACTTGGACGGGGTGTCGGCGAGAGAGGCTTCCTTCAGCTGGTGGCGGAGAGGAGATGATAGTAGGCGAGGAAGTGGATGGTTTTGTGACTGGTACAATACGCGGGTACACCGGTGGAAGGGAAGAGCTAGGGATGGACGTGGGGACGTGCAGAGGTGCAGGAGCTGAAGTTGGGGCGTCAAGAGGATCGACGATCACATCGGCGAGAAGACCAGTTGACGGAGAGGAAACTGCCTTGTGTACACTTCCGGGCGTACGCGCTGCTTTCCAATCACCCAGCGATTGCGTTTTCGTAAAATATGACCTCGAGAGTGGTAACGATGCGGTTTGCAATGAGATCCTGCACCTCCCAACCTTTGCTCCCGGGAGAAACACCAAGATGAAGACCCCAACTGGCTTTCGGCGCAAGCTGTCCACCACGCTGATGTTCCGGGACCATGCATTGCACCATGCAACCCCACACCCAGGCCATGGTGAGGTACGGCTTCGTTTTGTTCATTAGCGTACACGGTGCTGCTCTCGAAGGCAGAGAAGCGCGCTCAATGCTGTTAAGCGCCCACACAGCTTGGCAAAGCGCGAGGGTCCACCAATGTGTGGCACATTCATATGCAAAAGCATCGTCCGCACCGCTTTGACAAGTGTGCGCATTTCGCGTTCAGCCATACCATTCTGATGCGGAGTATACGAACATGTCAAATCATAGACAATACCATGCTTGTCAAGGGAGGCAGTAAAATCGCCACCCAAGAACTCCCCTCCATGGTCAGAACGAATCATCTTCACCGTTAGCTTGCTTTGCCGCTCCACCTCGTCAGCCACTTTTCAAATTTCTCCAAAGCGTCACTCTTCTTCGTGAGAAGATACGTCCACACAAAGTGTATCTTCCGATCTTTCAGGAGAAGAAAATTGTGACTCCCGTGTTTTGCAGTAACTCGAAAGGGTCCGCAGACGTCGATGTGCACAACGACCAATGCGTCTTCAGGTTCTGAACCTTGGTCAGGGAACGTGAGACGAACCAGCTTTCCGCCAACGCAAGAAACCCATACCAGGTTCGCGCGAGGTGATGACATGATCTCCAAACCGGCTGCTGCACCATCCGCAGCTGTGCGTTTTATTTGTGTGTGCAAGTCGTGCATGCCAGATTTCCGCCGACAACCTCGTAGACGATGCGATCATCCACAGCGCGACCGTCTCCATCGGTGGCCGTCGGCTGCCGCGATGAACACGGGCGGAGGTCGGTGCAGAGGACGCGGCCGGTGCAGCACGCACGACCGAGAACAGCTCCCTCAACACAGACGAGGACCGTGTCATCGCTGGTGTCCTGAAACTGCACACCACTGTCCTTGACAGCAGATTTGCCTGTATGACAGCAGATTTGCCTGTACGCCAGGCACATACAGCACATCGGGGATGAGAACCTTCATGCCCGCCGCCCCTTGAAGAGCAATTGTGCCGCGCCCCTGCACGGGCTGAATAGCGCCGTTGAATCTACGCACATGGTGAACATCGCCTTCCGCATTCATCTCCACGAATGCCTCACGTGTCCCCATGAGGTGATGAGAACAGCCACTGTCGAGGAGTACCACTGTCGGATTCTCTTGCACCGCTGCAGCGACCCAGGGAGTTTTCGTGAGCTTTCTGAGCAAAAGGGATGGTCATTTTCGCATATGCGTCCGCCACCATGCCGACCATCGAACACGACGGTTGCCCATCGTGGTGCACATCGTCATTTGCGGCGTCCTTCACACCCTTTTCGCGGGAGTTTCCAGCATCCGACGGCTGCTTGTTTTTGGATCAGTATGCTGTTTGTCCTTGCGGTGTGCGGTTTCTCGCCACACGAGGTTGACGGTTTTGCGATTGTCCGCGCGGAGCTTCTTGACCATCGCCGGCCTCCTTGTGTACGCGGTCGGGGCACTGGTTTGCGAAGTGCTCGGGATCTCCACATAGGAAGCAGTATCGTTGAGAGTTGCGATTTTTGCCACCGGGCTCGTTGCCCTTGGTCGTTTTCGCATGGTTGACTTGTTTGTCATTGGCGCCTCCTCCACGTGATTTCCCCCACTTTTATTGCAAATGATTCTGCTTCGACGCGAGGGAAGCTGCCCCTTGCGCCTCTCGCATTTAAGTGTGAACTCCTTCTCAATGATGTAGCTCGAAAGTGCATCCTCATCGAGCTCTTCGCATACACCACGGAGTTTCATAGAGAAGTGTGCGGAGTTGTTGGCAGCGGGCCTGATTTGGAGGTTACAGAGCGATTATGCGGCAGCGACGGTAGTGGCATTACGGAAGTATTGGCACGAAGTGCAGAGAGGCACTACACAATGGGAGTGGACTACGGAGGAGGGCACGGGGTTGTGCGAGTGATCGTAGCGTTCTGTTAGCGTTCTTAGTACTTGCTATGTTCACTGAGAAGTTTGGCAAGAATTCCACTAAGGAAAGAACAACTTGCATTAACAAAGTTGATAGGAAAAGAATAGAGTACAATTGAGGCATGCAGAACAAAAGACTAGAATGGCATGGAACTCCTAGCAGAGGCGAACTCTGCCAGCACAGCAGAAGAGCGGCTTGCCAACGCTGCAGCAGAGTGATCTGCCAGCGTTGCACTGCGCGCGGTCTGCCAGCACTGCAGTCGCAGGTGACTATCTGCAATCGCAGGTAACTTTCTACGGTCGCAGGTTGTCTATCTGTGCAGATGTGCAAACCTACCAAGTAGGTGCAGGTTGGCGGTTTCACCGTCAGGCACATTGCGCAGGTGCCAGGTAGAAAACGTGTCGTCGGTTTCGCCAGGTGCGCGCCGTCGACCACGTGATGCCGTTCCGCAGGTAGAACTTCGCCAAAATCTCCTGGGCGAATGTTCGCACGCCTTCGCAGAGTTTCGCGCAACTCTGCAACTTCGGTCGATCAGCTCGACTCTGCACGGTCGAACAGCGTTCGCCGCGCAGAGCTTCTCGACCAGAACTTCTTCGACCAGAGTTCTTCGACCAGCGCTCTTCGACGGAAGCTCACCGCGCAGAGATCGTCGACCAGATTCCGTCGAGCAGAACCTGCTCGACCGCAACTTCCGCCGAACTGCAGAAGCCCATTTCGTCGACCGCTCCGTCGCGAACTTCCCGTCTACAGCGAGATCAGCTACGCTCAAGCGAGGGCGAGGCTATTTCCTTCGACACTCCCCTGCCGCGCTCACGCTTGGGCACCCCACACACAAGGTCCACCCAGAACCCAGAGGGATAGAATACAAGGAGAAATTCCTTCTACGTGCACCCAACTCATAGCACGTAGATCACCGCACCAGCCGTGCAGAAGGGCACGGCACCTACTGCTGCACCTCGTCATCCCCGTCGCCCACGTCGGCCAGACGCACTTGGCCGATTGCGACGGAGCACCGGTTGAAAGCCGGAAAATGCAGCGCCTTCGTCAGAAAATCCGCCGGCTGCTCGGAGGTCGGGATGTACTGCAGAGCAATCTTCCCGCGCTTCACCATCTGCTGCAGCCATGCGTAGCGTCGCTCCATGTGCTTGAGGTTGCCCTTGAGCCCCAAGCCCTCTGCGACTTTGATCGCCGACTGGTTGTCCACGTGCAGAACAGTCGGCTTCCTTGGGTCGAGCAGGCGGAATTCTGCAAGGAGGAAGCGCAGACGGCGAGCCTCCTTGCCGGCTTCTGTCGCCGCGACGTACTCCGACTCCGTCGACGAGAGCGTCGCGCACTTGATGCGCTGGCTCGACCACGAAACTGCGGCTCCTCCGAAGATGAAAACGTAGCCGCCCGTGCTTGTCCGATTCTGCTTGTCGCCAGCGTCGTCTGCATCTGCATAGCCGACCAGAACCAGCGACTCTGGTCCGCCGCCGAACTCCAGAGCGGCGTCACGAGTTTCAGCAAGGTAGTGCAGACAGCGATCGACCTCACGCCAGTGGTTGTCGCTCCGCACAGTCAGGCCGGATCCGAGCTTGCTGCAAGCGAAGGCAATGTCGGGCCTCGTCGTGGTGGCCGCGAACTGCAGCGAGCCGACCTTTTGCCGGTACTCTGCTTCCTCGCGCGACTGAAACTCCTCGTCGTCGAACATCAGCTCTGCGTAGGCGTCGACGGAGACCGGCGTCTTTGCCACCCGCCCGGTCTGCTCCTCGTCGATGAAACGCCGACGCAGCTTGTCGACGTACGACTGCTGGTGCAGCCACAGCTTCCTCGCAGGACGGTCGCGCACGATTTCCAGCCCGAGATACTTCTCGACCGGGCTGATCTCGCGCAACTCGAAGGCGGCCTCCAGCAGCTCCTTCAGCTCCTTCAGCATCGCAGTGCTGCTGCTTGCGGCGAGCAGATCGTCGACGTAGACGAGCACCCAGCACGCCACTCCGTCGTCGCCGACCTTGAAGTAGAGGGCCTCGTCGACCTGACTCTTCTGCCAGCCAGCGCCCGTCAGCACCGCGTCGAGCGCCGAGTACCACAGCAGCGGACTCTGCTTCAGCCCATACAAGCTCTTCAGCAGCTTGCAGACGCGACCGGTTCCGTCGTTGTAGTAGTCGGGCTGATACATGTAGAGGACGCGATCCAGCTTACTCTGCAGAAACGCGTTTTTCATGTCCAGCTGCATCAGGTGCAGATCGAGAACTGCTACAATGCTGAGGAAGATTCGCAGAGTCACGTAGCTCCCCACCGGCGCGTACGTTTCCTCGTAATCTGCGCCGTAGACCTGCGTGAAACCTTTCACCACCAGACGAGCCTTCTCGCGAGCGACCGTGTCGTCGACGTGGTACTTCGTCGTGAGCACCCAACCGTTCTTCATGATGTTGACACCGCGCGGACGCTCGACCAGCTCCCACGTCCCGTTAGAGATGAGACTCTTGATTTCCTCGTCCATGGCCGCTTTCACCGCATTGCCCTTCCAGCTCGCTAACGCCTCCTTCACCATCATGTTGGCGATGTCCCACCAATGATGGTTCACGCCCATGTGCAGAAGCATTGTTCGCACAGCCTCGACCACCGTTCGCATCTCCCGCTCTGCCATCCCGTTCTGCTGCGGAGTGTAGGGGCACGTCAGATTGTGGAGGATTCCCTTGTCCTCGACGAGGGCGGTGAAGGCGCTACCGAGGAACTCCCCTCCGCGGTCCGAGCGCAACTTCTTCACCGTCTTCGACGTCTGCCGCTCCACCTCCTTCAGCCACTTGTCGAAGACGACCAGCACGTCGCTCTTCTTCGCGATTGGCCGCACCCACACATAGCGCGTCTTCCTGTCCTTCAAAAGCAGGAAGTAGAGGCTGCCATTCATGGCGGCAACGCGAAATGGCCCGCAGAGGTCGATGTGCACCACATCGAGCGCGTTCTCTGCATCTGCGCCTTTGTCGGGGAAGGTGTGCCGCGCAAGCTTGCCGCCGACGCAGGAGGCACACGGCAGATCATCTGCGGTCGACGTCTTGATGTCCAGACCAGTGGCGACCGCATGCTTCGCCGAGCTCTTGATCGTGTCGATGCCGACGTGCGCAAGGCGAGCGTGCAGCTGGCCCGGGGTAGACTTCGTCGCCGACGCGATCGTCCGCAGAGCCACAACCTCCGTCGAAGTCGCCGTCGACTTCGTCGAGCAGGGGCGCAGGTCCGTGCAGAGCACTCTGCTAGAGTAGCGTGCGCGACCAAGAACATCGCCGGCAGAAGACACTAGCAGCGTCTCTGCACCATCATCCTGGAACTTTACGCCGTTCTCCTTGAGCTGACCGGCAGATAGCAGGTTTGCGTGCACACCCGGAACGTATAGTACATCGGGGACGAGGACCTGTTTTCCCGTCTCCCCTTGCAGAGCGACGGTGCCACGGCCTTCGACGTTCTGCAGCGCCCCATTGAAGCCACGCACATGCTTGACATCGCCGCGAGGCTTCATCTCGACGAACGCCTCCTTCGTCCCCATCAGATGGTGGGAACAGCCGCTGTCGAGGAGAACGATTGTCGGATTCGCCTCCACAGCAGCAGCGAGTGCCTTGAAGTCCTCGCCAGCCTCCAGCGCCAGCGAGATCGTCGGCTCCACCGCGCCGACCATCGAGCACGAAGCCTCCTCGCCACGAGCAATACCGCCAGAGGAGTCAGCATCCTTCGTCGAAGACGTCTTCGACGGCTGCTTCTCCTTGCGCGGCTGGTTGTCCGACGACGACGGCCATTTTCGCCCTTCTTGCGGTTGGCGTCCCGATCGTCATCAGACTCGTCTCGATCGGGGCAGTCGTACGAGAGGTGGTCGGGAGCATCGCAGATGTAGCAACGCCGTCCTTCTCGACGCGAGTCACCGCCGCCGCGATCTCCTCCTTTCGCCGATTTTCCGCGGTCGACGCCCTCCGTCGATTTCGCGTTCGACGACTTCCCGCCACTGCTTCCGGTAGACTTTCCACGTTGCCCCTGCTGGCGTCCCTGCTTCGCCGGGGCGACGTAGTTGGCCTGCGGAAGCAGTTCTGCGGACCTCTCGGACTCCTGCATGAACTCGTCGTTGATGATCTGGCTCGACAGCGTGTCCTCGTTGAGCGTTTCACGCGCGCCAGGCATCGCCAACATTCGACGCAACAAATTGTAGCCCGTCGGCAGACCCTTGAGGACGTGCGTAATGTAGGAAGCTGTAGAGTAGCTGACGCCAGCCATCCGCAGCTCGGCCAAAATCCGCCGAGCACGGTTGCAGTACTCGGTTGCAGACTCCTGGTCGCCCATCTTGATGTTCGTCAATTTCTGCTCCAGCTGGCCGATGTAGAGGTCGTCGGTCGATTTGTAGGTGCGCATGATGTACTGCCACGCTTGGTAGCCAGCATCCACCCGAAATCTGCACGACTTCAATGCGACTTGCACCAGCGGCGAGCAGCACCTCGAAATGACCATAAAGGTCAGAAGCTGAGCTGCGCGAAATTCCGACCAGAGCTCGACCTCCTCCTCGTCCGGCGCCAACACGTCTCCGTCGACGAACCTCTTCAATCCGGCGATCTCCAGCTGCGGTTCGATAGACTCCGTCCACGTGATCAAGTCGTGCCGACCTTCGAGCGGCTTCGGCACAACGATCTTGTCCGGCGAGAATTTGAAGTAGCCATACGACGGCGCGATTCCTCCGTCTCGACCAGTTGACGCATGGATCGCCGAAGTCGGCCCGACTCCACTCCGCTCAGGAGAACGTCGTCGACCGTCGCTGTTGCCGTTCGAGCTTCCTGCCGCCGCCGAACGCTGAACGCGCGTCTGCACTCCGCCGATACCGCCTTCAGCTGCCCAAATCACTCCACGTGTCATCCTCGTGCCTCCGTCGCTGCCGACTTGGTTACCACCGTCGACCTGGTCGTCGACGCCACCTTCGTTGCGTGCCGGTCGGGGAGTGGCGGGCAGACCATCCGCCTCAGTACGGGTCGTTGGGTGCTCGCGCGCCCACTGCACGCGGGTTCCAAAGAGCATAACCTCCAAGGTTGCTCCGCCGTACTCGCCAGCTGCGTGGCGTGCCCGAACGTCATCTAACCGCGCCTGCAGGGTATCCTCTACGCCTGCAGCGACCTCCTCCTGGTCGACCATGGCGGTCTAGACGGCTGCCGGCCTACAACAACTTAGGTAATTAACGCAAAGTCAACTATCTAAAGGTTCTAACACGGGGCCGTCCACGCTCACCGCACCATGCGGAGAGGCACTACACAACGGGGGTTGACTACGGAGGAGGGCACGGGGTTGTGCGAGTGATCGTAGCGTTCTGCTACGTTCTTAGTACTTGCTATGTTCACTGAGAAGTTTGGCAAGAATTCCACTAAGGAAAGAACAACTTGCATTAACAAAGTTGATAGGAAAAGAATAGAGTACAATTGAGGCATGCAGAACAAAAGACTAGAATGGCATGGAACTCCTAGCAGAGGCGAACTCTGCCAGCACAGCAGAAGAGCGGCTTGCCAACGCTGCAGCAGAGTGATCTGCCAGCGTTGCACTGCGCGCGGTCTGCCAGCACTGCAGTCGCAGGTGACTATCTGCAAGCGCAAGTAACTTTCTACGGTCGCAGGTTGTCTATCTGCGCAGATGTGCGCACCTACCAAGTAGGTGCAGGTTGGCGGTTTCACCGTCAGGCACATTGCGCAGGTGCCAGGTAGAAAACGTGTCGTCGGTTTCGCCAGGTGCGCGCCGTCGACCACGTGATGCCGTTCCGCAGGTAGAACTTCGCCAAAATCTCCTGGGCGAATGTTCGCACGCCTTCGCAGAGTTTCGCGCAACTCTGCAACTTCGGTCGATCAGCTCGACTCTGCACGGTCGAACAGCGTTCGCCGCGCAGAGCTTCTCGACCAGAACTTCTTCGACCAGAGTTCTTCGACCAGCGCTCTTCGACGGAAGCTCGCCGCGCAGAGAGCGTCGACCAGATTCCGTTGAGCAGAACATGCTCGACGGCAACTTCCGCCAAACAGCAGAAGCTCATTTCTTCGACCGCTCCGTCGCGAACTTCCCGTCTATAGCAAGATCAGCTACGCTCAAGCGAGGGCGGGGCTATTTCCTTCAACACGAAGGATGTATAGGGACCACAGGGGACCGATCAAAGTAACCGTGGCAGATCGATACCCGATGCAGTCGGCGGAGGAAATCTTTGCCAAGCTGCAGGGGGCGAAGGTTCTCTCAACGCTAGACCTACGGCATGGGATTTAAATAGATACCAATACAGCCGCAGGACTGCAAGAAGACAGCGTACTAGAGTTTGGTTGGGCTGTACGAGTGGAAATTCATGGCCTTTGGCATGAGGAATGCTTCGTCGCCATTCCAATGCACGATGGACGCAGCGGTGAGGGGAGTTTTAGCATCGGCATGCTACATTGACGACGTAATATTGTTAAGTCCCAATGCAGAGCAACACATGAGGGACGTGCAGGCGCCATAAAAAACAATTCAAGCGGCGGCCTCACGTGCCATCCGAAGAAGTGCAGCTTCGGCAATACGTCAGTGACGTTCCTGGGGTTTTAGGTGCAAGGAGGGACGCTGGGAATACAATAAGCGGAAGTGGAAGTCCTGGACCAAGTCCCTTCCCCAGAGGACAGAAGCACCTTAACTACTATAGGAGGTTCGTGCCTGTATTCAACCGACTGTTAAGAGAGGACCAAGAATGGCAGTGGGGAGAAGCTGAGCAGGCGGCACTGAAGGCACTGCTAGGAGCGGTGAAGAATGCCATGGTGCTGACATTGCCTACCACCCTTCACGCTCTATACGGACTGGAGCTTTACAGGGATGGGGCCAATCCTATGCCAAAGAAGGGAGGCGAGGAACGGATGGCCTTTGCTAGCAGAAGCTGTAACCCGACAGAGGCTGACAACAGCTCATACGAAGGGGAGGGGCGGGCGACAGTGTGGGCCATCACGCACTTCCGAGTATACCTACAGGGGAGACCATTTGAGTTAGTCACGGACCACCAGCCCTTGACTTGGTTGATGACGAAAAAGCCTTGACGGGCCGGAATGCCAGGTGGGCGATGAGGCAGCGGGAGTATGAGTTCACTGTCAGACATAGACAAACAAGAGGCGACGCTGTCGTCCTAGGGTTGCGAAGCATGTTTTGCATTAACCATAAGACTTCAAAACACCAGCAACACAAAAGTCTCAAATCAAACCTCTTACTATCAAATATTGTTCCTACAAGGAATCAAACTCCAGACCTTCCAATCATTTGGCAAAACTGAAACCGTTGTGCTAAACAAGCTTTCCCATGAATGTGTCGAGTATTACTTAAATAATTATTCGACTGAAAATGTCCCACCCTAGGGTTCCGTCAATCTCTCTTTTCGCTCTCTCGTCTTCAAACTTCTCACCGAGCTCCAGGTTCTCCCGCCATTGACACATATTTCAGTTGCTACCGTCGTGCGCTCTCCAGTTCCTTAGGTGAGCTTTATTACCTTATTGTTAAACTCATTAAAGTTGAGAGGGGCTGTTTGTGGAGATCTAGATGCCTATGTTGACACTCGGCGTCATGACCATTATCCGTTTACAAATTATGTTTCCTGCTTTAGATATTCCAGTCTCGTAGTCCCCTCTAATTTCTGATCTTCTTCTTTCAGTCCTTCATCTCTTCTTTAATCTCCATTTTTCGGTTTCACATCCTCTTGCATGATCTTCGTGCCCACGTCCGTTCGTTCGTTCTGTACGACCTTTCTCTTACGTCGTAGCTGTTGGTTGTTGGCTGCAGCAAATTAGAATGCAGTTGTTAAGTCGTGTGACATTGATTTCTGTCTCAAAATTCTAACTTTGGTTCGTATCCATCCTTGCTTTTAGGAGAAGTTAAAGTGTGTATCTGCTGCATGCAGCATCAACTCTAGTTTACTAATACGTAAGACTAATATTTATTCTCTCTTAACCTTTAACTACATCCCTTCTTGTTTTTCCTACATATGTTCCTTTTCTTTCGTTCCTTGTTTATCCGACTTTCTTTCTTCGCTGGTTTCCATTTCATTCATACCACCTTGTTATCTGTTATTGTCAGAATGAATGACGTAGGGATGAATCAACTAGCAGAAAGTTGGGTACAAGTAGGAAACCCTAAGTTTGTGTACCCTCTAAGGTGAAACCCACTACAGCCTACACAACTTAAACATACAATGTTTGACACACCCCCATAGGCGCAGTGGGAGACAACCACAGGGTCACGAGACCAGTCAAAGCAAAGCAAAACAAGCTCAGGGTGGATCTCAAGGATACCACACAAATTCCGAGCACAAGCAAGCGGTCACAAGACCAGTTCACATACAGTTTGATAATATAACAAGAGATACAGTGATCACAACCTAGCAGGTGTAAACATGCAGGTATATATATAAAGATCACAGTACAAGCAGGGTCAAGAAGTAAGCAAGTGAGGTCCAACAGGCACAAGGCCTAGAAGAGTACAGAAACGCTGATGGTCACAAGGCTGAAGCGCCTTGGTGAACACATCAGCAGTGTTGGCCCGAGTGGCCACGTAACGCAGACGAAGCTGACCGCGCTGCTGCAGCTCTCGAGCAAGGAAGTAGCGTAGAGCGATGTGCTTCGTTCTGTGCTCCAGTCTGTGCTCCTCACACAAGGCAATGGCTGCCTTGTTGTCGACGTACAGCACTGGAGGAGAACTAGGCCGCTCTCCCAAGTCGGTCAGCAAGTAGGTGAGCCAGCGTAGCTCCTGGGCTGCCATGGCTGTGGCGTAGATCTCAGCCTCACAACTGGAGTTGAGAACAGAAGAAGAGCGTGTAGAACGCCAAGAAACTGAACCAGAGCCAAGACTGAAGGTGTAACCCTGAGACGACCGCTGAGTAGCCTGGTCGTCCGCCCAAGAAGCGTCTGAGTGTCCAGTGAGTACAACTCGGTCTCGCCCTCCAAGCACTAGCCCCATGCCTGACGTACTGCACAAGTAGCGCAACACCCTCTTAGCGGCATCCATGTGCTCCTTGTGGTGACGGCCAGGAGCGACATAGCGTGCAAGGATGCTAAGAGGGTATGCAAGGTCAGGTCGAGTGCAGGTCATCAGGTACATGAGGCAGCCTACAAGCTCTGGATACGAGCCACTCGGCTCTACGGACTCATCCGAAGGCAGAGCTGAGAGCGAGTGACCGGTAGGCAGAGGAGTGGACTGAGGCGAGGAGTACGTGAAGCGGAAGCGCTGAAGGATCTGCTGCACCATGTGTGACTGAGTCAAGGTGATGGTGCGCCGTGCTCTGTCCCGGGTGATCCGCAAGCCAAGATAGCTTGTCAGTTCACCCAGGTCTGTGCACGTGTGTCTCTTCTGCAGCTCCGACTTCACGTGGGCGAGTGCCGCAGTGTCAGCAATGGCAAAGACCAAGTCGTCGACGTACACGAGGATGTAGAACGGCGGCAGCGAAGTGTCGGTGCGCAGAAACAGTGACGGGTCAGCAGTAGAAGGAGTGAACCCAAGAGCCGCAAGTGTCGTCCTCAGTGTGTCGTGCCACTCACGTGGTGCCTGGCGGAGACCGTAGACCGGCCGCCGGAGGCTCTACTGGGTACCAGGAGGAAACGACCCAGTGAAGCCAGGAGGGCGGCGCAGCCAGATCTCCTCGTGCAGGCTGCCCTGCAAGAAAGCAGTGCTGAAGTCAAGTGAGTGAAGCTCGTAGTCTCGCTGAGCGGCTATGTGCAGCAGCACCCGAAGAGTGGTCATCTTCGGGGTGGGGGAGAAGGTCTGGAAGAAGTCTACTCCCTCTCGCTGACTGAAGCCTCGAGCAACGTAGCGCGCCTTGAAGACAGGAGGAGAACCCGGCGGCCGCTTCACCCTGAAAATACACATGCCACTGACGATGTTCGCCCCAGGTGGGGGAACCTCGTTGACGTAGGTGCCTGTGGACTTCCAGGAAGCCATCTCTGCGTCCATGGCTGTCTGCCACTGAGAGGAGTAGGGACCCTCCATCGCCTCTGCGTAAGAGCGCGGAGTCGGGATGTCTGGTGCATCCGGGTCTCCCTCAGGGGCAACTAGCATGGACACAAGATGGGGCAAAGCAGCAGCAAAGCACTGGAACTCCTCCTGTCTGTCCTCAAGGACGTCCGTGCCAAGAGCACACTCACCCCCGACGGACGGAGGACAGACATACTCAGACTCAGCAACAAGGCTAGCGGCGTAGTCTAGACGACAGGCAGCAGCAAAGTCAACCAACTCAGCGATCAGAGCAGACGCAGCAGAGGACTCAAAGGTAGGGTCAGTGACAACAGTGGCGAGGAGACGCGTGACAGTAGGACGGGCAGCACGAATGGAGTCAGACTCCGGGTCAGAAAGAGTAGAAAGAGAGGACGCAGGAGGAGACGGCAGAGGGACACGCTGGGGAGCAGTGGAGCGACGGAGCACCATCTGGTGAGTGCCTGGGACAGCAGGAGGACGCTGACGCGGGACACGACGAACAGTGCGAGCAGCACGAACAGGTTATGCAGAGCGAGACGCAGGCGACACAGGACGAGACTCAGGCTCACGACGCTCCGTAAGACCTCCTGTGGGACCAGTGTAAGGAGAAGGACCAGGGAGAGGCGAGGCAGGCGGTAACTGTGACTGCAACTGGACAGGCGGAGGACACTCTAAGGAGGGAGGAGGACAAGGAGGAGGAGTCTGACCAAGAACCTGCTGAAGGAGCGGCACGAAGTACGGTCGCGGCCGCGCAGCGTCTCCAGAACCAGTAGAGACACCAGCGTCAGGGTCCTCAGCACCAGCAGCAGCTCCAACCCCCCAGTCCGGAGCACCAGCGGCAGCTCCAACTCCAGGGGCCGCAGCACCCGCGGCAGCTCCAACGCCCGGGTCCTCAGCACCAGTCACAGCTCCAACTCCAGGGTCCGCAGCACCAGCAGCAGCTCCAACGCCCGTGTCCTCAGCACCAGCCACAGCGCCAACTCCAGGGTCCGCAGCACCAGCAGCAGCTCCAACGCCCGGGTCCTCAGCACCAGCTACAGCTCCAACTCCAGGGTCGGCAGCACCAGCAGCAGCTCCAACGCCCGGGTCCTCAGCACCAGCCACAGCGCCAACTCCAGGGTCCGCAGCACCAGCAGCAGCTCCAACGCCCGGGTCCTGAGCACCAGTCACAGCTCCAACTCCAGGGTCCGCAGCACCAGCAGCAGCTCCAACTCCAGGGTCCGCAGTACCGCCAGCAGCAGTAGGACCTGTGGTACCAGGGTCCGCGACACCAGGAGCGCCACTCCGAAGACTGCAGCGTCGTGTGTACCACTCTCGGATCCGCTGAAGGGAGGGCAGCTCCCGGCCAGGAGGGGAAGCACTAGTACCAGCTCCAGCAGCACTCCTAACTCCAGAAGCACCTCTCCTGAGGCTGCAGTACTGTAAGTACCTCTCCTGCAGCTGCTGTGAGGAGAGGGCTCCTCCAGGTGGAGCACTCCCAGGCTCAGCACCTCCAGACTCAGCACCCCCAGACTCAGTACCCCCAGACTCCGCACCCCCAGGCTCAGCACCCCCAGACGCTACAACCCCAGGCTCAGCACCCCCAGGCTCCGCAACCCCAGGCTCCGCACACTCAGGCTCAGCACCCTCACGCTCAGCACCCGCAGGCTCAGTACCCCAAGCAGGACGAGAGTCGACAGCTACCTCGACAGGCTCAACCGGGTCTACCTGGGACACACCTGAGGGAGCGGCACCCTGAGGGGGGAGGGGGTCTAGTACAGCAGCACCTGGAGCGAGGAAGAGAGGCGGGGGGGGGGGGAGCGGGGCAGTGCGGTAGGGGAAGAGGCGGTAGTAGGGGACGGACTCGTCAAAAGTGACGTCCTGAGAGGACAGGACACGGCGCGAGGTGGCGTGGTAAAACTGCCAACCAGGCGCGTCCGGGACAAAGCCAAGGAAGACACAAGGAACAGCGCGAGAAGAGAGCTTGTCCGCGGACGTATCGCGAACAAAAGCCCAGGATCCCCAGACCCGAAAACGCGACGCATCGCCAACCTCTCCCGTCCAACGCAGTGTCGGGGAAGTCTCCGGCAAGGAGACACAGGGCCAGAGGTTGAGCTGATGCGCAACGTATCGGACTGCAAACGGCCACAGAAAGTGGGGGGCAGCCGCATGGATCAAGGAGGTACGAGCGACCTCCATGACCAAGCCAATGCGGCGCTCAGCAACCCCATTTTGCTGTGGAGAGGCTGGAAGCGTGAACGACTGCTCAATGCCGTGCTCCGCACAGTAGGCTGCCAAGAGGTCGGAGGAGAACTCACCACCTCTGTCAGAGTGCAAACGCAGGACAGGAAAGTCCGAGCGGAAACGCTCGCTGAGCTGGAGACGAGCTCTGCTGATCCAAGGGATCAAGACATCAGGGACCTCACCCTTGGTGCGCAAGGGGAAGACCGTGGTGTAGCGAGAGTAGTCGTCAACAACGATCAGGAAGTACCTCTCCTGACCCTGTCCACGGACGCGGGCTGGGCCCCACACGTCCATGTGGAGCGTCTGCAAGGGAGCAGTCGTCGGGGGAAACGAGGAGGAGTGAGGAGCGGCGCGCTGCCGCCCCTCGACACAGGGAAGACAGGGAGGAGCAGGCGAGGGTGGGAGGGGAGGGAGAACCCTGGGAAGACCAGAGACAAGGTACCGTTTGTGCATGGCACGAAGGCGCTGCACAGACGGGTGACCAAGTCGGTGGTGCCAGAGGACGGTCTCGTGCGCCAGAGAGCGACACGAGCAGGGGGCCGACAGCTGACCTGACGCAGACGCAGACGCAGACGCAGCTACCTGAGGAGACTCAGTGGTCAGTGTGTACAGGTCCGACCCCGGCTGCCGAGTGAAGGTAGCCAGGTGACGGCCCGTCCGAGCACACGTGCAGTGTGTCACGCGCTCGTAGGCAGGGGTGAACTGGTGAACACCCCCGTCCTGGAGCGCACAACCCGCCACCAAGTTCGTAGAGAACGAGGGGAGGTGGAGACCTGACAGTGTGCCGGACGGGACCGCAGGACAAGGAAGGACAGTAGAGGAGGTCGCAATGACCGGACCCCCAGAGGGGTCAGCGAGGGAGACAGCAACTGGCCGAGCGAGTGGCTCAAGGACAGTGCGGTCACGAAAGAAACAGCGAGAAGCACCTGAGTCCAGTGTGAAGGTGTGCAGTGCCGTAGTCGACTCAGTACCAGGGGGCACAGACTCACGAGCACCTAGAGCAGTAGCCTCACCAGCACCTGGGGTAGCAGACACGCGAGTACCTGGAGTGGCAGTCTCACTAGCACCTAGAGCAGCAGCCTCACTGGTCCGAATGCCCGGGTCGGGCGGAACACACAGGTACTGAGCACCCTCTCCACTAATAGACATCGCATATATGGCAGTGAGAATAGCATCAAAGTCTAGAGCATAGATATCAACTCCCTTCTTCATCAGATCAAACCAGCGGGGCAGCTCAGTGGCATCAGGGAACTGAGTACGCCAGGCGTCATCGAGGCGAGAGAAGCAGCGCTGCGTGGTGTGCGCCCTCCCACACGTCTGACCAGTGCGGTCACCAGTGCGGATGACGTACGTGCAGCTAAGTCCACCCTTCCCCCCGTGCTGAGAGTACCACTCACGGGCCTCCTGGGGTGACGGAGTGTGCTGCTGGCTCTGGCCACCGCCAGCGCCTCCACGACCACCACCGCCGCCGCCACCTCCTCGACCACCCCCTCCCCTGCCGCCTTCGCGACCACCGCCGCCCCCACCACCGCCCCCGCCCCTGCCACTGCCCCCGCCGCTGCCGCCACCACCCCCGCCGCTGCCACCAGTCCCTCAAGCCCCACCACCACCCCCACCGTCGCCACCGCCTCCACCACCGCCTTCCCCGCCGTCACCTCCGCCTCCCTTGCCCCCTTTGCCCCTGCGACGCCAGCTCGAAGCGGACGCAGTCCCGACCTTCTCAGCACCAAGGAGGTCGACAGCAGAAGCAGAGGCTACAGAGGGAAGAAGGGGGGAAGGGGAACACCCCTCAAAGAAAGGGGTGCGGGGGTCGCCACGAGAGGCACCTACAGCGACTATGCTAGCCTCAGCTGCAAGGAGTTCCTTCTCGAGGAGGGCAATGGTGAGCTCAGTGGGGCAGCGAGCTAGGAAGTGATCCCTGACTGCACGCAGAGAGTCAGGGAGGCGGGTGACTATGTGGTAGAGAGTGAGCCAGAGCGGGGGGGGGTTCTTAGCAAGGAACTCATCGGGCATAGCGGCACGGAAGCGGGCCTCACTAGTTTTGAGGTGCGTGATGAGGTCAGCAACTGTGTGAAAGGAGGCCAGGTCGGGGAACAGGTAGGGGAGGGAGAGGCGGCCTAGTGCGGCAGAAGCAGGTGAGGAGTAGCGGGCAACGACAGCGGTGTACAGTTCCTTAGCAGTCTTGTGCTGGCCAAAGTGCTCGCGCTCATCTATCGGTAGGGAGTTGCGAATAGCAAAGCGAGCGTGGGCGTCACGAGTCTGCCACTGTGAGCGGGCAGTGCTGTCAGCAGAAGTATCAGGGGCAGTAGCATGGCCTAGGGCGTGATCGTACAGTGAGATGTCCTCCTTGGCAGTGAGCTGTAGAAAGAGGTGCAGGTCATCTAGCCAGGTGTCAAATTTCACTGGGCGGCCCTCAGCATCGAAAGCTAGCACAGGAGGGCTAGCCATAGTAGCAGTAGCAGTAGCAGTAGCAGTAGTAGGAGTACTCGCACCCTAAGAGCAGTAGGCAGCGCGACTCAGGAAGGGCGACTCGATCCAGAGAGGCTGTGCAGTACGGGCGGCGCGGCTCGGTTCAGGTAGGGCGGCGCGGCTCGGATAAGGCGGCGCGGCTCGGTTCGGGCTGCGTGGCTCGGTTCGGGCGGCTTGGTTCTGGCGGTGCCGTGGCTGTCGCGTGCGGGGCAGTAAGGGGCGGCGGGTGGGGTCGACGGGGCCGCTAAGGCGTGGGTGCGCGCGGGGTCGACGGGGCCGACGGGGCCGCTAAGGGAGGTGCGCAGGGTTGACGGGGCCAGCGGGGCCTCTAGGTGCCTGTATTCAACCGACTGTTAAGGGAGGACCAAGAATGGCAGTGGGGAGAAGCTGAGCAGGCGGTACTGAAGGCACTGCTAGGAGCGGTGAAGAATGCCATGGTGCTGACATTGCCTACCACCCTTCACGCTCTATACGGACTGGAGCTTTACAGGGATGGGGCCAATCCTATGCCAAAGAAGGGAGGCGAGGAACGGATGGCCTTTGCTAGCAGAAGCTGTAACCCGACAGAGGCTGACAACAGCTCATACGAAGGGGAGGGGCGGGCGACAGTGTGGGCCATCACGCACTTCCGAGTATACCTACAGGGGAGACCATTTGAGTTAGTCACGGACCACCAGCCCTTGACTTGGTTGATGACGAACCAAGCCTTGACGGGCCGGAATGCTAGGTGGGCGATGAGGCAGCGGGAGTATGAGTTCACTGTCAGACATAGACAAACAAGAGGTGACGATGTCGTCCTAGGGTTGCGAAGCATGTTTTGCATTAACCATAAGACTTCAAAACACCAGCAACACAAAAGTCTCAAATCAAACCTCTTACTATCAAATATTGTTCCTACAAGGAATCAAACTCCAGACCTTCCAATCATTTGGCAAAACTGAAACCGTTGTGCTAAACAAGCTTTCCCATGAATGTGTCGAGTATTACTTAAATAATTATTCGACTGAAAATGTCCCACCCTAGGGTTCCGTCAATCTCTCTTTTCGCTCTCTCGTCTTCAAACTTCTCACCGAGCTCCAGGTTCTCCCGCCATTGACACATATTTCAGTTGCTACCGTCATGCGCTCTCCAGTTCCTTAGGTGAGCTTTATTACCTTATTGTTAAACTCATTAAAGTTGAGAGGGGCTGTTTGTGGAGATCTAGATGCCTATGTTGACACTCGGCGTCATGACCATTATCCGTTTACAAATTATGTTTCCTGCTTTAGATATTCCAGTCTCGTAGTCCCCTCTAATTTCTGATCTTCTTCTTTCAGTCCTTCATCTCTTCTTTAATCTCCATTTTTCGGTTTCACATCCTCTTGCATGATCTTCGTGCCCACGTCCGTTCGTTCGTTCTGTACGACCTTTCTCTTACGTCGTAGCTGTTGGTTGTTGGCTGCAGCAAATTAGAATGCAGTTGTTAAGTCGTGTGACATTGATTTCTGTCTCAAAATTCTAACTTTGGTTCGTATCCATCCTTGCTTTTAGGAGAAGTTAAAGTGTGTATCTGCTGCATGCAGCATCAACTCTAGTTTACTAATACGTAAGACTAATATTTATTCTCTCTTAACCTTTAACTACATCCCTTCTTGTTTTTCCTACATATGTTCCTTTTCTTTCGTTCCTTGTTTATCCGACTTTCTTTCTTCGCTGGTTTCCATTTCATTCATACCACCTTGTTATCTGTTATTGTCAGAATGAATGACGTAGGGATGAATCAACTAGCAGAAAGTTGGGTACAAGTAGGAAACCCTAAGTTTGTGTACCCTCTAAGGTGAAACCCACTACAGCCTACACAACTTAAACATACAATGTTTGACACACCCCCATAGGCGCAGTGGGAGACAACCACAGGGTCACGAGACCAGTCAAAGCAAAGCAAAACAAGCTCAGGGTGGATCTCAAGGATACCACACAAATTCCGAGCACAAGCAAGCGGTCACAAGACCAGTTCACATACAGTTTGATAATATAACAAGAGATACAGTGATCACAACCTAGCAGGTGTAAACATGCAGGTATATATATAAAGATCACAGTACAAGCAGGGTCAAGAAGTAAGCAAGTGAGGTCCAACAGGCACAAGGCCTAGAAGAGTACAGAAACGCTGATGGTCACAAGGCTGAAGCGCCTTGGTGAACACATCAGCAGTGTTGGCCCGAGTGGCCACGTAACGCAGACGAAGCTGACCGCGCTGCTGCAGCTCTCGAGCAAGGAAGTAGCGTAGAGCGATGTGCTTCGTTCTGTGCTCCGGTCTGTGCTCCTCACACAAGGCAATGGCTGCCTTGTTGTCGACGTACAGCACTGGAGGAGAACTAGGCCGCTCTCCCAAGTCGGTCAGCAAGTAGGTGAGCCAGCGTAGCTCCTGGGCTGCCATGGCTGTGGCGTAGATCTCAGCCTCACAACTGGAGTTGAGAACAGAAGAAGAGCGTGTAGAACGCCAAGAAACTGAACCAGAGCCAAGGCTGAAGGTGTAACCCTGAGACGACCGCTGAGTGGCCTGGTCGTCTGCCCAAGAAGCGTCTGAGTGCCCTGTGAGAACAACTCGGTCTCGCCCTCCAAGCACAAGCCCCATGCCCGACGTACTGCACAAGTAGCGCAACACCCTCTTAGCGGCATCCATGTGCTCCTTCCGGTGACGGCCAGGAGCGACATAGCGTGCAAGGATGCTAAGAGGGTATGCAAGGTCAGGTCGAGTGCAGGTCATCAGGTACATGAGGCAGCCTACAAGCTCTGGATACGGGCCACTCGGCTCTACGGACTCATCCGAAGGCAGAGCTGAGAGCGAGTGACCGGTAGGCAGAGGAGTGGACTGAGGCGAGGAGTACGTGAAGCGGAAGCGCTGAAGGATCTGCTGCACCATGTGTGACTGAGTCAAGGTGATGGTGCGCCGTGCTCTGTCCCGGGTGATCCGCAAGCCAAGATAGCTTGTCAGTTCACCCAGGTCTGTGCACGTGTGTCTCTTCTGCAGCTCCGACTTCACGTGGTCGAGTGCCGCAGTGTCAGCAATGGCAAAGACCAAGTCGTCGACGTACACGAGGATGTAGAACGGCGGCAGCGAAGTGTCGGTGCGCAGAAACAGTGACGGGTCAGCAGTAGAAGGAGTGAACCCAAGAGCCGCAAGTGTCGTCCTCAGTGTGTCGTGCCACTCACGTGGTGCCTGGCGGAGACCGTAGACCGGCCGTCGGAGGCTCTACTGGGTACCAGGAGGAAACGACCTAGTGAAGCCAGGAGGGCGGCGCAGCCAGATCTCCTCGTGCAGGCTGCCCTGCAAGAAAGCAGTGCTGAAGTCAAGTGAGTGAAGCTCGTAGTCTCGCTGAGCGGCTATGTGCAGCAGCACCCGAAGAGTGGTCATCTTCGGGGTGGGGGAGAAGGTCTGGAAGAAGTCTACTCCCTCTCGCTGACTGAAGCCTCGAGCAACGTAGCGCGCCTTGAAGACAGGAGGAGAACCCGGCGGCCGCTTCACCCTGAAAATACACATGCCACTGACGATGTTCGCCCCAGGTGGGGGAACCTCGTTGACGTAGGTGCCTGTGGACTTCCAGGAAGCCATCTCTGCGTCCATGGCTGTCTGCCACTGAGAGGAGTAGGGACCCTCCATCGCCTCTGCGTAAGAGCGCGGAGTCGGGATGTCTGGTGCATCCGGGTCTCCCTCAGGGGCAACTAGCATGGACACAAGATGGGGCAAAGCAGCAGCAAAGCACTGGAACTCCTCCTGTCTGTCCTCAAGGACGTCCGTGCCAAGAGCACACTCACCCCCGACGGACGGAGGACAGACAGACTTAGACTCAGCAACAAGGCTAGCGGCGTAGTCTAGACGACAGGCAGCAGCAAAGTCAACCAACTCAGCGATCAGAGCAGACGCAGCAGAGGACTCAAAGGTAGGGTCAGTGACAACAGTGGCAAGGAGACGCGTGACAGTAGGACGGGCAGCACGAATGGAGTCAGACTCCGGGTCAGAAAGAGTAGGAAGAGAGGACGTAGGAGGAGACGGCAGAGGGACACGCTGGGGAGCAGTGGAGCGACGGAGCACCATCTGGTGAGTGCCTGGGACAGCAGGAGGACGCTGACGCGGGACACGACGAACAGTGCGAGCAGCACGAACAGGTGACGCAGAGCGAGACGCAGGCGACACAGGACGAGACTCAGGCTCACGACGCTCTATAAGACCTCCTGTGGGACCAGTGTAAGGAGAAGGACCAGGGAGAGGCGAGGTAGGCGGTAACTGTGACTGCAACTGGACAGGCGGAGGACACTCTAAGGAGGGAGGAGGACAAGGAGGAGGAGTCTGACCAAGAACCTGCTGAAGGAGCGGCACGAAGTACGGTCGCGGCCGCGCAGCGTCTCCAGAACCAGTAGAGACACCAGCGTCAGGGTCCTCAGCACCAGCAGCAGCTCCAACCCCCGAGTCCGGAGCACCAGCGGCAGCTCCAACTCCAGGGGCCGCAACACCAGCGGCAGCTCCAACGCCCGGGTCCTCAGCACCAGTCACAGCTCCAACTCCAGGGTCCGCAGCACCAGCAGCAGCTCCAACGCCCGTGTCCTCAGCACCAGCCACAGCGCCAACTCCAGGGTCGGCAGCACCAGCAGCAGCTCCAACTCCAGGGTCCGCAGTACCGCCAGCAGTAGCAGGACCTGCGGTACCAGGGTCCGCGACACCAGGAGCGCCACTCCGAAGGCTGCAGCGCCGCGTGTACCACTCTCGGATCCGCTGAAGGGAGGGCAGCTCCCGGCCAGGAGGGGAAGCACTAGTACCAGCTCCAGCAGCACTCTTAACTCCAGAAGCACCTCTCCTGAGGCTGCAGTACTGTAAGTACCTCTCCTGCAGCTGCTGTGAGGAGAGGGCTCCTCCAGGTGGAGCACTCCCAGGCTCAGCACCTCCAGACTCAGCACCCCCAGACTCAGTACCCCCAGACTCCGCACCCCCAGGCTCAGCACCCCCAGACGCAGCAACCCCAGGCTCAGCACCCCCAGGCTCCGCAACCCCAGGCTCCGCACACTCAGGCTCAGCACCCTCACGCTCAGCACCCGCAGGCTCAGTACCCCAAGCAGGACGAGAGTCGACAGCTACCTCGACAGGCTCAACCGGGTCTACCTGGGACACACCTGAGGGAGCGGCACCCTGAGGGGGGAGGGGGTCTAGTACAGCAGCACCTGGAGCGAGGAAGAGAGGCGGGGGGGGGGGGGAGCGGGGCAGTGCGGTAGGGGAAGAGGCGGTAGTAGGGGACGGACTCGTCAAAAGTGACGTCCTGAGAGGACAGGATACGGCGCGAGGTGGGGTGGTAAAACTGCCAACCAGGTGCGTCCGGGACAAAGCCAAGGAAGACACAAGGAACAGCGCGAGAAGAGAGCTTGTCCGCGGACGTATCGCGAACAAAAGCCCAGGATCCCCAGACCCGAAAACGCGACGCATCGCCAACCTCTCCCGTCCAACGCAGTGTCGGGGAAGTCTCCGGCAAGGAGACACAGGGCCAGAGGTTGAGCTGATGCGCAACGTATCGGACTGCAAACGGCCACAGAAAGTGGGGGGCAGCCGCATGGATCAAGGAGGTACGAGCGACCTCCATGACCAAGCCAATGCGGCGCTCAGCAACCCCATTTTGCTGTGGAGAGGCTGGAAGCGTGAACGACTGCTCAATGCCGTGCTCCGCACAGTAGGCTGCCAAGAGGTCGGAGGAGAACTCACCACCTCTGTCAGAGTGCAAACGCAGGACAGGAAAGTCCGAGCGGAAACGCTCGCTGAGCTGGAGACGAGCTCTGCTGATCCAAGGGATCAAGACATCAGGGACCTCACCCTTGGTGCGCAAGGGGAAGACCGTGGTGTAGCGAGAGTAGTCGTCAACAACGATCAGGAAGTACCTCTCCTGACCCTGTCCACGGACGCGGGCTGGGCCCCACACGTCCATGTGGAGCGTCTGCAAGGGAGCAGTCGTCGGGGGAAACGAGGAGGAGTGAGGAGCGGCGCGCTGCCGCCCCTCGACACAGGGAAGACAGGGAGGAGCAGGCGAGGGTGGGAGGGGAGGGAGAACCCTGGGAAGACCAGAGACAAGGTACCGTTTGTGCATGGCACGAAGGCGCTGCACAGACGGGTGACCAAGTCGGTGGTGCCAGAGGACGGTCTCGTGCGCCAGAGAGCGACACGAGCAGGGGGCCGACAGCTGACCTGACGCAGACGCAGACGCAGACGCAGCTACCTGAGGAGACTCAGTGGTCAGTGTGTACAGGTCCGACCCCGGCTGCCGAGTGAAGGTAGCCAGGTGACGGCCCGTCCGAGCACACGTGCAGTGTGTCACGCGCTCGTAGGCAGGGGTGAACTGGTGAACACCCCCGTCCTGGAGCGCACAACCCGCCACCAAGTTCGTAGAGAACGAGGGGAGGTGGAGACCTGACAGTGTGCCGGACGGGACCGCAGGACAAGGAAGGACAGTAGAGGAGGTCGCAATGACCGGACCCCCAGAGGGGTCAGCGAGGGAGACAGCAACTGGCCGAGCGAGTGGCTCAAGGACAGTGCGGTCACGAAAGAAACAGCGAGAAGCACCTGAGTCCAGTGTGAAGGTGTGCAGTGCCGTAGTCGACTCAGTACCAGGGGGCACAGACTCACGAGCACCTAGAGCAGCAGCCGCACCAGCACCTGGGGTAGTAGACACGCGAGTACCTGGAGTGGCAGTCTCACTAGCACCTAGAGCAGCAGCCTCACTGGTCCGAATGCCCGGGTCGGGCGGAACACACAGGTACTGAGCACCCTCTCCACTAGTAGACATCACATACATGGCAGTGAGAATAGCATCAAAGTCTAGAGCATAGATATCAACTCCCTTCTTCATCAGATCAAACCAGCGGGGCAGCTCAGTGGCATCAGGGAACTGAGTACGCCAGGCGTCATCGAGGCGAGAGAAGCAGCGCTGCGTGGTGTGCGCCCTCCCACATGTCTGACCAGTGCGGTCACCAGTGCGGATGACGTACGTGCAGCTAAGTCCACCCTTCCCCCCGTGCTGAGAGTACCACTCACGGGCCTCCTGGAGGGGGTGACGGAGTGTGCTGCTGGCTCTGGCCACCGCCAGCGCCTCCACGACCACCACCGCCGCCGCCACCTCCTCGACCACCCCCTCCCCTGCCGCCTCCGCGACCACCGCCGCCCCCACCACCGCCCCCGCCCCTGCCACTGCCCCCGCCGCTGCCGCCACCAACCCCGCCGCTGCCACCAGTCCCTCCAGCCCCACCACCACCCCCACCGTCGCCACCGCCTCCACCACCGCCTTCCCCGCCGTCACCTCCGCCTCCCTTGCCCCCTTTGCCCCTGCGACGCCAGCTCGAAGCGGACGCAGTCCCGACCTTCTCAGCACCAAGGAGGTCGACAGCAGAAGCAGAGGCTACAGAGGGAAGAAGGGGGGAAGGGGAACACCCCTCAAAGAAAGGGGTGCGGGGGTCGCCACGAGAGGCACCTACAGCGACTATGCTAGCCTCAGCTGCAAGGAGTTCCTTCTCGAGGAGGGCAATGGTGAGCTCAGTGGGGCAGCGAGCTAGGAAGTGATCCCTGACTGCACGCAGAGAGTCAGGGAGGCGGGTGACTATGTGGTAGAGAGTGAGCCAGAGCGGGGGGGGGTTCTTAGCAAGGAACTCATCGGGCATAGCGGCACGGAAGCGGGCCTCACTAGTTTTGAGGTGCGTGATGAGGTCAGCAACTGTGTGAAAGGAGGCCAGGTCGGGGAACAGGTAGGGGAGGGAGAGGCGGCCTAGTGCGGCAGAAGCAGGTGAGGAGTAGCGGGCAACGACAGCGGTGTACAGTTCCTTAGCAGTCTTGTGCTGGCCAAAGTGCTCGCGCTCATCTATCGGTAGGGAGTTGCGAATAGCAAAGCGAGCGTGGGCGTCACGAGTCTGCCACTGTGAGCGGGCAGTGCTGTCAGCAGAAGTATCAGGGGCAGTAGCATGGCCTAGGGCGTGATCGTACAGTGAGATGTCCTCCTTGGCAGTGAGCTGTAGAAAGAGGTGCAGGTCATCTAGCCAGGTGTCAAATTTCACTGGGCGGCCCTCAGCATCGAAAGCTAGCACAGGAGGGCTAGCCATAGTAGCAGTAGCAGTAGCAGTAGCAGTAGTAGGAGTACTCGCACCCTAACAGCAGTAGGCAGCGCGACTCAGGAAGGGCGACTCGATCCAGAGAGGCTGTGCAGTACGGGCGGCGCGGCTCGGTTCAGGTAGGGCGGCGCGGCTCGGTTAGGGCGGCGCGGCTCGGTTCGGGCTGCGTGGCTCGGTACGGGCGGCTTGGTTCTGGCGGTGCCGTGGCTGTCGCGTGCGGGGCAGTAAGGGGCGGCGGGTGGGGTCGACGGGGCCGCTAAGGCGTGGGTGCGCGCGGGGTCGACGGGGCCGACGGGGCCGCTAAGGGAGGTGCGCGGGGTCGACGGGGCCAGCGGGGCCTCTAGGCGGGGCTCACGTGGGGTCGACGGGGCCAGCGGGGCCTCTGGTTGGGGTGCGCGCGGGGTCGACGGGGCCTCTAAGCGGGCCGACGGGGCCTCTAAGTGGGGCACGAGTGGGGTCGACGGGCCGATGGGGCCTCTAAGCGGGGCACGCGCGGGGTCGACGGGGCCAGGGAGGCCTCTAAGGGGCAGCGCGCGGGGTCGACAGGGCCTCTAAGGGGCGGCGCGCGGGTCGCTAAGGGGCGGCGCGCGGGGTCGACGGGGCCTTAACGGGCCGTAAAAACAAAGGCGCACGAGGGCGCTGGGGGGGGAGGCGCTAGGGAGCGCTCCGACAGTAGGGCGCACGAAGGCGCTAGTAGGCAGTCAGTAGTGGTGGGCCCTTAAAAGTAGGTCCTAGAGAAGGACCTGCTCTGAAACCATGTCAGAATGAATGACGTAGGGATGAATCAACTAGCAGAAAGTTGGGTACAAGTAGGAAACCCTAAGTTTGTGTACCCTCTAAGGTGAAACCCACTACAGCCTACACAACTTAAACATACAATGTTTGACAGTTATAACAACGAATAATACATTCGTGGTTTCAGTTTTTGCTTTCTTGTTTATCAACTGTACTCTTATTAATCATGCCATATTTTCAAGCAGAAGTTAAATTGACTTTCCTTGTTGAGATTTCTAGTGGAGTTTCAGTTTCCCCCTTGTTTTCTCTCTTCTTTCTTTATTACCATCAGTATCCACTCAAATTGTTTTCTCATTTTCGTCCCTTTTGTTTCTCTATCTCCGACTCCTCAGAGGCTTTGCTGTACCATTCGGAAATTCGAGGTTCTTTTTCAAAACAAGGAAAGATCACACCTGTGGTGACTTATAGGATTAGTAGTGCTGCATTGTTTTGGTAGTTATCTTTTGCATCATCTGATTTTTTCTTCGTAAGATTCTTTTACATTGGTTTGTTCGAAGCTTCTGTGAGTGCGTGTGTCTGTCTGATTGTGTGTGTATGTGTCCGTATGTGTGACATTCATCTATCAATACCCATCTATTATTCATTAACAATGCATATCTGTGGTTTCAAAAAATAGGAATTGGTTTATCATTTCCGAGAGGTTCATTGAGTTACACTCAAAAGGGTACGCTCATTTGAACTGGATTTGATAGAATTGATCTTTGTTTTTAAATTTCACGGATTGCATTATTTCATGTGATTGCTGATTATTCAACAACTATGCTATTGACTTCCCCTCATGCTAGGCTGGGGACGTGGTGGCATAGTTTTTGGGTCGTCAGCTGTCACGTATTTTTATCATTTTATATGCATGGTTTTTCAGCAATAAGCATATTTATACTATGCATTCATTATGCATCATATCATATCTATTATACAGGATATAGTAAAACAACATTCCATATATCTGTTAAATTGTAATGTGTTATATGTTGGTAGGCTGTAGTGGGGTAGCCAATATGGGGTACAACCCCAACTAGGGTTTCATATTTGTACCCAAACTTCTGTTAGTTCGATCATTTTTCTTGCCTAGTTATTCTGAGATGGTATTCAGAGCAGGAGGTCCCTAGGACCTACCGACCGTTTTTTTTTAAGGGCCCACCACCGCTCGCATGCGGTTACCACGCTACCCCGTGCCCTAGCCTCGTAGCGCCCTCGTGCGCCCTCGTTAGCGCCCTCGCGCGCCCCTCGTTAGCGCCCTCGCGCGCCCCTCGTTAGCGCCCTCGCGCACCCTCGTTAGCGCCCTCGCGCGCCCCTCATTAGCGCCCTCGCGCGCCCCTTGCTAGCGCCCTCGCGCGCCCCTCGCTAGCGCCCTCGCGCGCCCCTCGCAGCGTCGCCCGCCCGCCGAGCCGCCCGCTCGCAGCGTCGCCCGTCCGCCACGCTGCCCGCTCGCCCCTCGCCCGCCGCGCTGCCTGCTCGCCCCGCTGCCCGCTTCGCAGCCCGCTCGTCCTGCTGCCCGCTTCGCAGCCCGCCCGCCCGCTCGCTGCTCGCTTCGCGGCCCGCCCGCTTCGCTGCCCGCTCGCAGCGCCGCCCGCCCGCCCACTACCTCCTTCGCAGCGTCGCCCGCCCGCTTGCTGCCCGCTCGCAGCGTCGCCCGCCCGCCCGCTGCCCGCTTCGCAGCGTCGCCCGCTCGCTCGCTGCCCGCTCGCAGCGTCGCCCGCCCGCCCGCTGCTCGCTCGCAGCGTCGCTCTCCCGCCTCGCTGCCCGCTTGCAGCGTCGCCCGCCCGCCCGCTGCCCGCTTGCAGCGTCGCCCGCCCGCCCGCTGCCCGCTTCGCAGCCGCCCGCCGCGCTGCCCGCTCGCCGCGTCGCCCGCCCGCCCCGCTGCCCGCTTCGCAGCCCGCCCGCCGCACTTCCCGCCTGCAGCGCTGCCCGCCTCGCCTGCTGCTCCCTGCCTGTGCACCGCCGCTTGCTCCTGCTGTGGCTGCTAGCTTCGCTCTAGCGCGTCCCCTCTGCTGCTGCCGCTGCTCTGCTGTGCCCTCACGCCTGAGCTATGGCCTCTATTCGCGTTCTTTCCTTCGATGCTGAGGGCCGTCCCGTGCAGTTCACTTCCTGGCTCGACGACCTGCAGTTGTATCTTATGAGCAATAGCACGGACCACATCTCCCTCTATGACTACGCGTCTGGTGCTGCCGCTGCTCCTGCTGCCACAGCCGAGCTTAGTGTACGTTCACAGTGGCAGACTCGTGACGCTGCAGCTCGCCTGGCTATTCGCAGTCACCTGCCGTTCCCTGAGCTAGAGCACTTTGGCGACTGCAAAACCGCTAAAGCCCTATACGACGCTGTCGTTGCTCGCTACTCCTCACCTGCCACAGCCGAGCTTAGCCGTCTCATGCTGCCTTACCTGTTCCCTGACCTGTCCACCTTTGCTACAGTCGCCGATCTTATCACCCACCTTCGCACTAGTGATGCTCGCCTGCGTGCCGCCCTTCCCACCGAGTTCTGCGCTAAGAACCCCCCTCCCCTGTACTGGGCACTCCACTTCATAGTCACCCGTCTCCCTGACACCCTCAGCTCAGTGCGCGACTATTTCCTTGCTCGCTGTCCCACTGAGCTCACTGTCGCCCTCCTAGAGGAGAAGCTGCTAGCAGCCGAGAAGAGCATTGTAGCTGTAGGTGCTGCTCGCGGCGCTCCTCGCACCCCCATCTTTGAGGGATGCTCTCCCTCTCCCCTCGCTCCCTCCTATGCTACTGCTGCTGCTGTTGACTTCCTTGGTGCTGAGACTGCTGGCGCTGCTTCTGCTCCTGGTGGGAGGCGCCGCACCGGCAAGGGCAAGGGGGGCAAGGGTGGCGGGGGTGGCGCTGGGGGGGGAGGAGGTGGGGGAGGTGGGGGGGGAGGCGGTGCTGGAGGGAGCGGTGGCGGGAGTGCCGGTGGGAGTGGGGCCGGCGGCGGAGGCGGGGGCGGCGGCGGGAGCAGTGGCGGTGGTGGCAGCGGCGGCAGTGGCGGCGGTGGCGGTAGTGGCGGTGGCGGTGGCGGTGGTGGCGGTCGGAGCGGAGGTAGTGGCGGCGGTGGAGGTCGGAGTGGAGGCACAGGCTCGGGCCAGAGCTCCCAGCAGCAGCAGCGTCCCCAGTCGACCCAGCAGCTTCGTGAGTGGCTTGCTCAGCGTGGGACGTCGGGGGGCAGTGGCCGCTGTTCCTATGTCATTCGCACAGGTGATCGCAAGGGGCAGACGTGTGGAAAGTTCCACACTCAGTACCGCTGCTTCTTCCGCCTTGACGACGCTTGGCGTGAGGAGATGGGCGAGGATGTTGAGCGCCCTCGCTGGGCTGAGCTGATGAGGGCTGGGGTTGATATCTTTGCTCTTGACTATGATGCTATTATTGCTGCCATGTATGCATTGACTGTTAGTGCCGAGGGAGACTGTTACTTGTGTGTGCCGCCTGACCCAGGTATAGGGCCCGCTGCCCTAGGTACTAGTGAGTCTGCTCTCTCTGGTATGGTGCCCCCTGTACCTGCTCCCTCCAGCACTGTCCCTGCTGCTTGCGAGTCTGCTCTCTCAGGTACAGCACCCACAGAGACTGCTCTCTCAGGTACTGCACCGGCTGAGACCTGTCACACCTTCACCCTTGACTCAGGTGCTTCCCGCTGCTTCTTTCGAGACAGTACTGAGCTCACACCGCTTCCTGCACCGGTCCCAGTCTCCTTGGCTGACCCCTCTGGGGGCCCGGTCCTTGCCCGGTCCACCACTGTGCTCCCTTGTCCGGCGGTTCCGTCTGGCTCGTTGACGGGTTTCCACCTCCCCTCGTTCTCGACGAACCTGGTGAGCAACGCTGTCATCCAGGATCAGTGGGTTGACACCTTTACCCCTGGAGGACAGCGTGTGGCGATCTGCACGTGCTCCAGGACCGGCCGTCACCTGGCTACGTTTACTCGTCGGCCGGGGTCGAGTCTCTACACACTGACCACTGCGTCTCCTCAGGTCGCTGCTGTCGGTCAGGTGTCCGCGTCAGGTCTGGTAGCCCACGCCTGTGAGTGTCGTTCCCTGTCGCACCAGACTCTTCTCTGGCACCACCGCCTGGGTCACCCCTCCTTGCCACGCCTCCGTGGCATGCACCGTCGCCACCTTGTGTCTGGTCTTCCCAGGTCCCTCCCTCCCCTCCCTGCCTCGCCTGCGCCGCCTTGCCTTCCTTGCGTCGAGGGGCGGCAGCGCGCCGCTCCTCACTCCTCCTCGTTCCCCCCGACAGAGGCTCCTCTGCAGACCCTCCACCTGGACGTGTGGGGCCCAGCCCGCGTTCGTGGTCAGGGCGGTGAGCGGTACTTTTTGCTGGTTGTCGACGACTACTCGCGTTACACCACGGTCTTCCCCTTGCGCACCAAGGGTGAGGTCCCTGCTGTTCTGATCCCTTGGATCCGCACAGTTCGTCTCCAGCTCCGCCGCCGTTTCCGGACGGATCTTCCTGTCCTGCGTCTGCACTCTGACAGAGGTGGTGAGTTTTCCTCCGACCTCTTGAGGACCTTCTGTCAGGCGGAGGGCATCGAGCAGACCTTCACGCTTCCGGACTCCCCACAGCAGAATGGGGTTGCTGAGCGCCGCATTGGCCTGGTCATGGAGGTCGCTCGTACCTCCTTGGTCCACGCGGCGGCTCCCCATTTTCTGTGGCCGTTTGCTGTCCGGTACGCCGCGCATCAGCTCAACCTCTGGCCCCGTGTCTCCTTGCCGGAGACCTCGCCCACACTGCGTTGGACGGGGGAGGTTGGCGATGCGTCGCGCTTCCGGGTGTGGGGTGCTCGTGCCCTTGTCCGCGATACGTCCGCGGACAAGCTCTCCTCCCGCACGCTTCCCTGTGTCTTCCTTGGCTTTGTCCCTGACGCGCCGGGCTGGCAGTTTTACCACCCCACCTCGCGCCGGGTCTTCGCCTCTCAGGACGTCACCTTTGACGAGTCGGTCCCTTTTTACCGTCTCTTCCCCTACCGTACTGCCCCCCTCCCTCCCCCGCCGCTTTTCCTTGCTCCTGGTCCCCCTCCGGTAGACCCCCTTCCCCCTCAGGGTCCTGCTCCTTCAGGTGTCTCTCAGGTAGACCCTCCTCCCGTCGCTGAGCCTGTCGAGGTCACAGGTGACTCAGGTGCTGCTGCAGGTGGTGCTGCTGGGAGTGCTGAGCCTGCGGGTGCTGGGCCTGGGGGTGCTGGGACTACGGGTGCTGGAGCTGAGGGTACTGTGCCTGAGAGTTCGGCGCCTGGGGGTGCTGAGCCTGGGGGTGCTGCGACTGGGGGTCCTGAGCCGGCGTGTGCGGAGTCTGGGGGTGCTGAGTCTGGGGGTGCTGCGCCTGCGGGTACTGAGCCTGGGGGTACTGCTACTGAGCCTACGGAGCCTCGGGTTGCTGCGTCTGGGGGTGCTCCGGTTCGGGGTGCTGAGCAGTCTCTCACACCGCAGCAGCTTCGTGACTGGTACGTCCGGCGCTTTCGCCGTCCTGGTGGCTCGGCTGGAGCTGGGGGTACTGGAGCTGCCGGGACTGGTTGTTCTGGGCGCACTACGACTGGAGCTGCTGGAGCTGGGGACTCTGGAGCTGGCGGCGCTAGCGGAGTTGTAGCTGCCGACCCTGGGGGTGCTGCTGCTGCTGGTGCTGCGGACCCACCTGGTGGAGCTGCTGCTGGAGCTGAGGACCCGAGCGGTGGCGCTGCTGCTGGTGCTGGGGACCCGGACGCTGGAGTCTCTTCTGCTTCTGGAGACGCTGCGCGGCCGCGGCCGTACTTCGTACCGCTCCTTCAGCAGGTTCTTGGGCAGGCTCCTCCTCCTTGTCCTTCTCCCTCCGTAGAGTGTCCTCCGACTGTCCAGCCGCAGTCACAGTTACCGCCTGCCTCGCCTCTCCCTGCTCCCTCTCCTTACACTGGTCCCACAGGAGGTCTTACAGAGCGTCGTGAGCCTGAGTCTCGTCCTGCGTCGCCTGTCCGTACTGCTCGCACTGGTAGTTGTGTCCGTCGTGAGCGTCCTCCTCCTGTCCCAGGCACTCACTACATGACTCTGCGTCCCTCTACTGCTCCTCAGCGTGTCCCTCTGCCGTCTCCTCCTGCGTCCTCTTTGCCTGCTGTTCCGGACCCTGAGTCTGACCGGTATCGTGCTGAGCACCCTACTGTCACGCGTCTCCTAGCTACTGTTGTCACTGACCCTACCTTTGCGTCCTCGGCTGCGTCTGCTCTGGTCGCTGAGTTGGTTGACTTTGCTGCTGCCTGTCGTCTAGACTACGCTGCTCGCCTTGTTGCTGGGTCTGAGTCTGCGTCTGTCTGTCCTCCGTCCGTCGGGGGTGAGTGTGCTCTTGGCACGGACGTCCTTGAGGACAGGCAAGAGGACTTTGACTCTCTCGCGGCTGCTGTACCTCATCTCGTGGCCTGGTTGCTTGCCCCTGAGGGAGACCCGGATGCACTAGACATCCCCACTCCGCGCACTTACGCAGAGGCGATCTCGGGTCCCTACTCCTCTCAGTGGCAGACAGGCATGGACGCAGAGATGGCATCCTGGAAGTCCACAGGCACCTACGTCGACGAGGTTCCCCCTCCTGGGGCGAACATCGTCGATGGCATGTGGATTTTCAGGGTGAAGCGGCCGCCAGGTTCTCCGCCTGTCTTCAAGGCGCGTTACGTGGCTCGAGGCTTCAGTCAGCGTCAGGGGGTCGACTTCTTCCAGACCTTCTCCCCCACCCCGAAGATGACCACTCTTCGGGTTCTGCTGCACGTTGCTGCTCAGCGTGACTACGAGCTTCACTCTCTTGACTTCAGCACAGCGTTCCTGCAGGGCAGCCTCCACGAGGAGATCTGGCTGCGCCGCCCACCTGGCTTTACTGGGTCGTTTCCTCCTGGTACCCAGTGGAGCCTCCGCCGGCCAGTCTACGGTCTCCGCCAGGCGCCACGCGAGTGGCACGACACACTGAGGACTACACTTGCGGCTCTTGGGTTCGCGCCGTCTACTGCTGACCCGTCGCTGTTTCTGCGCACAGACACGTCGCTGCCGCCGTTCTACATTCTCGTGTACGTCGACGACTTGGTCTTTGCTACTGCTGACACTGAGGCACTCGCTCGTGTGAAGTCGGAGCTGCAGAAGAGACACACCTGCACTGACCTGGGTGAGCTGCGTAGCTACCTTGGCTTGCAGATCACCCGGGACAGAGCTCGCCGCACCATCACCCTGACTCAGTCACACATGGTGCAGCAGGTCCTTCAGCGCTTCGGCTTCCAGTTCTCCTCACCACAGGCCACACCTCTGGCTACCAGCCACTCGCTCTCAGCTCAACCTCCGGACGAGTCCGTTGAGCCGAGTGGCCCGTACCCAGAGCTTGTGGGCTGCCTCATGTACCTGATGACTTGCACGCGACCTGACCTCGCGTACCCTCTTAGCATCCTTGCTCGTTACGTTGCGCCTGGGAGACACAGGCGAGAGCACTGGGAGGCTGCTAAGAGGGTGCTGCGCTACTTGTGCAGTACATCAGGCATGGGGCTGGTGCTTGGAGGACACGACAGAGTTGTCCTCACTGGCCACTCGGACGCTTCTTGGGTGGACGACCTGGCTACGCAGCGGTCGTCACAGGGTTACACCTTCAGCCTTGGCTCTGGTTCTGTCTCGTGGCGGTCCACCCGCTCTTCCTCTGTTCTCGGCTCTAGTTGTGAGGCTGAGATCTACGCCACAGCCATGGCTGCACAGGAGTTACGCTGGCTCACCTACCTGCTGACTGACTTGGGAGAGCGGCCTAGTTCTCCTCCAGTTCTGTACGGTGACAACAAGGCGGCTCTTGCCTTGTGTCAGGAGCACAGACTGGAGCACAGGACGAAGCACATTGCTCTTCGCTACTTTCTTGCTCGAGAGCTTCAGCAGCGCGGTCAGCTTCGGCTTGTGTACGTGGACTCGAAGGCCAACACTGCTGATATCTTCACCAAGGCGCTCCCGCCTAGTGATCATCAGCGGCACTGTACTTCTTTAGGCCTTGTGTCCACGTTTCCTCACTTGCTCACTGCTTGACATTCTTTGTACTGTACTTTATATATATCTTGTTGCTTGCTTGCTAGGTTTTGATCACTGTGTTGCTTGTCTTGTACTATATCTAGCACTGCATGTGAACTGGCCTTGTGGCCTTTGCTTGTGCTCGGAGTGTGGTGACGTTGTGATCCACCCTGGGCTTGCGTTGCTTTGCTGGACTGGTCTTGTGACCCTTTGTTCTCCCCCACTTTGCCTATGGGGGTGTGTTAAATTGTAATGTGTTATATGTTGGTAGGCTGTAGTGGGGTAGCCAATATGGGGTACAACCCCAACTAGGGTTTCATATTTGTACCCAAACTTCTGTTAGTTCGATCATTTTTCTTGCCTAGTTATTCTGAGAATATCTACATTCATCAATCATTAAATTCATTTCCTCATATTGTCTACATGTTATGTGGTGGTAAAACACAAATATGTGAATGACAAACAATCTAGTTGTGTCCCCAACATCTCCATTGGCAAAGTATAATTGAACTACAGAGTATTTTCTGAAGGTTATTTAGCTAGCGAGTGCGTCCAGTTTTTTATTTCACATTTTGTAAAAATAGAAAATAGGTGAAAAAAAAACTCGCCAAATCGCTTGTAATAGGTTGCTTCGCAACCCAAAAAAAACTATGCAACAAATGGATGGGCTCTTAAGGAACCCGCCGCCAGAGAGGCCTAGTGCATGCGTAGTCGCCTTGGCTAAGGAAATAGACGGAGAAGGAGCAAAGGAAATGGACAAGAAAGGGCCAAAGGATGTATGACAGATAAGTGTTAGACTGGGTGCAAGGGGAAAACGCGGAAGCATCACCAGTGAGTGAGAGAGCGAGGGCACGAAGGGTACACTATCATTGGCATCAGGACCAGCTGAAGAAGAACACGAGCACCGGATGGAAGCTGGTACCAAAGATAGAAGAAAGGGGTCAAATCATCAAGCAAGTCCACAGGCAGCTAGGACATTACGGGAGTCTGAGAACTGTGCAGCTGGTTGAGACTGGGTGGTGGTGGGCAGGCACGAGGAGAGACATCAGGAACTGGGTGGAAGCATGCGAGTTATGCAGCAAGAACAAGGCGGAACTAGAGAGGGGCAGGGAGGAGCTACAATCTTTACCCATCAGCGGAGTGGGATTCTGGTGGTCCCTAGATCTGACCGGGAGATGCCCCTAAGTAGAAGAGGGAAGAGATAGATATTGATAATGATAGAACACGGGATCAAGTGGGTGGAGGTGAAGGCACTACCCAGCAAGAGCTAGGCCAAGATAGCTGAGGCCTTCAAGGAACAGGTGCTCACCAGGTTCGGCGCATGCAGAGAAGTGCTAACCGATCAAGGGACGGAGTTTATGGGAGAATTTAGCAAGCTGCTAAAGAAGACTCGCATTACACACATGAGAAAATCACGGTATCACCCACAAAGCGACGAGCTGACGGAAAGGTCTGTGCGGACGCTAAAGAGGGGCTTAAGGGCATACGGGGGAAAATTCAAGAAGGACTAGGACGTGCGCCAGCAATGGGTGGCAGCGGGGTACCTGTTTAGTAAGAGGCAGCACTTCAAGACCAATCGCCATATCACATGCTACTAAGCAGAGAGCCAATACAGCCAGTAGATACGCCAAAAATGCTGACAGGGACACCCAAAGTGGAGCAGGAAGAGGATTGGGTGGACCCGGCAGAGGCCAGAGCACGATACCAATGGGAGCTACTGCCGACGGCACTAAAGAACCTGCACGTAGCGTAGAAGAAGCGGAGATGCACTAAGATACAAGAAGAGGAGAGAGGGAGAAGCCAAGAAGGGAGAGAAGGCGCTAGTGCAGAGATAACTGTACAAGAGCTTGACTACCGGCAAGGCACGGGGTAGGACGATGCATGCTCACCACGCTAGTCCGTTCGAAGGCCAGCTGCCCTTTTCAATGGGAGGGGAACGCGAAACCACACTTGACACAAACAACGGGAGGAGATCCATGTTGACTGCGGACGATCTCGATCGGACGTAGGACGATGCTGGGTCTCCAAACGGCAGATGTGGAAAGTGGTTTCTCAGCCGGACGCGAGTAGAAAGGTTCGCCAAACTACGCGATTACGAGCGGGAAACGCGTTTCACCACGCTAGTCCGTTCGAAGGCCAGCTGCCCTTTTCAATGGAATGACAACCAAAAGCACGTTAACGCCACGAGAGAGTACGAGCTTATATCGATCCTTTAGCTCTTCGGAGCTTGAAGGTAGAGGTGTCAGAAAAGTTACCACAGGGATAACTGGCTTGTGGCAGCCAACCGTTCATAGCGACGTTGCTTTTTTATTCTTCGATGTCGGCTCTTCCTATCATTGTGAAGCAGAATTCACCAAGTGTTGGATTGTTCACCCACCAATAGGGAACGCGAGCTGGGTTTAGACCATCATGAGATAGGTTAGTTTTACCCTACCGATGCAACGGTTCCGCGGCAGCAATTCAACTTAGTACGAGAGGAACCGTTGATTCGCATAATTGGCAATTGCGTCAGGCCGGTCGGCCTGCGGCGCGAACCTACCATGCGCCGGATTATGACTGAACGCCTCTAAGTCAGAATCCAAGCTGAAAGCGTTATTACATTCTCTGGGCTCACCCTGGCTAAGAATAGGGGACGCTTCGTGCGCCCCCAAGAGCATATGCCGAGACGCTCGTGGAACAAGAGCAGCAACCGTTTCAGGGAAATCAATCATTTGCAAACGACTTAATCCAAACGGGGTATTGTACGCGGCAGAGTAGCCTTGCTGCTACGATCCGCTGAGATTCAGCCCTTGTTCTTGACCCACCCCCCCCTCTCTTCCCCCCCTTTCCACCCTGAACGCCGGGGTAGGGCAAGGGGGGGAGGCGTCCGATGCCCGCGGCTTGGGGCATCGGGCGGGACCCTTGCTGTCCTTTCTTTTCTTTTAAGCAAGGGCCTGCATCCCGACACCGTGGCAAATGAAAAGCGGGATACGTGAGAGAGGTGGAGTGGACGAAAGGGGAATCGAGGGTCCGGCAGAGCCCTCGCGGGACCGGCTTGGTGGCTTATTGTTGGTCGGCCTGGTTAGAAGGGTGAGGGTCGCTCCCTCCCTCTTCTGGTGGGCCGCCGGGGCTCGCGCGCTACAAGGGTTAAGGATCGAGTGAGATCCCCTCCCCCCTTCCCGTGGGCCTGCCCCGGGCCCCCTCCGATGGATATCATAGCGTTCGTTCCTTAGTCGCTCACCTGTGCTCTCACTCTCTCTCTCTCTCTCTCTCTCTCTCTCTCTCTCTCTCTCTCTCTCTCTCTCTCTCTCTCTACTTGCACATTCGCGGGGAAAATTGGCAAGACTTTAACTAGCAAAAGTTGACAACAAAGGTCCAAATGATTGCAACAACATTGGCAAGAGAGACTATATCAGAGCTAGCAAGCAAGCAGGTCGACCTCCAGAGCAGCACGGTCGACCGAGATCCAGCGTTGCTAAGCTCGAACCGCTCCAGCGCTGAAAAGCTCGCACCGCTCCAGCGCTGCAGAGAAGTGGCTTGCCATCGTTGCAGGTCCGCAGTGCATCAACGTTGCAGCAAGGCGGCTACACGGCGTTGCTCCCGCAGGACAGCAGCGCACCCGCTTCGCAGGTGCTTGCAGCTGATTGGCGTCCTGTGCCTTGTCATGTGCACAGTGAGGATGCCACGCCGACCACGTGCCCACATCTGCACCTGATCCTCCACGTCGACCTCGGGATACCACACCGAGGTCGGCTTCGCCAAGAACACTTAGGCGACCGTCGCGCACCTCTACAATACTCCATCGCCCATGTAACTTGGTCGACCGGGCAACCAGGACGCCCAGGTTGGCGTACAGACGCCCAGGCTGGCATCCACACGCTCAGGCCGGCGTCCAGACACCCAGGTCGGCGTCCAGACGCCCAGGACGCTGTCTAGACGCCGAGGTCGACGTCTAGGCGTGCAGGCCGGTGCCGATACGCCCAGGACGCTGTTCAGAAGCCCAGGTTGACGTCCAAGTGCCCAGGACGGTGTCCCCCACTGCTAAGCTCCCCGCACACCAGACAACGAAGTCGGCTCCGCCCTAAGGACGGGGCCAAGACACACTTCCTGTTTACACTCCCTCGCCACATTTACGCTTGGGCCTCCACCCAACATGGCAGCACTATCCGGAGAATAACTTGTCCGCATGCACACAACACACAGCACGCCGGTCACCACACTAGTCATGCAGAAGGGCATGGCACCTACTGCTGCACATCGTCGTCACCGTCGCCGACGTCGGCCAGGCGCACTTGGCCGATTGCAACGGAGCACCGGTTGAAGGCCGGATAGTGCAGCGCCTTTGTCAAGAAGTTGGCTGGCTGCTCGGTGCTCGGGATGTACTTCAGCGTGAACTTCCCGCGCTTCACCATGTGCTGCAGCCAAGCATATCGCCTCTCTATGTGCTTGAGATTGCCCTGCAACCCCAAACCCTCGTCGACCGTGATGGCCGACTTGTTGTCCTCCCGAAGGACAATCGGCTTCTCAACGTCCAGCCACCGGAACTCAGCAAAAAGGAAGCCAGAGAAGGTGGCGTCCCTGCTTGCCGGCCTCGGTGGCCGCCACACACTCTGACTCGGTCGATGACAGCGTCGCGCATTTGATGCGCTGGCTTGACCAGGAAACTGCGGCCCCTTCGTAGACAGACACATAACCACCCGTGCTCATCCAGTTCTACTTGTTGCTGGCGTCGTCGGCGTGAACATAGCCAACCAGCTCCAGCGTCTCTGGTCCACCGCCGAACTCCAGGGCGGTGTCACGAGTGTTGGCGAGGTAGGCGAGGCAGCGGTCGACCTTGCGCCGGTGTTGGTCACTCCTCATTTTTAGGCCGCTGCCCAACTTACTACAGGTGAAGGCGATGTCCGGCCTGTTGTGTGATGCTATCATTCGCATTCACGTCTGTCTGCCTCCCATCATATGTTTGTGCGTTGCATGCGTGGTGTGAGCGTGAGCAAGAATTTGTGCTTGACGTGGTTTGGATTTTCTGAGTGTGTGTGAATGTTATTTGACTTGAGCAGATATCTGAAGTGACTTATCTGTTCAAGATCTTTCTGACGAACCAAGAATCGTCGCGATCGGAGCACGAACGAGAAAGTTGCGAACATTTGAAGTTCGTATGCTTTTGATATTTGGTTGTGGCGACTATGGGAAGTTGTGGGGCTGAATCTATAAAGGGTATAGACTTTTGGGGGTTGGGAAATTCGTCCCCATCACTGTAGATGCTGCCAAGTGGTTGGGAGAAGCCAAACCAGGTTGGCAAGTGTGGCCAAGTTAGGAGAGGTGGATGGCATGGGTTGGAAAGTGACAAAGGTAAAAGTTGGGGTGTCTATGGAGAGGGGAATTGTGTGGCATGGGGTTTCCTTGGTTGGGGACTCCTTTGGGACCTTCCCTCTCGTCCTCCTCTTCCCTCCTACCTGGTTTATTGCCACTCCAACTTTCTTGTGTGGTTCTTGTGAGAACCTTTAAGACTCTTATGATTGAGTTAAATTCTCCATGGCAGCATACCCCCTAGTGCGCCGAAATTCATAACTCGAGAAATACTTCACCTTTTTGTGCGATTCATTTGGGAATTGTAGCCATGGATTAGAGCTACAACATATTCGAAGTTGGTGGAGCTTTAATGTCGCACTTTTCGTCGACGGCGTTTCTTGTGAAGTCGACATTTCTGTCCAGAAACTAGGACCAACGATTTTGAGATATTTCAGCCCCTAATCCTCATAAATTCGGTCCTTAATCTCTAACACGGCCTTGTCGTCGTCGCTATGAATTGCAGCGAGCCAACCTTCTGCCGGTACTCCTCCTTTTGGCGCTCCTTTGCCTACTCGTCGTCGAACGTCAGCTTGGTAAAGGCGTTCACGGAGACCGGCGTCTTCGGGGTGCAGTTCCTCGTCGAAGAACCGCCCGCGCAACTTGTCGGCGTAGTTCTGCTGGTGCAGCCACAGCTTCCTCGCCGGCCTGTCGCACACGATCTCAAGCCCGAGGTACTTCTCCACCTGCGAGATCTCACGCAGTCCGAAGGCGGCCTCCAGCAGCTCCTTCAGTATCGTGGTACTGCTGCTTGCGACGTAGACCAGCACCTAGAAGGCCACTCCGTCGTCGCCGACCTTGAAGTACAACGCCTTGTCAACCTGGCTCTTCTTCCATCCGGCGCCCATCTGCACTGCGTCGAGCGCTCGGTACCACAGCAGCGGCGACTGCTTAAGCCCATACAGGCTGTTCAGCAGCTTGCAAATCCGGCCGGTCTTGTCGTTCTAGTAGTCTGGCTGGTCATGTATAGCACCCAGTCAAGCTTTATCTGCAGGAAGGCATTCTTTCTCGAGCTGCATCAGGTTGAGGTCGAGGACAGCGACGATGTGAGGAAGATCCTCAGAGTAACTTAGCTGCTCGCTGGCGTATGCGTCTCGTCGTAGTCGGCGCCATACACCTGCGTGAAGCCCTCCACGACTAGCCTTGCCTTTTCCAGAGCGACCGTGTCGTCCACGTGGTACTTGGTCATCAGGACTCATAGGTTCTTCATGATTTTCACGCCGCGTGGGCCTTCAATCGAATCCCAGGTGCCCATGCTGATGAGACTGCGGATTTCCTCGTCCATGGCGGCCTTCACCGCCTTGCCCTTCCAACTGGCAACGCCTCCTTCACCGTCATCGTCGCGATGTCCCAGCAATGCTCGTGGTCGGCGTCTACGTCAGGGTCCAGCTCGTGCAGGTCAACGTCGTCCTCAGCGTCGTCGTACAATGCGTCATCCTCGACGTCGTCGTACACCATGGTGAAGGCGGCCTGCGAAAGACAGACATGGTAGGTCAGCCGCTCCGGCGGCCTCCGGACTCGGCCTGAACGTCGCAATTAAGGCTGCTCGGGGTTGACCTCCAATACTTCGTTGTCGGTGGACTGCCCGGCGTCCGACCGCTACCCTTCAACTTCGTCGGCGCACTGTCCTCAGCGTCCTGCTGCACTAAAGTTGGCGTCCTAGCCGACTTCTCCGATGCCGAGAGCTCCTCTGTCGGCGGCTGCCCAGCAGACACCTCATTCGCCGACTTCACATTTGTCAGCGTTGGCTCCTCGACGTGCTGCTCCCCTGCCTTCGTCGGCTCCGCTTCCACACCAACTTGCTAGACGCCACATTGGCCACCAGCGTTGCCCTTGGCCGGCGCCACAGGCGACGCCCCACTGCTCCCCTCATCGCCGGAGGCCGTCGTCAGTGTCGGCGCATGCAGAACGGCTACGGGAGGTGGAATGGCAGGGGAAGGAGGAGGAGGAAGGACTTCCTCGGCGTCCTCATCAGCAAGCCCGCCAACCTCGGCGAGCAGAGGGAGTGTCGCGGTGGAGGTGTCCGTCGGCGAGTTAGCCGGCGTCCGCCCCGACGCCGGCCCGTGCTCCGACTTCCACACATCCAGCGACATCGTCTCGTAGAATACCGAGGCTGCTAGAAGTAAGGGAAGGATATCCAAGGAGCTAAGGGCCTTTAAGGAAAAGGGTGAAGGACACCCTGCAAAGGAAAGAGTTAGGAATGGGAGGTGGAGAGGAGAGGAATAGACATGATGATTTCCGACACAAGTTGGGCTCTAGTTTGACGGTGAGAAGCGACTAGTACTGGTGCGAAGTCGACCGCTACCTCACCTACGTCGTCTACACGTGCGATTTCGCTATGGAGTTACACGGATCAGAAACTCGAAAACTGGTCGGCTACATGGACGTCGACGAGGCCGGCAACAAGCAGTATTGTACCAGCACGGGTGGCTACTTTTTCGTCTTCGGCGGTGCAGCTATCGCTTAGTCGAGCTAGCGCACCAAGTGCGTGACTCTGTCCTCAACAGAGTCAGAGTACGTCGCGGCTTACCAAAGCCGACAAGGAGGCTCGTCGACTTCTCTTCCTCCTCACCGAGTTACAGCTCCTCGATGATGGGACGCCAACTGTCCTGAATGTGGGGAATTTATTCCACCAACGCGGTCGCTGAGGGCTTGGGGCTAAAAAGCAACCTGAAGCACACGGAGTGACGCTAGGCCTGGCTACATCAGATGGTGACGAGCAAGAAGATTTTGTTGGAACACATTCCCACCTCCGAGCAGCCGGCGTACTTCCTTATTAAGGCGCTGCACTTTTCAGCCTTCAACCGATGCTCCGTCGTGGTCGGTCAAGTTCGCCTTGCCAACGTCGGTGACGACGACGACATGCAGCAATAGGGTGTCCTTTAATATGGTTGTGCGGTGATCGGCTTGCGAAATATCCCCTTGTATTCTATTACATAGGTTCTGGATGTTTCATGTGTGTGGATGCACAAGCTTGAGCTGGGCAGGGGAGTGTTGAAGTGAGAGGCCCCGCCCTTGCTTGGGCGCAGTCATTCTCTAAAACAGCATGGTGGATTCAACAAAGCAGTCATCGAATTGGCACTTGGGTTTAGACAACAGAGGTCCTTGATCATCCCGTCCTTTGAATTGAGGGGTGGGTTTAAACGATGTCATCCTCTGGTTGGCTAGCCCATCTGAGCTCTGATCGACGGGGTGTCGCTCTACGAGCTCGTCTTTGGATCTGCTAGTGATTTTCGCGAACTTTGATGGACAAGGTGCTTTCGATGAGCATTGTACTCTGATCGAGGGACGCTGTTCGGCGAGCCTCGTCTTGGCGAACTGGCTTGCCGAACTCTTGCGACTACGAAACTCTGCAAGGGCATGTGAATTTCGCTCAGGAGGTTTTAGCGAAAGTTGACCTGCAGAACAGCTTTATGTGCATGACGGTGGATATCTGGCCAAACCGTCAATATGTTTTTTACATGGCACCAATGCAATATACGTTTTTTGCACGTTTTGTGCCTGACGGTGCAACCGTCAACATGCGCCTACATGGTAGGTGCGCCTTTTTTTGCCGATATTTACATGCGATTGCAGCATTGGCAGGCCGCTCTGCTGCAGAGTTGGCAAGCCGCTTTGCTGCTACGCTAGCAGGCCGCCTTGTTATAGCGGATCCGCTCTGATGCTACGCTGGCAATTCGCCTTGCAGAAAGCATGCTAGGTGTTGCGATGCCTTTCTATTGATATCGACTTGCATGCCTCTTTTTCGCTATAGTCATTCTCAATGCTCTCCAATTTAAAGTGAAACTATCGCCAATATTCTCTATTAACACAGCAAAGTAGTAAGCACGCTACTAGAGCATTACAATCTCCCGCACAACCCTGCACCCTCTTCCGTAGTCCACTCCCATTGTAGGTGTCAACGGGAGTTGAGTTGTTGGCCCCGTCCTCGCTAATGCGGAGCCGACTTCGATGTCGGGTGCAGGGGAGAAGCAGCCAACCTGCAGCAGTGGGCGAGCTGGTCGACAGGCTACGTTGACCTGCACAGGGGCCACAGCGTTGACGCCGGTATCATAAGGCAGGCGGCCTACTTGTACGAGTGGTCGACGGCGGGCTCGTCGACCAGGGAAGGGCGCCGACTTGGAGGGCGCCGCGTTCGAGTGGTCGACCTCGCGGGGTCAACCTGGCAGGGCGTCGACTTCATGGCGCTGCCCTTGGGCGCCAAGTCGTCGGCCAAGTCTCGCGGTGGTCGACGGAAGGAGGCCGCCGACCGGGGAGGACACCGACCTGGTGGCGTCGGCCTGGTTGCCCGGTCGGCCGAGTTACTCAAGTGATGGGGTTCTACAGAGGAGCACGGCGGTCGCCCAGGTGCTACCTGCGAAGCCGACCTCGGAAGTGGTATCCCGAGGTCGACGTGGCAGGTGGGCGCAATCGCTGGCATGTTCTCGGCTTAGCGTCTGCGCTGTGCGCGTGACGGGGCGTGGAACACCAACCAGCCGTGCGCACCTATGATACAGGTGCACCGTTGTCATGCGGGTGCAACCCTGTGCAGCCGCCTTGCTGAAGCGTTGGCACGCCGTAGACATGCAACGTTGGCGAACCGCTTGTTTGATATGCTAGAGTGGTGCGAGCTCTGCAGCGCTGGGGCGCGGTCGACCGTGCTACACTGGAGGTCGGCCTGCATGCTTGCTAGCTCTGTTGTAGTCTCCCTTGCCAATGTTGTTGCTATCATTCTGAACCTTTGTTGTCAACTTTTGCTAGTGAAACTCTTGCCAATTTTCCCCGTGAATACGCAAATAGAGAGAGAGTGCACAAGTGAACGACTAAGAAACGAACAATAAGATCACTCCTACCTTGTGCCGCATAATGCGGTTATCTCCGCATAATGCGGTGAGCGTGGACGGCACCGGGACTTAACTTCAGTCTAGTCGACTTAGTTCCACATTACGTATCATGCTAGTAGGCCGGCAGCTGTGTTGATCACCATGGTGGGCGACGTAGGTGACGCAGGCGTAGTGGACACCGTGGAGACACGGATGGCTGATGCGATGAGTCTCCGCACGACTACCCCTGCCCCCCCCCTCGCGCCTCTCTTCCTGGTTCGTGGTTCCCCCCTCTGTAGTCCCCCTCCCCCCACAGAGTCCTACTCCCTCAGTTGTGTCTCAAGTATAGACCCACCCCCCTTGGTAGAGCCTTCGGAGGTCAGCTTTGACACCTCTGGCCTAGCTGAGGGGGGTGACACTACTGGAGACAACACAGCAGCCACTCGCCGCTCACCACTTTTGGAGACCCCTCCTGGTTTTCCACCTCGGCCGACTTCGCTACCTCTGCAGCCTGTTGCTATAGACTCCGGTGCTGCTACTGGTGGTGACACTGGGGTTGCGGACTCTAGGGCTGGTGACACTAAAGGTACTGTTCATGGGGGTGCTGAGTCTGGGGGTACTGATTCCGAGGGGCACTGAGTGTCCTGGTGCGTCTGCCGGAGGTTCTGGGGGTGGCTAGCAGCAGCAGACTTGTCGGCACAAGGCTCTCTCGCCACAGCAGCTTTGCGGGTGGGTTAATTTTAGGTTCCACTCCTGTGGCGGCGCTGGAGGTGTTGTGTGATGCTATCATTCGCATTCACGTCTGTCTGCCTCCCATCATGTGTTCGTGCATTGCATGCGTGGTGTGAGCGTGTGCAAGAATTTGTGTGCGGTGTGGTTTGGATTTTCTGGGAGTGTCTGAACATTATTTGACTTGAGCAGATATCTGATTACTGCTCTGCTCAAGAGCTTTCCGACGAACCAAGAATCGTCGCGATCGGAGCATGGACAAGGAAGTTACGAACGGTTGAAGTTCGTATGCTCTTGAAATATTGTTGTGGTGAGTATGGGAAGTTGTGGGATTGATTCTATATGGGGTATAGACTTTTGGGGGTTGGGAAATTCGTAACTCCTACTGTAGATGCTGCCATGTGGTTGGGAGAAGCCAAACTAGGTTGGCAAGTGTGGCCAAGTGGGGTGAGGTGGATTGTGGAGGTTGGGAAAGTGACAAATGTCAAAGTTGGGTTGCCTATGGGGAAGGGAATTGTGTGGCATGGGGTTTCCTTGGTTGGGGACTCTCTTGGGACCTTCCCTCTCGTCCTCCTCTTCCCTCCCACCTGGTTTAGTGCTACTCTAATCTTCTTTGTGGAACTTGTGAGTTAATTTGTGATTGAGTTAATCTTCTAAGGCAGCATACCCCCTAGTGCGCCGAAATCGATATCTCACGATTTACTCCATCTTTTGAGGTGATTCAAATTGGGAATTGTAGCCGCGGTCTAGAGCTACACTTGTTTTTCGTGAGATTCTAACAGTGATCGTTTCGTCGACAACGTTTCTTGTGAAGTCGACGATTCTGTCCAGAAACTAAGACCAACGATTTTGTGTCATTTTGGCAACTAATCTTCATAGACTCGGTCCTTAGTCTCTAACAAGTGGTATCAGAGCTGATTGAGGACTTTGTGGGGAGTCTAATGAAGTGTGAAGACCCTCATAGACCCACCATGGCCTGTGGGCGTGCCTAAGTGGAGCTCTAGAGGTTGCATGTGACTTCCGCTAAGGGGAAACTCTGCCGAAATTTCGTTGGCGCTGACACTTGTGGAAATTGTGTGGGACTTCGGTGTGGACAGCAAAAGGGGGGAGCTGAAACCTCTGATTGGGAGCAGAGGAGATGAGTGGAGAAGCAGCTGAGAAGAAGAGTGAACCGCCACCGTCCAAGATCGAGGCTTTGGACGGCTCCAACTATGAGGAATGGAGCGGGCGGATGCGGAGTGCGTTTAAGCGCTACAAGCTGCTGAAGCTTGCGATGGGAGAAGAGAAGATGCCGGAGGAAGGTGATGCCCGCGATCGATGGATTGAGCGGAGCAGCGTGCTGTACGACCTTATCCTCCAATCGGTCAACAACGACATGTTCCAGCACATCAAGGACTTAGTGGAGCTGGACGACTCCGGACCGAAGGCGTGGAAGCTTCTACGCGACGTGGTTCAGCCCAACACGCTGCCGATGGTGATTGTGTTGGAGAAGAAGCTGGCAGCCCTCTCCATGCAACCGAGAGACGATGTGAAACTGGTCCTTAACAAGATCAAGGACACCTATGCGCAGATGGCAGCGGCGGGCAGCAAGGTGTCGGAGATGCAGCAGTGCACCAAGATCATCTCGGTGCTCGACAACTCATGGGACAATCTCATCCCCACCCTCAACGTTCAGCAGGACAAATGGATGCCAGAGTGGCTACGGCAGCAGATCCTGCAGGAGGACTTCCGCAGGCGCCACACGGGAGGTGGTGCTGCCAACAAAACTGCTGAGGGGTATGGAGCTGCAGATGGAGCAGAGGAAGAGGGGGAGGGAGAGGCCGAGGCCGTGGGAGAGGCTTTGGCAGAGGGAGAGGCCGAGGTGACTACAACGAGGGGCATGGGAGCTCTGGTGGCAGGGGGAGCACCCGAATGGAGGGTGCATGCTGGTACTGCAAGAAGGCTGGACACCCGTGGTTCAAGTGTTTCAGCCGGCCTGAGGGATGGGCGCCCCAAGACATGAAGCCGCCAAGTGGTGAACGTGCACGAGGTGGCGCTGTGCAAGGTTCAGGTGCACAAGGTGATGGTGCACAAGGTAAAGCTGACCCTGGGTTGTTCCTCATGGTTGAGGATGTGAAAGTGAGTGAGGATGATGTGGGTTCGGTTGGGAAGGTTGTGATGCACCCTCTCACTCACTGGGTGATCGATTCAGGTTGCACGAGTCACATGACTCCGCGGGCAGATTTGCTCGATGAGGTGAAACCCCCTGGGAAGATCAAGTTTGTGGCTGCCGCTTCAGGTGCTTTGCTCCCTGTGATTGGTGTTGGGAATGCCAAGGTGATGGGAGCCAGTGGGAAGCGGGGCTTGGGAATGTGTTGTTGGTTGAAGGTTTATCCTCCAACCTTCTCTCTGTGCGCCGACTGCAGAAAAGCAAGGCCAAAGTTACGTTCGGCCCAACGAGCTGCCGTGCGAAGCTTGGGAAGTTGCTGCTGTGGGATTTGGAGGAGAAGAGCAGCTGCATCAAGGACCTGTGGCAGCTGCCCATCATCCCTTGGAATGGGAAACCACCAGCAACGGCAACGGCAGCGGCAGCGGCTAAAGCAACTGCGGGAGGAGAGGTGACTGCACCATCTGCTAGGGCCCTAGATGCAGTCAAGAAGGTGCAGCAGCCACAGCAGCCTCATGGTGAGGTGCTCGCTGGTGTGGATGCGACAGCTGCATGGGCAAAGGCTTCATCTGGGAGTGGTGAGGCTGATTGGGAGACGTGGCACGAGAGGTTGTGCCACATCAACATCCCGATGCTGCAGAAGCTAGTGAAGGATGGGAGTTTGAAGGGGCTGGAGGTGAAGGGGGCAGCAAAGGAGATTGGGAGCTGCCCCACATGTCTTGAAACCAAGTTTACGAAGTTTCCCTTCAGCAGCAGCACGGGACCAGCCAAGGCACCACAAGCACTTGTGCACATGGATGTGGTGGGCCCCACAAGGGCCCTTTCTCTCTCGGGCAGCCGCTATTTCCTGACCATCGTGGACGACCACACGCGTGCGGTGTGGGCCTACCCTCTGAAGACCAAGGGGGACGTGGCAGCGGCTGTTCTCAAGGAGTGGATGCCGAGAGCACAAAGGGAGAGCGGACACAAGGTGAAAGTGATCCGCACCGACAATGGGGGAGAGTTCATTGGTGCTGATTTTGAGGCGGTGCTGAAGAAGAAGGGGATCCAGCATCAGCTCACAGTGCCCTACAACCCGCAACAGAATGGCGTGGCTGAGCGGTTCAACCGGACCCTGCAGGAAGGTGCTCGCACTCTCCTTGGGCGTGCAGGGCTGCCGGATCCGTTTTGGGTGACTGCACCGCGGCAGGTTGTTGTTGTGAAGAACCGGGTGCTGGCGACTGTGGGGGACAAGCAGTGGGTCCCCTACACCAAGTGGTATGGGAGTGCACCAGCGGTCAACATGCTGAGAGCGTTCGGGTGCATGGTGGTGTTTCATGTGCCTAAGGAGAAGAGGGGAAAGCTGGAATTTTCTGGGAGATGGGGTGTGCACTTGGGGCTTGCCAAGGATCACAAGGGCTGGTTGATTTGGGATTTGACCAGCCAGCAGCTGACTGTGTCGAGGGATGTGAAGTTCCTCGAGTCCTTGTACTACAAGGAGTGGAAGCAGCAGCAGCAGCAGAAGCTTCCTACGACACCGCTGATCATTGAGGCCGATGAGGTGCAGCGGCCTTCAAGGCAGGTGGAAGTCTCCGTGTCGGGGGAGGAGATCTCTGGGGTGACTGAGGATGGGGGAGAACCTGAGGTGGAGGAGCAGCAGCAGCAGCAGGAGCAGCAGCAGCAGCAGCAGCAGCAAGGTGCTCCACAAGGTGCCGCACGTCCGGCTGACCGTCCTAGGAGGGATGTGCGCCCTCCTAGCCGGCTGACCTATGCGAGCCAAGTGTGGTGCCAGCTGGGAGTGTGACTGAGAAGTGTGATGAGGATGAGATAGCCTACTGCTGTGGGGCTACATTCATATGCATTGGAGGATAGTGCTGTGAGAGAGAGGCTACAGCGGGTGTGCTGCAGATTTGAGCAAAATGGAGATGTTGGAAGTGGGATGTTGAAAGGAGATGACTGTCCATTGGGATGAGTGTTGGAAGTGAATGAAACTTGCTGGTATGAGTGTGCATTGAGTGTGCATGCATGAGCTGAGGCATGTGGGATGATGGTTGGCAGCCAGAGGGGGAGTTTGTTGTGTGATGCTACCATTCGCATTCACGTCTGTCTGCCTCCCATCAAATGTTTGTGCATTGCATGCGTGGTGTGAGCGTGTGCAAGAATTTGTGTTCGGTGTGGTTTGGATTTTCTGGGAGTGTCTGAATGTTATTTGACTTGAGCAGATATCTGAAGTGACTGCTCTGCTCAAGAGCTTTCCGACGAACCAAGAATCGTCGCGATCGGAGCATGGACAAGGAAGTTACGAACGGTTGAAGTTCGTATGCTCTTGAAATATTGTTGTGGTGATTATGGGAAGTTGTGGGATTGATTCTATATGGGGTATAGACTTTTGGGGGTTGGGAAATTCGTAACTCCTACTGTAGATGCTGCCATGTGGTTGGGAGAAGCCAAACCAGGTTGGCAAGTGTGGCCAAGTGGGGTGAGGTGGATTGTGGAGGTTGGGAAAGTGACAAATGTCAAAGTTGGGTTGCCTATGGGGAAGGGAATTGAGTGGCATGGGGGTCTTCTTGGTTGGGGACTCTCTTGGGACCTTCCCTCTCGTCCTCCTCTTCCCTCCCACCTGGTTTAGTGCTACTCTAATCTTCTTTGTGGAACTTGTGAGTTAATTTGTGATTGAGTTAATTTCTAAGGCAGCATACCCCCTAGTGCGCCGAAATCGATATCTCACGATTTACTCCATCTTTTGAGGTGATTCAAATTGGGAATTGTAGCCACGGTCTAGAGCTACAACATATTCGGTTTTCATGAGATTCTAACGGTGATCGTTTCGTCGACAACGTTTCTTGTGAATTCGACGATTCTGTCCAGAAACTAGGCCCAACGATTTTGAGATATTTTAAGCTCCTAGACTCCGTCCTTTTTCTTTAACAGGAGGCACTGGTATAGAGCTCCTGCGGCTGACGGTGCTGGTGGTACTGGTGCTGGAGGCGCTGGAGCTGGAGGTACTGGTGCATGAGGAGCCGAGACTAGAGGTACTGGTGTGTAGAGGCAGTGGAGCTTTTGGTACTGGTGCTGGAGGTACTGGAGGCACTGGAGGTGCTGGTGCTAGAGGTGCTGGAGGTGCTATAGGCCCTGGTGCTGGAGCTACTGGAGCTGTCGGTGCTGGAGGTACTGGAGCTGTAGGTAGTGGTGCTGGAGCTGCTGGTGCTGGAGGTGCTGGAGGTGCTGGTGGTGCTGGAGCTAGAGGTGCTGGAGGTGTATGCGGTACTGGAGCTCGAGGTGCTGGAGCTGGAGGCTATGGTACTGTGGGTGCTGCACAGCGGCAACAGTTATTCTTGCCGCAGTCTTAGTCGTCACTACCACCACCTGGAGTGGCGCTTCGCCAGGTTCTTAGTCTTCCGTCTTCCACTGGCCTTACTCCTCCCTTACTATGTCCACCGCGTAACCTGTCTCAAACACAGTTACTGCCGGACTCCTCACTGCCTGCCCCTTCTCCTTACACTGAGCAGACAGACTCCCTGACAGAGCGTCGTGAGGCTGCGTCTCGTCGTGCCTCGCGTGTTTGCACCGTTCGTCATGCTTGTCATCTTCCTTGTCTTCGTCCTCCACCAGTCTCCGGCACTCACCCAATTACACTTCGTCATTCATCTGTTCTTGCGGAGAGGTGATCACGGGTCCTTACTCCTCTCAGTGGCAGACAGCCATGGACGCAAAGATGGCATCCTGGAAGTCTACAGGCACTTACGTCGACGAAGTTCCCCCACCTGGGGCGAACGATGGCATGTGGATTTTCAGAGTGAAGCGGCTGCCGGGTTCCCCGCATGTCTTCGAGGCGTGTTATTGTTGCACGAGGCTTCAGACAGCAACTGGAAGTCGACTTCTTCCAGACCTTCTCCCCCACCTCGAAGATGACCATTCTTCAAGTGTTACTGCACATTGCGAAACAGCGTGACTATGAGCTCCACACGCCTAACTTCAATAGAGCTTTCTTGCAGGGCAACCTATACGAGGAGATCTGGCTGCGCCGCCCACCTGGCTTCACTAGGTCGTTTCCTGAGGGTACCCAGTGGAGCCTCCAGCGGCCAGTCTACGGTCTCCATCAGGCGCCTCGTGAGTGGCACGACACACTGAGGACGACGCTTGCGGCTCCTGAGTTTGCTCCTTTGACTGCTGACCGTCTCTGTTTCTACACACCGACACTTCACTGCCGCCGTTCTACATCCTCGCGTACGTCGACGACTTGGTCTTTGCTACTGCTGACACTGAGGCACTGGCCCTTGTGAAGTCGAAGCTGCAGAAGAGACACACATGCACTGTCCTGGGTGAGCTGTGCAGCTATCTTGGCTTGCAGATCACCCGGGACAGAGCACGGCGCACCATCACGCTGACTCAGTCACACATGGTGCACCATGTCCTTCAGCGCTTTGGCTTCCAATTTTCCTCGCCACTGTCCACTCCTCTGCCTACAGACCACTCGCTCTCAACTCCACCTTCGGACGGGTCTGTAGAGCCGAGTGGTCAGTATCCAGAGCTTGTGGGCTACCTCATGTACCTGATGACCTGCACTCGACCTGACCTCGCGTACCCTCTCAGGATCCTGGCATGCTACGTTGCGCTCGGGAGACACTGGCCAGAGCACTAACGGGCTGCTAGGGGGGTGCTGCATTACCTGTGCAGTACATCAGGCATGGGGCTCCTGCTTGGAGGATGGGGTTCAATTATACTCACTGGTCACTCAGACGCCACTTGGGCAGACGACTAGGTGATTTAACAGTCGTCATAGAGTTACAATTTCAGTCTTGGCTTATTGTCAGGGGGTGAATACGAAAAACAAAAATGACGACGGAGGGAAAGTTGTGGGTGATCCAGCAGATCACTTGAGTGATAGGTTGAGAACGTGTACCAATCCACCGCGAATTTCGGAGTCTATTCGGTAGACCCCCGAAAGGGTTTGATATCGTTACATGGAGGCGCGGCGAGCGGTACATTGCCAAGGATACCTGGGATTCGGTAAGTGGTTCCGACGGGTATGAAGATGGGTGAACATCGGAGTACCAGGGAAAAAACGGTGGAAATGTCGGAGCTACACGTCGGAGAATAACTTCGGGACTGCAGCCTCAACCACAACTTTCGGGTTATCTTCCTACGAAAAAAAAAAAAAAAATGGTTGGAGCTGAGGGTGTTCCTTCACTTCTTGGAGTGCGGTTGAGCCGTTGGGGGACTTCGCCTGAAGGGTCACTTTTAAGTCGCCTGGCAAGAAACACAGTGGCGGGGATGCCTAGAACCCACGGGTGTTTAAACGTACACCGCGGGAAATTCTTCATTAAAAGGGAGCGGGGGAGCAGCCGAAGTTTCGGAATTACCTGCCGGCGAAGAGCGATGAAGTGAAACCTCTGCAAAGCGCCAGTGGGGGTTGCGTGTTTTTCAGTCAAAATTTACCGACGGGAGCAGCTTAGACGACGGGGTCAACGGCGTTGATGCCACTAGGTTTCGTGAGATTAGGTCTCGGAATAACCCAGGGCAGTCACGGTTCTCGATTGAACCCACATGCTGGGGTCGGGTAACCGACGGAAACTGATGGTGACCGAGTGGGCGGCTATAGTACGACCGAAGATTTCGGAGGCGAACTGCACCTGCAACTGCGGATTTTACGGGGTTGTTTTCGAGCGGCAATTTCGGAGTTCGACGAAGGACTTATCGGTTTTACGGCGGGAAGCGCCGACATTTTCGAGGGATTTCATCGGCGTTTGGTTAAACACGTGCGACATTTACGTGGGGCACTAGCGCGAGAACTACACAAAATTTCTCAGGGGTACGAACGACTTACGACGAACTGAAGAAGGCGGCAGCAACAGTAACGGGGGGAGAGACAGCTGCAAATTTTCATCCCTGCCTACGAACTCTCGGCGGATTACGATAAAAATCTCGGAGAATCCATTCCAACTCTGCTTTTGACAACTCGCTATCAACCCGCCCACGACAAACAGATTTAATTTCAGCCACGTCAGGTGCTGCCAGCTGCAACTGCTGCAGATAGTGCATGATTCTGGCGACGTGAAGACAAAAAGCTTCAGTTCGAGTACTCGGCAATGTCGGTTTCGGTTTCCGTCTAATTCTTCTGGTTATCCCCCGAAGATTTTGGGCACGTAATACCTGGTTTTCGACATCGACATTTCCACACCCGACGCAATTTCACCTGGACTCCTTCACTCAACAGTCGTTAACAGTGGGACTTAACACCCAGTTTTTGTGGTTTTCTTCTCGGCGCAGCAGTGCAATGTTTTACGGACGGTTTTCTGGGAGGGGGGAGAAAGTGTGCTGCACACTATTTTTCCCTTGGCGTTTTCTTCGGCACTTCTCTGAATTTTTCATAATACGTCATCATGAAGGAGATCGTGATCACACGGACAAGATCAACTGCCTCTGCTACATCGCGATTGAATTTCGCGCCAGCAGCTTCCCTCCACATTCGCGTCATCGTCAACCGTCAGATCGACATTGAAATGCATCAGCGGTCCTAATTCCAACCTCTAATTCGAATTGGTCAAGACAAGTTTCGATCGTCAGATCTACATCTGCTCGATCAACGGCCCACATTCCAACTTTCTCAGTTTACATTTGGGCCACTTCATCTTCGACCGTCAGATCGAAATCTGACAGCATCAACGGCCTACATTCCAACCTTTTCAAAAATATTACCTGAGGCATTTCAGCCGTCGGATTCAGCTGAAGTGAAGATCAACGGCATCTTCGCTACTCTCCTTTCAGTACAGAACTCCCTTATTTAGGAGGTGGGAGAGTGTAAGGATTTATGAAATCCTTACTGAGGCACTCGTTAGCGAGGCCATCCCGAGGGCCACGCGACCAACTGGTTCGGCCTACAATTTCGCATCCAAACCTCACCGAGCCGCCTCCGCACCAATCGCGACACTTCGCGAGCCAACCTTTCCCCACCTCCCCGCCTAGCTAGGTTTTCCCCTATTTAGGCCTCTCTACTTCATTGTTTCGTGCATCACAATAAACCTTGGTTTTTGAAGGGGGTTCGGAGGGGGGTACAGTTCATGTGTTTTGGTTGGCGAGCTTCCGAAACAAAATCGCGACCAATCACGGAATGAATTCGGACCGCGTTTATTTGTCGGAGTCGAAATCGAATCCGCGACTCCGGTACATTGATGTTTATTTGGATCGTGCCAAATTTGGGATCAATTTGTAATTGGTTATTTTTGTTTTGACTTATATAATTGTGAGTGCTGGATAACTTAACTGGCCATTTTATTACAATATAAATGCATCACATCTGATACTTATTAAGGAGATAGGTACTGTCCAGATGGAATGCCTTCACCACATGGACGTGGCGGAGCAGCGCTTCCATCGGAATCACAGAGTATGCGTACATTCCGGTTGTCCACTTGAGGCGAAGGCATCCGGTTGCAGCATCCTCTCCGCTTGCATTCCAATATCTAACGTAAGCCAGCTCCTCCCTCTCTCCACGTATTTTTGTATGGAACAACAGAAGCAACCTTGCATACCACTCCTCTCTCTGACCATGCCTTACACCCTCTACTGCAACATCCGAGTACCACGGCCTCTCAAAATAGTCAGGGGTCGCTCGAACGAAGTGAGAAACTCTTGAGAAGCTGGCGTCGTCTGCTGCAGGGATTGCCAGCGAAGCATGGGCCTGCACAACAGTGGATGTTAGTCATGTATAATACAAGCCAGCCAAATGACGATTGATTGCATAAGCCATCAACTAGTACCGGACTTACTTGAACCTTGGTGACGCATCCTGCATAGCGGATAAGCGCATCCTTGAGGGCAGCTTGGGCAACAGGGTGTTGCTTGGCCCACTTCCTTGCAAACCAGTTGGTGGAGGTGGGGGTTTCTGGTAACTCCACAGGGATGTAGTATGACTCCTTGATAAGTGTCCGTGTGTCGGTCTCAATTGCCTGCTAACATATGCTTTGTTATTATTACACTCTGCATTCATATCCATGCAATTCAAGCACTAAACAGATTTACCTGCCGCATGGCGGTGTCCCGGCCAGCAGGATCATCCACCGGCACCACATCCGGAATGCGCCTAGCATGGAACTTCATGATCTGCCCATCTACATTGCGCTTGTTGGACCGACGGTAGATCCTCTTTACCAACGGTCCGTGCAAGTGCTCAAACATGTTGGTTCTGAATTCGGTCACATGACCCGCGCGACGAATAGAGTCGACGTAGTGCGACATGATATGTGTTTTCACAAGGCACCAAGAGGATGGCTGCTTGGGGAAGGCAGCCTGCAACTGCTCAACGAGCCTGGTGGGAGTGGGAGATGACAACACATGCAATCACATCAGAGTCTACTTATTCATATTGTACGGCTGGTCCTAAACCTATCCTATACTTGTTCCGCAGCAACGTTTACAGATTGCCTACTACAAGAGCACATTTACAGTAGCCAAGCAATCATCCCATGCACTGTGGTTTACATGCATGGTATTAGTACCGGGAGGTCATCTTCTTCAGCTCCCGGAGGGACCGCTCAGTGTGCCCCTGTGGCTGGGAGCACAGGAGGTACCAGCCAAGGTAGGCACGAACAGCATCCATCTGGGGCTGGCGAAGCAGGCCGGCAAAAACAAACACCATGACCTGCAGAAGGGGGGTGGATAGCAGCACAGGGAAGGGTTAGCGCAGATGGACTGGCGGTTTAGGGACAAAGAGGTGGTAGCAGGAGCAGACTGGTAGAGGGGCGGTCAGGACAAGCAGCAGGGAATGGAGAGTGGGGGGGGGGAGGGAGGGGGAGGGCAGGCAGCACAGTGTGTGGGTTTAACATGGGTTACCGGTGCTGTGTGTAGAGGGTGCAGCCTACTGCTCAAGACATGGCCATTCAGGGCTATCATACCTGCATGACGACCCTGTGCTCATAGGCCGCAACGCAGGCTCCGGTCTCAAAGTAGGCGCTCTCCGGCAGGCGCGTGCAATCGCGAATGAGCGACAGGCGCCTGCCCATATACATCAGTTCAACGCAAGGGCAGAACCATCTCAGGGAGAGCTCAGCACTTGTACTTTGTGTAAATGTGACAAAGAGCAACGAATCCACAGACCAAAACACTGACCTGTCCATCTGCTTCACACGCCGCTTCTTCATCTTGCGCACGACAGCCACAATGTGGCTCATGATGCCCAGGTCCGCCTGGTGCATGATGTCAGGCATGATAACGAGGTAGGGATTGCCCCACACGGTCCCTGGGACATCCCACTTCCAGAGCACGCACTGGAAATGGGGATGCAAAAGGGAATGAAGGAGAAATGTACATGTGGGTTGGGATAAACCACAGGTGGGGTGAGTTCAATGGGGCAGAGCATATCCAGCAATTCATGGTGGGCCGGGCGAATGCATAGACAGCACAATAGCCGCAGGAACCCGTCACTCACCTCAACAGGGTAGGTAGAGTAGGTCTTGCACGGGTTGTCCTGGCTATTTGTCGTCCCAACCGCCTCGTTGACGATCCATTGCTGCTGTTCAGGCGTGCGTGGCGTGTTCCGTGCCTTGACAGCCCCCAGATGCTACTGGTGTAGCACGGGGGTGAGGGGGTGGGATATGAAGGTAAGGGTGGTAACTGAGTGTAGTATCAGGCCACATTAAAACCAAATTGTATACAAATGCGTGCGCATTCGATGTTTACTAACCTTTGCAGCATAGCAGATGCTGCACGGCATCCGCGACCCATGCGAGAGTGTGCAACTGATCTTGCCGCTCTCAGGGTAGTCACACACCCAGGCGTACAGCAGGGGCCGCACGGTTTGCCTATCACCAAAAGGGTCCTTGAGACGGAACCCGCTGCATGGGACATGCAGAGTGGCAACAGGAATTCGGAGGACGGTTTTAAGGGAGGAACACAGATGGGCATTGGGGTAGGCAACATACAGAGACACTTTGCATACTCTGCAGGTGGCAGGATGACGACACAGCAAGATGCCGCATGAGTACGAACCTTGCCATGCCATCAAGAAGCGGCTGCAGCACGGTGATGACGCATCTCTGGAAGAGCATCACCTTCTCCACGGCAGACATTGCAGACGGAGGGATAGGAAGGAGGGCAAGAAGTGTGTGCCCGGCTTTCCCCCAACGCTTGGCCTGGGCGATATTGGCGAGCGTCATCATGAGCGGCCACGCCTTCTTCCGGCCGTTGTTGCTCATGTGCGTCACATCCGAATACAGGATGATCCCCCCCACAACTTCGGAACATCCGAAGTGTTCCTGCAGTGCACGACAAAGCGGCAACGGACACACGGTCAAACACTGAAAAGATGTTCAGGACACGTCGGTGCATCGATGGAGGCATGAGCACGGATTGGGATTGGTGTGGCAACGAGGCATTTCCTTACCTGAGCGGCATTCCACCACGTTCCTGTTTCGGGCGTGGTATATCGACGGTCGCCCGTGTCAGGGTCCTCGTCAACACGTGCCTTCAGCTTGAAGCCAGGCGCGTTGTTGGGATGCCCAAGCATTTCAGCGAATGCCTGGTGCATGGTGGCGAAGGCAGGGGAAAGGAGGGGCATGGTTAGTGGCGGAGAAAGCGGGAGTACGGCGAATACAATATATGCTAACACCGTTTGCCACAGCAGCATTTCACAGCCCATAATTAAGAGACAGCTTACCTGGGCAGAGCCTTGGAAGAGCAGGCGCTGTGGTGGATGACCCTCAATCTCGAAGGTCGCCACTGACCATCCGCGATTGAGCCCTGCCAAGCGCTCCAACTCGAACTGCTCCAGATCCTTACAGTTCCGGAGCTCCGAGGCCACAAGAGGCGCAAGGCCGGGCTCCACCATGAGCTGGAGCAGGCCGTTGATGTCAACCTCGGCCATTCCCATTCCGCTCGAACGAAATGCAGCAGTTTCAGCGCGAGCGGGTTGAGGGGCGTGGCATCGCTCTGTCTGGTGCTGATTGTTGGCGGCGCGGCATTACTACCTTCGGGGCGGCTCTCAGGATGGCCACTCGTGTCAGCCGCAGGTGTTCCAGGTTGATGATGTTCTTCATCTTCAGGAGGCACATCGTTCACACCCGTGGGAGTATCGTCAACGCGAGCTTCAGGCACGGTTGGAGGACCGCTCTCACCGACGGCGGTGGATGCGTTAGACGTGGTTGGTGTAGCGGGAGCGGCTGGAGCGTCCGACAGAATGTCGTGGACGAATAGCAGAGCGTGTAGACCGGTGGACGGTGCATATTGCGAGGGCCTTGCCACGGCGGAAAGCCCTTGACAAGGGGTCCGCCGTGACTTATGACCGCCATAAACTTGGGCGTTGGGGAACCATCTGTTGCAGAACTCGCAAACGACGCCTGGCAAAGAGCCCATGTGCTACGGATCCGTCTAAGTGTCTAGATGTGGACTGTGAAGCAACGAGCGTCGTGGGAAGCTTGTGAACGCATTAAGTACACCAGGCAGGAACGCTGTGGCTGCAACACGGTCAGTGATCGCCAAACCGCGCACTGTCGAAGGCGGCTTGTATCACTGCACGACTGGCACTTGAGCGGGCCGCTCACGTTTGGGACTGGCTAACGATGTTCGAGCCGCGTGACGAGGCAAGGCACGATACAGGCCGCTCATAGCTCGGATCGTCTTCCCTACAAGGCGTGTCGCCCCCGTTTAGACCGCCCACGACGTGACCATAGGATAATGCGCTGGATCTTAAGACGTAGGGTCGTGTGTCTGCGTTGCGAGCACGGTGAGAAGGACGTGCCTGTTGATTCAAGAACTGGGGTGCGTGAGAGTCGAGTGGGATGAGGAAGAGCGGGAAGAGATCCGTTTGGATCTGTGATTCGGTCGCGAAGCGTTGTAGGAGGGATGTCGCGGTCATGTTAGAGTCCTCAAATTGTGCGCACGTCAAGAGCCAATATACAGAACATAGATTACATAGTACATTTACAGCTTATCAATACACACAAGTCTTTGTTGATGTATATTGTACAATCATAAGAAGAAGCCAGCTCATGATCCAACCCTACTTGACAACGTGACAGTTTACAACCCGTCCAAGAACTCTAGTGTGCTCTAGAAACATACGGACATACGGGAAGTACACAAGAACGGCGTGCCCTAATGATAACGCATCTCCGCTCGTGCGTTGGGCCTGTGCTTCATACCACAACCTCCATGCACCTTGTCGAGGGTCCACGCAAGAATTGAGCCTCATCCCACACCATTACACAACGGTTTCACCATGTCGCGCAAGCCCTGGCCGTGCACGCAGCAACATCGCACAGTGGGAACCGCTATGTCGTTAACGCTTCTCCACTCATGCGTTGGGCCTGTGCTTCATACCACAACCTCCATGCACCTTGTCGAGGGTCCACGCAAGAATTGAGACTCGTCCCTCACCATTACACAACGGTTTCACCATGTCGCGCAAGCCCTGGCCGTGCACGCAGCAACATCGCACAGTGGGAACCGCTATGTCGTTAACGCATCTCCGCTTGTGCGTTGGGCCTGTGCTTCATACCACAACCTCCACGCACCTTGTCGAGGGTCCACGCAAGAATTGAGCCTCATCCCACACCATTACACAACGGTTTCACCATGTCGCGCAAGCCCTGGCCGTGCACGCAGCAACATCGCACAGTGGGAACCGCTATGTCGTTAACGCATCTCCGCTCATTCGTTGGGCCTGTGCTTCATACCACAACCTCCACGCACCTTGTCGAGGGTCCACGCAAGAATTGAGCCTCATCCCACACCATTACACAACGGTTTCACCATGTCGCGCAAGCCCTGGCCGTGCACGCAGCAACATCGCACAGTGGGAACCGCTGTGTCGTTAACGCATCTCCGCTCGTGCGTTGGGCCTGTGCTTCATACCACAACCTCCATGCACCTTGTCGAGGGTCCACGCAAGAATTGAGCCTCATCCCACACCATTACACAACGGTTTCACCATGTCGCGCAAGCCCTGGCCGTGCACGCAGCAACATCGCACAGTGGGAACCGCTGTGTCGTTAACGCATCTCCGCTCGTGCGTTGGGCCTGTGCTTCATACCACAACCTCCATGCACCTTGTCGAGGGTCCACGCAAGAATTGAGCCTCATCCCACACCATTACACAACGGTTTCACCATGTCGCGCAAGCCCTGGCCGTGCACGCAGCAACATCGCACAGTGGGAACCGCTATGTCGTTAACGCATCTCCGCTCGTGCGTTGGGCCTGTGCTTCATACCACAACCTCCATGCACCTTGTCGAGGGTCCACGCAAGAATTGAGCCTCATCCCTCACCATTACACAACAGTTTCACCATGTCGCGCAAGCCTTGGATGACTGCGAACGCTGCAGCGTCGCCGCGTTGGAACAGCGAGGTCGATAACGCATCATCGCTCGTGCGTTCGACCTCTGCTTCATACCACACCCTCAATGCACCATGTCGAGGGCCCACACACGAATGGATCCCCATCCAACACCATTACACAACAGTTTCACCATGTCACGCAAGCCTTGGATGACTGCGAACGCTGCAGCGTCGCCGCGTTGGAACAGCGAGGTCGATAACGCATCATCGCTCGTGCGTTCGACCTCTGCTTCATACCACACCCTCAATGCACCATGTCGAGGGCCCAACACGAATTGAGCCCCATCCAACACCATTCCACACCTCCATTCCAGTTGGCACTAGTACACGTCGTGCCTGAACAAGTTCCAACGACCAGTATCCGTCGACATCCCTGAAAGTGTGCTCAGTATAGCATTCCATAGTCTACGAGTTGGAAGCTCAAACCGCGTGTCCGAAGCCAAATGCACTCACTAACCTTTACACAGTATGACACTATAAGCGGCCATTCAGTTGAAATTGTCTTAGTTGTACTTTGCAAGAGTATTCTGCTCCTATGTTAAAATTTGATCAATGCCCATAGGCACTGTATTTTGCAGGATGTGCTGATTGGTGGTGTCGAAACGGTACTAGATTCTGCGGAGATTGATGCGTTGGCGCTGATTGGCCGACGCAGCTCAAACGACCCTCCCCACGACCGCACCAGCCAAGCTGGACATTCGCTGCGGAAGCAGCGACTGTGATCAAGCGTTTAGTGGGGTTTTGATCAAGTAGGTTAATCGCAGACCGTCGGATTGTGCCTGGTCTGCTTACAGTCCCCTCTCTAGACTCGCAAACCACCCCATCCACCGTCGTGCCCCACTCACCATCTTCCGTCACCCTCATACCCACTACCTTGACGCCGCTCGATGCTGAACACAGGTGTTTCCAGATCGCCAGTGAGTCAGAGTAGTGACGAAGCAAATGGCTGACGCTATGTGCTTAGTAGCTACTAATTCAGTTCTACTTGTACCTGAGATTTAGGGTGAGATAGTACTGGATTGACCGGGACGGGGTCAATTAGTAACAATCCTTTCCGGTTATTTTCTAAACCGGCTACACAATCCCGCAAGTTTTACCTTGCATTCGTACAACCCTCATGACACGTGCTACTCAGCAAACAGAAAAGGAGAAGGAGCAGGCAAAATGACGCACGACACGGAGGATATTGCTTCAGACCGACCATGAGGGTGGGGCCAGATCTAGGGCTACTAAAGCGGCCGCCGCGCAAACCAATCAAAGGAAACGTGCGGCGGGGAAAAAGGCTGAGGTGGGAAAGAAGAAGTCCGGGAAGAAGGCGGAGGACAAGGGGAAGCAACCAACGGCACGCAAGCGTGTTTCGGCCGTGAAGAGCGATGCGGGTGTTGCCACTGCTGCCCTCGAGCCCGGTCCTTCCGACGACGGCACCATCGGCGGGAACGAAGACCCTGGGCGTGGCGGCGTGAGTGTTGCCGTCCGGCCGGGGGACAGAGAGGGCTTGGCGAGTGGAGGAAAGCACGGCGACTCGCCCGGCGACGACCAGGCCGCTACTGTGGTGTCCGAGGCTGAGGCATCACAGCAGCATCTGACGCTGCTTCCCCCGCCCGTGGTCAAAGTATCTGCTGCAATGATAGATAAGGAGAAGGATGCTGCGCACGATTGCACGGAGGAGCCGAAACACGACATTGCCGACGTCGGTGGATCTCCTCCCTCTGGGGGACGCGGGAGGCGTAGGCAGAGGAAGAGCGATGGGGAGGAGGAGTATGACACCCCCGTGGCCGAGGACATCCCCATACGCGCAAAGAGGAGGCAGACGACAGCCAGCGGTGACGACGCCGGTGGTGCTGAAGTTGGGACAACGCGAGGCACCACGGAGCCAAGTGGCTTGGCGACAGATCAAGCATTGCGGCATAAGGGCCGACCCGACCCGAGGAAACCATCTAGCGGACGGAGGGCCAAGCAAGCTTCGGGGGGGAAGAGGCCGAAGCGCGGCAAAGAAGGCCCCGGTGAAGCGGATGTTGAGGACGAGGGGGATGGAGAGGAGGAGGCCGAGGAGGATGCGGAGGAGGAGGACGAGGATGCAGGGGAGGAAGAAAAGGACGAGGATGAGCAGGAGGGCGACAATGATGAGGAGGAGGAGGAGGAGGAGGAGGAGGAGGAGGAGGAGGATGGCGACGAGGGGAAGGAGAAGGAGGACGATGAGGATGAGGATGAGGACGAGGAGGAGGACGATGAGGGGGATGACGAGCCTGAGGAGGAAAAGAGTGAGGAGGAGGAGGAGGAGGAGGAGGAGGATGAGGAGGAGGAGGAGGAGGAGGAGGAGGAGGAGGAGGAGGAGGAGGAGGAGGAGGAGGAGGAGGAGGAGGAGGAAGAGGAGGAGGATGAGGATGAGGAGGAGGAGGATGAGGAGGAGGAGGACGACGTGGAGGAAGAGGAGGTGGAGGAAGGGGCGGATGAGGAAGAGGAGGAGGAGGAGGAGCCGGCAGGGAAAGGACGGGGCCCACGAGGCAGACGGGGGAGTGGCACAGGGAAGGTGGGGGGCCGGTCTGGTCAATCCCGGAAACGCGGGGCGGTTGTCGCAATGAGAGGCGGACCAGCGGGCAAATCGAAGGCGCGTAAAGTGAAGGTCGAAACTGACCGGGGTGGAAGGAAGCAAGGGAGACAGGGAGCTAAAGGCGATGGAGAAGGAAAAGGAGGGCACGCGAAAGGGGTACCTGTAGGTTCGGCAAAGAAGGAACCTGCCCGTAAACGAGGCAGCACCCGCCGAAGCACACCGCGGAAAGGGGGCAACGATAAGGAGCAGGCAGCAAAACCGAAGGGACAGCAACGAGGTACGCAAAGTGTCACAAACGCATGGCATAGCTGCTAAACCGGGTAAGGCGTGACTATACACTACAGTTCCCAGCTACACCCCTGTTAGAATCATGCGGTTACTCGTTTGCGTGCATGTGTCCAAATGTACATTACAGACACCATCTCCGTGCTCATCCTCCGTGTGACTCTCAGCCCCCCGTGTTACAGGCATTGGGCCACCGGTAAGCGTGCAACGGATGCAGCTAACGAAAGGGGCCGGAAGAGCGAGTGTGGCACCGCTATCCACAGGAGCACCAAGGTTCTTCACGCCATACTCCGGCCCGAGCAAAGTCGCTGCGACTGCACCCGGCGCGGCTACAGGAGAGGAATCCGAATCCCCTCCACCAGCCCCCGTCACGCACTCCCCACTCGCCTCTCCCTCTTACCCATTTCGGCCACTACACGCTTCTCCTGTCCGGGGCAGGGCGGTCTCCCCCCTCGCTGGTCCATCGCGCGGGCATCAACCAAGCACTTCTGCCAATCCCTTCCCTGAGCCTCCCTTTCCCCGCCAGCGTGATAGTGTGAGGGCACACGGGGCTGCTGCTGAAGACGTTGATCCCCTTGGCCAGAGAGGGGTTTCTACACACCCTTTTCCGGATGTCATGGATGCGCTGGGCGAAGGTGCAGAGCATGGGCAGTTTGTTACACGAGACGAGTTCCAGCAGCTACGGTCTGAGATGTACGCCATGTTTGCTCAGCTCGGCCTGCGTCGTGGAGCAACTGCCAGCTATGCCGCCGAAAAAGCACGCGTGCCAATTTGGAACTTGACCCGAGCCAAGCCTTGTCGCGAGATGTGTGTCGGAGCTCCTATCAAATGACTCCAACCGTCGGTCGAAATTGGGTCCGGATTTTTTTACGCGAAGACAATCGCAATCAAAATTCGTCCAAACTTGGCATAGGGTTTTTGTGATGTGATTCCGTAATCAGTTCATTCTCGTTATTCGATATCTGCGCACTCTGACAAGTTCATTCATAACAAATTGTTCCGTCTGCAACCTCCACCTGACGTACACGAACAGTACTAGTTCATTTACTTGCAAAGCAGTCAAGGAGGTATATCTGCTTTCGCTGCGTTGTTCGTTTTGCGAAATGTCTTCGCAACAAACTCCGCCAGACTCAGTCTTCGAAATGTCTTTGCCGCATGCGAAAAATCCCGCCCAGGGCATCCCCCACGTTCTCCCCCTCACCCCGCACGACGCGGCACCTTCACTCCTCCCCGAACGCGCCACATCGAGATCCAAACCAAGCACACGCCAACCCCTTCTCTATCGGCTTCCATGACATCGAGTCGCCCAGCATGCGGCGCGATTGCAATTCGACATTCTGCTTCACACGAATTCATCCAGTATGCACCCATCGGCGAACATGGCAAACAGTTTATCCAGACCGTACTTGCACCCCATCGCCGTTCTTCCTTTATTCGTGCCACTTCACTGTTGGAGGTCTACCCGCTTGTCTTCTGCTCTCGGCTACAGTTGTGAGGCTGAGATCTACGCAGGGGCCATGGCTGCACAGGAGTTACACTGGCTAACTCACATGCTTATCAACTTAGGAGAGCACCCCCCTTCTCCTCCACCTCTACACGTCGACAACAAGGCCATGATTGCCTTGTGCTAGGAGCAGAGACTGGCACACAGAACGAAGCATATTGCTCTGCGTTACTTCCTCGCATGAGAGTTGCAGCAGCGTGGTCAGCCGCATTGCGTACGTGGCCTCACGAGCCAGCACTACTGAAGTTCTCACCAAGGCACCCGTGTTTGGTGACCATCAGCGTTTCTCCCCTGCTCTAGGCCTTGTGCCTACTTTGCCTCACTTGCTCACTGCTTGACTGTGTCTTGTACAGTGATCTTTATATCTATACCTCCTTGTTTACTCCTACTAGGGTGCGATCATTGTGCTAGTTGTGCTTTTTGTAACTCTACATGTGAACTGGCCTTATGGACTCTTGGTTATGCTCAGACTGCGTGGTGATCTTGGGATCCACCCTAAGCTTTGCTTTGCTTTGCTTTGTCTTTTGCTTGACTGGTCCTGTGACTGTTGGTTGTTCCTGCTATCCCTCACTTGCCCATGGAGGTGTGTCAAAATACATTCGTATGTATGTAGGTGTAGTGTGGTAGCCAAGGCTCTCCCTAGAATCTGAGGGATGTCTGATACATTAGATGGGCCCCTGTGCAAAAAAAATGGTTTTGTTTGATGCTGGCTGGAAAATCATATAAATAACTTTTAAAAAATGTTTGATTATCAGCCAATTAGACTAAAGAAATATGCTAGTAAAAGCTCTGGGGGTAGGTTACATAGAGTACAACCACTTAGGGTTAACTACTCTTGTACTTTTCATTCCCTCTATTGCAATCATTCCTGGCAGATATTCTGAGGGGGGATATCACTGTCGGACCATTTTTTGCCTGCAAAACGCAGCACACTGCATAATAGATGTGAGAGGACGTCCCCGTTATAATATTTTCTCATTGTTATATTTTTCCTTCATCTTATTCTCATTTTTCTCCTCTTTATTTTGGTCTTTATTTCATCTCAATCGGCCTACTATTCTATTTTCTAGAGCCTTCTCTTTATTTCACTTATTTCCTATTTTTCCAACCTACATATTTATTATACGGCACCGACAGCGCCGACAGTGGTGTATAAGGTGTAATCTGGGTGTAATCCCAAGTGCCAATAGCCTTGCGTGCTTGTGCGCACTTGTGATTGTAGTATCGGGAAGGGCGTGTTCCCGAATGTTCGTTTTATCTCGTTTATCCTTGTAATTCCGAGTATAAATACGCCTTGTATTCAATTTTAGTGACACGTTCGAATGAGAATTCGATCCTGTGACACTTGGTAATCAGAGCCGTTCTCACTCGACAACTCTCGGCTAAGCAGCGGTCGCGGAAAAAATCGCCTCGAAAAACCGCCGGGGGCGACCAATTCGACGCCGATTTCTGGTAAGCACGAGTTCCGCGATTTCGAATTAACCGCCTCGCGTGGTTTTTGAACAGGATGGGTTCGCCAGCGACTAACGACGTTACGCAGCAGCTCTTCGCGCAAATCGCCAAAATGGAAGCGGAGATGCGAGCTACGACGGAGCAGTCGCGATTGGAGAACGAGCAGCTGCGAAATGAACTGCAGTGTGTTACGCAGCTTCTCTCGAGCATGAACTTTCCTGCTTCGGCGACTTCGCAGCAGTCGCAGCGTCAATTTGAGGTTCCGAAACTTTGCTCGCCTGAATCGTTCGACCCTAGCGATCGAAAATCCGACGTCAGAAGGTGGCTCGCGACGATCGAAATTTATTTCGCGGCGATCGGATGGTCGACGACGGAGTACGACGGCGAGAAAATTCGTCTCGCGACAACATTAATGCGTGGTCCAACTCTCGAGTGGCTCGGAAGCAACAGTAGGATCTTCCAGGGCGAAGCCACGTGGCAGCAGTTCCGGGCAGACCTGCTCAAACGTTTTGAGCCGATTAATTCTACTTACATTGCGCGCGAAAAATTACATCACCACCGGCAATACGGGAGTGTCGCGCAATACACGCAGCAAATGGAAGAGTTTTACAACCGCATTCCCGACATTACCGAGGGTGAAAAAATTCAGTCCTACATCGTGGGGCTGAAAAACGACATTCGCCGCCAGGTTGCAGCAGCAAGTTGCAGCAGCTACAGCGAAATCGTTTCGGCTGCGGAGCGTTTTGACTTGGTCAACGCCGGAACACGACGTCCCCATGTCGTCGGATCACGACAAGGAGATCGCTCGGCTTCAACCACGTTCGCCGACCCCATGGAAGTCGACACATTCGACGCGAAGTCACGTCCTGCAAAAAACAAAACGATTTGCGATTTTTGCGGCGGAAACGGACATCGCATTGTCGACTGTTTTCACATGAAATCTGCACGTGCGGCATTCCGAGCTCGAGGGAGTGGCGAAACTAAGGACAAAAAGTCAAAAAAACGGATCTCGCCAGTGATTGCGGATCGTGCTGGCGAGGAAAAACAGATCCGAAAGCGTCAGCGCAATCTTGACCAAATCGAAATTCGAGGACAGCATTGGGCGCGAGATTTGGAGAATCCAGGGCAAAATCCCAAGCCCCTGGACTGAAATTTGTCAGAGGGATTCGCCGAGGAAAAGAAAACCTCCGCGAAAACAGACTCGACCAAGACGGGAACAGGGCTGTCGATTGGTTTTAGGCCAACACTTGAGTGGCTCAGGTCCCCAGTTTCCAGCCCTGAAATCTCCGGGAAGCGGCTTTTTCTAGCCCTTAAGCGTCCGAGAATGGCCCCAACTTAACACTTGAAATCAGGGCAACACTTAAGCGTTCAGGGAAAAAAATTACCTGGACATTCACAAATGTACACTGCTGTAACACAGGAAGCCGAAATTGGCTCAAATTGCCTAACCACCTTCCATCAAAGGTGAAGTGGCAAAAATGCGGCTCTAATAGGGGTGCGGGACAGGGGAGGGTTCAGAGGAAGGGGGGGTAAAGAGAGGGGGGGCCTCCGGGGAGGTCCCCAAATTTGTACGGCGAATCAGGGCTAGCCCCCAAATGCGCCCTGTAAGAGTCAGGGGAAGCCCCTGACGACGCCCTTTAAGAATCCGGGCTGTACTGAATAGCAACCCTTAAAATTCGGAACCCGGACCAATGTCAACCCTTAATGTTCAGGGCATTATGGGCAAATGGCCTTGAATCGACAGCCCTGGATGGGAACTCTCCAATTCGACCCCGGAAAAAATCAGAATTCGTTAAAGTTATCATTTAAAGATGCTTTAATGAAAACTGATGATTTTCGCGGGTCCGGAGCCATAAAAAAATTCCGGGAAGAACTCTAGAGGAAGCTGATAATTAAAGAAGTGGTACCGGTGCCTACGGAGCTGGGGAAAAAATTAAGGAGTGTGGAAAGGAGCAGGTCTTTCCACGGCGTCAATGTCTTCTCCCGGAACCAGCCCAAGACGACTCTCCGCTCCCCAGGGAAGAAGTCTATGGAGCTGAAGCAGCTGAGGAGGCAGCTGGGAGTTGAAATGAAGCTGCGAAAACTCCAAAAACCTCTCCAGGATGCATCCAGTGGATCGCAGGCGTCGACCGGATCCACCCCCTCAGGGTCAACCACCACGGTGACTACCTCTACTCCTGGCGTTGGAGAGGAGCCTTTCTCCACGCAGCCCAGGCCAGCTGTTAGTCCAGGAGCAAGCAGTGGAACCACGGTGTGTACTGAATATTGGGATGTACCCTATGATCCTATTAATGAAACTATTTTTGGGTACTCCGAGCAACGCTCACCACTCCTGCTCGAGGTGATCTGCAACGGACAGCGCCTCCAAGCACCCGTGGACAGCGGAGCATCGCACAGCGTCTACGACAAAAAGGCAGTCGATCATCTCGGAGGTGAAATCAAGTCCTCAAGCTTCTCGGCAACGATGGTGGACGGCAGTAAGCTACCGATCTACGGGGAAACACGGTTACTACTACACATTGGACCCCTACGATGGAAGCCTGCCCTCCCCGTCACAAATATTAAAGGACTCGACATAATCTTCGGAAGAGACTTTCTGAAAAAAAATCAACCCCGAGATCAACTGGGTTAACCGGACGGCCAACATCAATAACAATGGACGAAAAGTCAGCCTTCCCAACTGGGACGACACAGGGAATATTCCAGTCGAGACACTCGCACGCTTTGAGAAGGACGTCAAACGGACCACGGCGGGATTTATGGCGATAGTTAGCGAAGCAGACAACGGAGAGAATCATGTCAGAAATAACTGAGCAGGAATGAATGAACTAGAACAGAGTTTGGTACAAGTAGGAAACCCTAACTTTGTGTACCCCCTAAGGTGTAACCCACTACAGCCTAGACAATATAAACATGCAATGTTTGACACACCCCCATAGGCGCAGTGGGAAACAACCACAGGGTCACAAGACCAGTCAAAGCAAAGCAAAGCAAGCTCAGGGTGGATCTCAAGGATTCCACACAAATTCCGAGCACAAGCAAGCGGTCACAAGACCAGTTCACATGCAGGTTTATAACAAAGCAAGAGATACAGTGATCACAACCTAGCAAAAGTAAGCAAGAAGGCATATATATATAGTGATCACAGTACAAGTAAGGTCAAGAGGTAAGCAAGTGAGGCCCAGTAGGTACAAGGCCTAGCAGAGTGCAAAAGCGCTGATGGTCACAAGGCTGAAGCGCCTTGGTGAACACATCAGCAGTGTTGGCCTCCGTGGCCACGTAACGCAGACAAAGCTGACCACGCTGCTGCAGCTCTCGAGCAAGGAAGTACCGCAGAGCGATGTGCTTCGTTCTGTGCTCCAGTCTGTGCTCCTCACACAAGGCAATGGCAGCCTTGTTGTCGACGTACAGCACTGGAGGAGAACGAGGCCGCTCTCCGAGGTCGGTCAGCAGGTAGGTCAGCCAGCGTAGCTCCTGAGCAGCCATGGCTGTGGCGTAGATCTCAGCCTCACAACTGGAGCTGAGAACAGAAGAAGAGCGAGTAGAACGCCAAGAAACTGAGCCAGAGCCAAGGCTGAAGGTGTAACCCTGGGACGACCGCTGAGTAGCCTGGTCGTCTGCCCAAGAAGCGTCTGAGTGCCCTGTGAGAACAACCCGGTCTCGCCCTCCAAGCACAAGCCCCATGCCCGACGTACTGCACAAGTAGCGCAACACCCTCTTAGCAGCATCCATGTGCTCCTTCCGGTGACGGCCAGGAGCGACATAGCGTGCTAGGATGCTAAGAGGGTATGCAAGGTCAGGTCGAGTGCAGGTCATCAGGTACATGAGGCAGCCCACAAGCTCTGGATACGGGCCACTCGGCTCTACGGACTCATCCGAAGGCAGAGCTGAGAGCGAGTGACCGGTAGGCAGAGGAGTGGACTGAGGCGAGGAGTACGTGAAGCGGAAGCGCTGGAGAACCTGCTGCACCATGTGTGACTGAGTCAGGGTGATGGTGCGCCGTGCTCTGTCCCGGGTGATCCGCAAGCCAAGATAGCTCGTCAGCTCACCCAGGTCTGTGCACGTGTGTCTCCTCTGCAGCTCCGACTTCACGTGAGCGAGTGCCGCGGTGTCAGCAGTGGCAAAGACCAAGTCGTCGACGTACACGAGGATGTAGAACGGCGGCAGCGAGGTGTCGGTGCGTAGAAACAGCGACGGGTCAGCAGTAGAGGGAGCGAACCCAAGAGCCGCAAGTGTCGTCCTCAGTGTGTCGTGCCACTCACGTGGCGCCTGGCGGAGACCGTAGACCGGCCGCTGAAGCCTCCACTGGGTGCCAGGAGGAAATGACCCAGTGAAGCCAGGGGGGCGGCGCAGCCAGATCTCCTCGTGCAGGCTGCCCTGCAAGAAAGCAGTGCTGAAGTCAAGAGAGTGAAGCTCGTAGTCGCGGTGAGCGGCTATGTGCAGCAGCACCCGAAGAGTAGTCATCTTCGGGGTGGGGGAGAAGGTCTGAAAGAAGTCTACTCCCTCTCGCTGACTGAAGCCTCGAGCCACGTAGCGCGCCTTGAAGACAGGTGGAGAACCCGGAGGCCGCTTCACCCTGAAAATCCACATGCCACTGACGATGTTCGCCCCAGGAGGGGGAACCTCGTCTACGTAGGTGCCTGTGGACTTCCAGGAGGCCATCTCTGCGTCCATGGCTGTCTGCCACTGAGAGGAGTAGGGACCCGCCATCGCCTCAGCGTAAGAGCGTGGGGTCGGGATGTCTGGTGCATCCGGGTCTCCCTCAGGGGCAACTAGCAAGGACACGAGACGGGGCAAAGCAGCAGCAAGGCAGTGGAACTCCTCCTGTCTGTCCTCAAGGACGTCCGTGCCGAGGGCACACTCACCCCCGACGGACGGAGGACAGGCAGACGCAGACTCAGACCTAGCGACAAGGCTGGCAGCGTAGTCTAGGCGACAGCGAGCAGCAAAGTCAACCAACTCAGCGACCAGGGCAGACGCAGCAGAGGACTCAAAGGTCGGGTCAGTGACAACTGTAGCGAGGAGACGCGTAACAGTGGGACTGGCAGCACGACGGGAGTCAGACTCCGGGTCAGGAAGAGTAGGAAGAGAGGACGCAGGAGGAGACGGCAGCGGGACACGCTGCGGAGCAGTGGAGGGACGCAGAGTCATGTAGTGAGTGCCAGGGACAGGAGGAGGACGCTCACGTGGGACACGACGACCAGTGCGAGCAGTACGAACAGGCGACGCAGGACGAGACTCAGGCTCACGACGCTCTGTAAGACCTCCTGTGGGACCAGCGTAAGGGGAGGGAGCAGGGAGAGGCGAGACAGGCGGTAACTGTGACTGCTGCTGGACAGGCAGAGGACACTCGACGGAGGGAGGAGGACAAGGAGGAGGAGCCTGACCAAGAACCTGCTGAAGGAGCGGTACGAAGTACGGTCGCGGCCGCGCAGCGTCTCCAGAAGCAGCAGGGACACCAGTGGCAGCCGCAACGCCCGAGTCCTCAGCACCAGCAGAAGCTCCAACGCCCGAGTCCTCAGCACCAGCAGCAGCACCACCGGTCGGGTCCTCAGCACCAGCAGCAGCTCCAACGCCCGAGTCCTCAGCACCAGCAGCAGGGCCACTGGTCAGGTCCTCAGCACCAGCAGCAGCACCACCGGTCGGGTCCTCAGCACCAGCAGCAGCTCCAACGCCCGGGTCCTCAGCACCAGCAGCAGGGCCACTGGTCAGGTCCTCAGCACCAGCAGCAGCGCCACCGGTCGGGTCCTCAGCACCAGCAGCAGCTCCAACGCCCGGGTCCTCAGCACCAGCAGCAGCTCCAGCCCCCGGGTCCTCAGCACCAGCAGCAGCTCCAGCGTCCGGGTCCTCAGCACCAGCAACAGTACCACCGCTCGGGTCCGCAGTACCAGGAGCACCACTACGAAGACTGCAGCGCCGCGTGTACCACTCGCGGATCACCTGAATGGGGGGGAGCTCCTGGGTAGGAGGGGAAGTACCGGGACGAGCTCCAGAAGCACCTCTCCGGAGGCGGCAGTACTCGAGGTACCTCTCCTGCAGCTGCTGGGAGGAGGGGGCTCCTCCAGGTGGAGCACGCTCAGGCTCAGCACCCCCAGACTCAGCACCCCCAGACTCAGCACGTCCAGACTCAGCACCTCCAGGCTCCGCACCTCCAGGCTCCGCACCTCCAGGCTCAGCACCCCCAGTCTCCACACCTCCAGGCTCAGTACCTCCAGGCTCCGCACCTCCAGGCTCAGCACCCCCAGGCTCCGCACCTCCAGGCTCAGCACCCCCAGGCTCCGCACCCTCAAACGCAGCACTCCCAGGCTCAGCACCCCCAGACGCAGGACGCGAGTCAACAGCTACCTCGACAGGCTCACCCGGGTCTACCTGGGACACACCTGAGGGAGCGGCACCCTGAGGGGGGAGGGGGTCTGGTACCTCAGCACCTGGAGCGAGGAAGAGAGGCGGGGGGGGGAGCGGGGCAGTGCGGTAGGGGAAGAGGCGGTAGAAGGGGACGGACTCGTCAAAAGTGACGTCCTGAGAGGCCAGAACCCGGCGCGAGGTGACGTGGTAAAACTGCCATCCAGGCGCGTCGGGAACAAAGCCAAGAAAGACACAGGGAACAGTGCGACGCGAGAGCTTGTCCGCGGACATGTCGCGGACAAAAGCTCGAGATCCCCAGACCCGGAAACGCGACGCATCGCCAACCTCTCCCGTCCACCGTAGAGTCGGGGAAGTCTCCGGCAAGGAGACACGGGGCCAGAGGTTGAGCTGATGCGCTGCGTACCGGACCGCAAACGGCCACAGAAAGTGGGGAGCAGCCGCATGGGTCAGGGAGGTACGAGCGACCTCCATGACTAAGCCAATGCGGCGCTCAGCAACCCCATTCTGCTGTGGAGAGGCCGGAAGCGTGTACGACTGCTCAATGCCGTGCTCAGCACAGTAGGCTGCCAAGAGGTCGGAGGCGAACTCACCACCCCTGTCAGAGTGCAAGCGCAGGACAGGAAAGTCCGAGTGAAAGCGCTCGCCTAGCTGGAGACGGGCTCGGCTGATCCAGGGGATCAAAACACCAGGGACGTCACCCTTGGCGCGCAAGGGGAAGACCGTGGTGTAGCGCGAGTAGTCGTCAACAACTATCAGGAAGTACCTCTCCTGACCCTGACCACGGACGCGGGCCGGGCCCCACACGTCCATGTGGAGCGTCTGCAGGGGAGCGGTCGTCGGGGGAAAGGAGGAGGAGTGAGGAGCGGCGCGCTGCCGCCCCTCGACACAGGGAATGCAGTCAGGAGCAGGGGAGTCAGGAAGGGGAGGGAGCACCCTGGGAAGACCAGCAACAAGGTCCCGTTTGTGCATGGCCCGCAGGCGCTGCACAGACGGGTGACCAAGGCGGTGGTGCCAGAGGACGGTGTCGTTCGCCAGAGAGCGACACGAGCAGGGGGCGGACAGCTGACCTGACGCTGACGCAGACGCAGCTACCTGAGGGGACTCAGTGGTCAGTGTGTACAGGTCAGACCCCGGCTCTCGAGTGAAAGTAGCTAGGTGGCGGCCCGTCCGAGCACACGTGCAGTGAGTCACACGCTCGTAGGCAGGGGTGAACTGGTGAACACCCGAGTCCTGGAGCGCACTACCTGCCACCAAGTTCGTGGAGAACGAGGGGAGGTAGAGACCTGAGAGCGTGCCGGACGGAACCGCTGGACACGGAAGGGTGGTGGAGGAGGTCGCAAGGACCGGACCCCCAGAGGGGTCAGCAAGAGAGACAGCAACTGGCCGAGCTAGAGGCTCAAGGACAGTGCGGTCACGAAAGAAAGAGCGAGAAGCACCTGAGTCCAGTGTGAAGGTGTGCAGTGCTGCAGTCGACTCAGTACCAGGGGGCACAGACGCACAAGCACCTAGAGCAGCAGCTGCAGTAGTACCTGTGGAAGCAGACACACTAGCACCTAGAGCAGCAGCGGGGCTGGCCTGAATGCCCGGGTCGGGCGGAACACGCAAGTACTGAGCACCCTCTCCACTAATAGACATCGCATACATGGCAGTGAGAATAGCATCAAAGTCAAGTGCCCAAATATCAACACCCTTCCTGAGCAGATCAGCCCAGCGCGGCAGCTCACCCCCACCAGGAAACTGAGTGCGCCACGCATCGTTGAGGCGGGCGAAGCAGCGCTCCGTCTGGTGCGGCCCCCCACACGTCTGGCCAGTGCGGTCACCTGTACGAATAACGTACTGGCAGGTGACGCTGCGCCGCGCATACCACTCACGGGCGGCCTGAAGGGTCGGGGCAGGCTGCTGACTCTGACCGCCCGCCGGGCCTCCACGACCACCAACCCCTCCGCCTCCGCCCCGGCCACCTCCACCCCTGCCGCTGCCACGACCACCTCCGCCTCCGCTGCCACCTCCGCCCCTGTCACCACTCCCAACACCGCTGTCACCTCCACCACCGCCGCCACTAGCCTCTCCAGTCGCACCTCCACCGCCACCACCTCCACCCCCGCCTCCTCCGCCACCACCCCCACTCCTGCCACTCCTGCCCCTGCGTCGTCCGCCTGAAGCAGACGCAGCCCCGACCTTCTCAGCACCAAGGAGGTCGACAGCAGCAGCAGAGGCGACAGAGGGGAGGAGGGGGGAAGGGGAGCACCCCTCGAAGAAGGGGCCGCGGGGGTCGCCACGAGAGGTGCCTACAGCGACGATACTAGCCTCGGCTGCAAGCAGTTCCTTCTCGAGGAGGGCTATGGTGAGCTCAGTGGGGGAGCGAGAGAGGAACTGGTCCCTGACAGGGCGCAGAGAGTCAGGGAGGCGGGTGACAACGTGGTAGAGAGTGATCCAGAGCGGGGGGGGGTTGCTAGCGAGGAACTCATCAGGCATGGCAGCGCGAAAGCGAGCCTCACTAGTCTTAAGGTGGGTGATGAGGTCTGCGACAGTGTGAAAAGAGGCTAGGTCGGGGAACAGGTAGGGGAGAGTGAGGCGGCCTAGTGTGGCAGAAGCGGGTGAGGAGTAGCGGGCCACTACAGCTGTGTAGAGGTCCTTAGCAGTCTTGCACTGGCCGAAGTGCTCGCGCTCATCTAGCGGCAGGGAGTTGCGAATAGCAAAGCGAGCGTGCGCGTCACGGGTCTGCCACTGTGAGCGCTCAGTTGGGGGGGCAGTAGCGAGTGGGGCGGTCGCATGGCCGAGAGCGTGGTCGTACAGTGTAATATCTTCCTTGGCAGTGAGCTGTAGGAAAAGGTGCAGATCATCTAGCCAGGTTTCGAATTTGACCGGACGGCCCTCGGCGTCGAAAGCTAGAACAGGAGGACTAGCCATAGCGACAGCGGCAGTAGTAGAAGCAGTAAAGTCACTGAACAGGCGTGCGCAGGGTCAGCAGGGCCGGTGGGGCCTACAGACTGTAGTGGCGCACAAGCAGCAGTAGTAGTAGGATCTGCAGTGGTGCACAGGCGCAGCAGGCGGCAGCGAGAGCCGGCGCAGCAGGGGCGGGCTCAGCAGCGGTGATACGCGGGCGGCAGCGGGCGCAGCAGCGGCGGTGCGCGGGCGGCGGCGAGCTCAGCAGCGGCGGTGCGCGGGCGGTGGCGGGCTCAGCAGCGGCGGTGCGCGGGCGGCTGCGGGCTCAGCAGCGGCGGGCCGGGAGCAGTGCGGGCAGCGTGCGGGCCGGCGGCGGTCAGCGCACGAGCCGCGCAGGCTCAGCGCGGGCTGCGCGGGCTGCTCGCGGGCTGCGTAAGCGGGTCGCGGGCGGCTCGCGGGGGTTCGCGGGCAGGTCGCGGGCTGCTCGCGGGCAGTTCGCGGGCTGTGCGCGGGCTGCGCGGGCTGGTCGCGGGCTGCGCAGGCGGGTCGCGGGCTGTGCGCGGGCGGTTCGCGGGCTGTGAGCGCGGCGCGCTGTGCGGTTCGCGGGCGGCGTGACGGGGCCGATCGGGGCGCTAAGGGGCGACGCGACGGGGGCCGTGAGAGGCCGCTAAAAAAAAAAAAATTTCGACGGGGCCGCAGGGCCGCTAGATCTTGCTAGATCGACGGGGCCAGCGGGGCCGGAAACAAGCGAAGGTAAGCAGGTAGGTAAGTCGGTGGGCCCTAAGAACAGTCCTAGCGAAGGACCTGCTCTGATACCATGTCAGAAATAACTGAGCAGGAATGAATGAACTAGAACAGAGTTTGGTACAAGTAGGAAACCCTAACTTTGTGTACCCCCTAAGGTGTAACCCACTACAGCCTAGACAATATAAACATGCAATGTTTGACAAATCAGACCCAGGAACTTCCTCCAGCAATAAAGAAAATTCTTGAAGAGTTCCAGGACGTTCTCCCCGACGATCTACCCGATCAACTACCGCCATACCGAACACATCAACACGAGATCGTGGAAGAGCCGGGATCCAAGCCGACGTTCCGAGCACCATATCGGCTGAGTCCGACGGAGCTTGCCGATATGAAAAAACAAATCGAGTATCTCTTGGAAAAGGGCTGATTCGACCTTCTACTTCGCCGTACGGAGCTCTAGTTCTCTTCACGCCGAAGCCTGACGGAAGTCTACGAATGTGCATCGACTACCGTGCACTTAACAAACAGACCATAAAAAATAAATACCCAATACCACGGATTGACGACTTGCTTGACCAACTCCGCGGTGCTACAGTATTTTCTAAGCTCGACCTCAGATCGGGATACTGGCAAATTCGAATGGCGGACAACTCTATCCATAAAACTGCCTTTCGAACTCGGTACGGGTCGTACGAGTATCTCGTGATGCCATTCGGACTCACCAACGCACCAGCTACGTTTCAGGCGGAAATGAACCACATCCTTCGGCCTCTTCTGGACGAGTGCGTGGTGGTATACTTGGACGACATCCTGATTTACTCAAAAGACATGAAACAACACGTTGAGCATCTGCGACGCGTCTTCGAAATTCTCCGACGAAAACGCTTCTACGTGAAACTATCTAAGAGCGAGTTCGCACTAAAGAAGGTCCAATTCCTCGGGCACATGGTGAGCGCTCAAGGAGTTCACGTGGACCCCAAGAAGATTGAAGCAGTGCGAACGTGGAAGACCCCCGAGAACGTGAAGGAATTGCAGCAGTTCCTCGGATTCGCTAACTACTACAACCGGTTCGTACCAAACTACGCCAAGATCGCCGCACCACTGACTAACCTGTTGAAGAAGAATACACCATTCCAGTGGGAGGCGAAACACCAGGAAGCCGTGGAACAGCTGAAAACCGCACTCACATCCGCACCTATACTCATCCTGCCAGACCCCAAACTTGACTATGTCGTCGAGGCCGATGCTAGCGATCAAGCAGTGGGCGCAGTGCTCATGCAAGATCAAGGGAAGGGACTACAACCCATTGCATACCTTAGTAAAAAACTTCACGGGGCAGAACTCAATTACCCCATCCATGACAAAGAGGCCCTCGCCATCGTCAACGCATCAAGGCATGGAGGTGTTATCTCAAAGGAAGAAAAACGACCGTCTATACCGACCACTGCAGCCTCAAATACCTAAAAACTCAACCAACACTCTCTAGGCGACAGGTCCGGTGGATTGACTTCCTCGTAACCCACTTCCATTATGATATCGTGTATAAGCCGGGGCACAAGAACAAAGCCGACGCACTCAGTCGCCCTGCACACGTTGCCGCCCTACAAGTCGATGGCATGAACCCACTCTTGAAGGGACTCTTCACGCATGGATACACCATAGACCCCGAAGTCTCTATAGCAGAAAAGCGACATCTTCTGCACTGGGATCAAGACATCGCATACCGCAAGGGATCCACAAAAATATGGGTACCTAATTACCCTCCTTTACGTCAGCTACTACTCGAAAAATATCACGACGTTCTGTACGCGGGCCACTTCGGTAGTAACAAGACACTTGCCGGTATTGCGAAGCATTATTATTGGCCCCACATGGCGGATGACGTACAAAAATTCGTCACCTCGTGCGACACATGCCAACGGATGAAGAGCAGCAAACAGAAGAAAGCAGGATTACTCCAGCCTCTTCCAGTCCCTGAACAGCCTTGGCAAGTGGTTAGCTTGGACTTCATTACCGGGTTACCACCTACCAAAACTGGGTACGGTGCCATCCTGGTTGTCATCGATAAATTCTCAAAAATGGGACACTTCATCCCGACACATACAACGGCTCGCACGGAGGAGACAGTGCAATTATTCTTCCGCTACGTCATCTCGCAGCATGGCATTCCAACCACGCTGATCTCCGACAGAGATCCAAAATTTACAAGCAAATTCTGGAAGGAGCTCATGTCGCTCATGGGGACCAAACTTGCTATGTCATCAGCTTATCATCCCCAAACGGATAAAAAGATAGAGCGCCTCAACCAGATTGTTGAACAGCTTCTGCGAGCAGAATGTAAGGATGATATCTCCAAATGGGATGCGCACCTGCCGGTTCTCGAGTTTGCGTACAACAACGCAACACACGCCGCAACGGGACAGACCCCTTTCTTTCTTTGTTACGGTCGCATTCCGCTCACGCCTCAGAAACCGACAGTACCCGCCACGGTGCAACCCGCACATGAATTTATTACCACTATGCACCAGTTGTGGGAGCGCACTCATAAATGCCTTTTGACTATCCAGCAGCAGCAAAAGAAGCTCGCTGATCGGAGTCGCAATGATCATTCAATCAAGATCGGCGATCAAGTGCTTCTGGATACACGCAATCTCGACATCAGCCATCTTCCGTCTAAGCTCCGACCTCGCTTCTGCGGGCCTTTTCTCGTCAAGGCGCAGGTCACTCCAGTAACCTTCCGCTTGCGTTTACCAGCTACCTGGAAGATTCACAATGCCTTCCATGTTCAACTTCTCAAGCCATATCGGGACCCAAACACGGTCTTCAAAGGTCGCCAACCGCCGCCGCCACCGCCAGTGATCGTTAATGGGGAACCTGAGTACGAAGTCGAAGCTGTTCTGGCGCATCGATGACGACGTAATGGCACCTTGGAGCTCTTGATTCGTTGGAAAGGCTATGATCCTTCCGAGGATAGCTGGGTACCTGAACACGACATGGATAACGCCCGTCGTCCTCTCCAGGACTACCTTGTCAAGCAGGGTGTTACTTCTACCACCCAGCTTTGAGGGGGGGAAGTGTGAGAGGACGTCCCCGTTATAATATTTTCTCGTTGTGATATTTTTCCTTCATCTTATTCTCATTTTTCTCCTCTTTATTTTGGTCTTTATTTCATCTCAATCGGCCTACTATTCTATTTTCTAGAGCCTTCTCTTTATTTCACTTATTTCCTATTTTTCCCACCGACATATTTATTATACGGCACCGACAGCGCCGACAGTGGTGTATAAGGTGTAATCTGGGTGTAATCCCAAGTGCCAATAGCCTTGCGTGCTTGTGCGCACTTGTGATTGTAGTATCGGGAAGGGTGTGTTCCCGAATGTTCGTTTTATCTCGTTTATCCTTGTAATTCCGAGTATAAATACGCCTTGTATTCAATTTTAGTGACACGTTCGAATGAGAATTCGATCCTGCGACAATAGAGGTCGCTGCGCTGATGATGTGCACGTTGCTCTAAGATGGGCCAATCTGCTCTAAGATGCCAGTACACTCGAGGAAATTGGTAATGATGACGCTGCAGCGGACACCTGTGATTTGTGAACCTTATACGGTTGCTGGTGAGCCTGACGACTCCCACAGACCTGTTTGAAGAGGGGGGGAGGGTGCTTACCATAAGACGTAGCTACAGTAGGTACGGATATGCTTCTCAGTAGCTTGTGGGGCAGTAGTTTTGATTAAATGATAAATTTTAAACACACGAAATGTTTTCTAAAAAATGAAAAATCTTTAAGCGTTATATCGCTTTCAAATTTGTGTATTTTGAAAGCAAAGCTGACTGTAACGCAATATTGTGCATCGTCAAAGTGCGCTACTCGCCTTCTCCGAATATACAATGCGGGTTGGGGATCATTCTTCCCCACCCACAATATGCAAATTTGAAAGCGATAAAATGCTTAGATTTTTTTTATATTGAGAAAGGCTTGCTTTCTGAAGCAATTAGCATCGTTCCCATTATACTGGATTACGCTGAGACATGTGCAAGGGTGCTAGACGGTGGTGCTTGAGAGCCCTGGAATGTTGTGCTGGTGATGGCGCATGAGTTTGCCGTTGATTGGAGGTTGCGAGAGGCGTCAATCAGTCGATCGGCGGAGGGCATGACATACATTTCCTTGGCCGCTTCACTACGCCATCGGCCGAGCTGTTTGAAGAGTCGATCCTTGATTGGGACTTATGTGGCATGGGGTTTCCTTGGTTGGGGACTCTCTTGGGACCTTCCCTCTCGTCCTCCTCTTCCCTCCCACCTGGTTTAGTGCTACTCTAATCTTCTTTGTGGAACTTGTGAGTTAATTTGTGATTGAGTTAATCTTCTAAGGCAGCATACCCCCTAGTGCGCCGAAATCGATATCTCACGATTTACTCCATCTTTTGAGGTGATTCAAATTGGGAATTGTAGCCACGGTCTAGAGCTACAACATATTCGGTTTTCATGAGATTCTAACGGTGATCGTTTCGTCGACAACGTTTCTTGTGAAGTCGACGATTCTGTCCAGAAACTAAGACCAACGATTTTGTGTCATTTTGGCAACTAATCTTCATAGACTCGGTCCTTAGTCTCTAACAAGTGGTATCAGAGCTGATTGAGGACTTTGTGGGGAGTCTAATGAAGTGTGAAGACCCTCATAGACCCACCATGGCCTGTGGGCGTGCCTAAGTGGAGCTCTAGAGGTTGCATGTGACTTCCGCTAAGGGGAAACTCTGCCGAAATTTCGTTGGCGCTGACACTTGTGGAAATTGTGTGGGACTTCGGTGTGGACAGCAAAAGGGGGGAGCTGAAACCTCTGATTGGGAGCAGAGGAGATGAGTGGAGAAGCAGCTGAGAAGAAGAGTGAACCGCCACCGTCCAAGATCGAGGCTTTGGACGGCTCCAACTATGAGGAATGGAGCGGGCGGATGCGGAGTGCGTTTAAGCGCTACAAGCTGCTGAAGCTTGCGATGGGAGAAGAGAAGATGCCGGACGAAAGTGATGCCCGCGATCGATGGATTGAGCGGAGCAGCGTGCTGTACGACCTTATCCTCCAATCGGTCAACAACGACATGTTCCAGCACATCAAGGACTTAGTGGAGCTGGACGACTCCGGACCGAAGGCGTGGAAGCTTCTACGCGACGTGGTTCAGCCCAACACGCTGCCGATGGTGATTGTGTTGGAGAAGAAGCTGGCAGCCCTCTCCATGCAACCAAGAGACGATGTGAAACTGGTCCTTAACAAGATCAAGGACACCTATGCGCAGATGGCAGCGGCGGGCAGCAAGGTGTCGGAGATGCAGCAGTGCACCAAGATCATCTCGGTGCTCGACAACTCATGGGACAATCTCATCCCCACCCTCAACGTTCAGCAGGACAAATGGATGCCAGAGTGGCTACGGCAGCAGATCCTGCAGGAGGACTTCCGCAGGCGCCACACGGGAGGTGGTGCTGCCAACAAAACTGCTGAGGGGTATGGAGCTGCAGATGGAGCAGAGGAAGAGGGGGAGGGAGAGGCCGAGGCCGTGGGAGAGGCTTTGGCAGAGGGAGAGGCCGAGGTGACTACAACGAGGGGCATGGGAGCTCTGGTGGCAGGGGGAGCACCCGAATGGAGGGTGCATGCTGGTACTGCAAGAAGGCTGGACACCCGTGGTTCAAGTGTTTCAGCCGGCCTGAGGGATGGGCGCCCCAAGACATGAAGCCGCCAAGTGGTGAACGTGCACGAGGTGGCGCTGTGCAAGGTTCAGGTGCACAAGGTGATGGTGCACAAGGTAAAGCTGACCCTGGGTTGTTCCTCATGGTTGAGGATGTGAAAGAGAGTGAGGATGATGTGGGTTCGGTTGGGAAGGTTGTGATGCACCCTCTCACTCACTGGGTGATCGATTCAGGTTGCACGAGTCACATGACTCCGCGGGCAGATTTGCTCGATGAGGTGAAACCCCCTGGGAAGATCAAGTTTGTGGCTGCCGCTTCAGGTGCTTTGCTCCCTGTGATTGGTGTTGGGAATGCCAAGGTGATGGGAGCCAGTGGGAAGCGGGGCTTGGGAATGTGTTGTTGGTTGAAGGTTTATCCTCCAACCTTCTCTCTGTGCGCCGACTGCAGAAAAGCAAGGCCAAAGTTACGTTCGGCCCAACGAGCTGCCGTGCGAAGCTTGGGAAGTTGCTGCTGTGGGATTTGGAGGAGAAGAGCAGCTGCATCAAGGACCTGTGGCAGCTGCCCATCATCCCTTGGAATGGGAAACCACCAGCAACGGCAACGGCAGCGGCAGCGGCTAAAGCAACTGCGGGAGGAGAGGTGACTGCACCATCTGCTAGGGCCCTAGATGCAGTCAAGAAGGTGCAGCAGCCACAGCAGCCTCATGGTGAGGTGCTCGCTGGTGTGGATGCGACAGCTGCATGGGCAAAGGCTTCATCTGGGAGTGGTGAGGCTGATTGGGAGACGTGGCACGAGAGGTTGTGCCACATCAACATCCCGATGCTGCAGAAGCTAGTGAAGGATGGGAGTTTGAAGGGGCTGGAGGTGAAGGGGGCAGCAAAGGAGATTGGGAGCTGCCCCACATGTCTTGAAACCAAGTTTACGAAGTTTCCCTTCAGCAGCAGCACGGGACCAGCCAAGGCACCACAAGCACTTGTGCACATGGATGTGGTGGGCCCCACAAGGGCCCTTTCTCTCTCGGGCAGCCGCTATTTCCTGACCATCGTGGACGACCACACGCGTGCGGTGTGGGCCTACCCTCTGAAGACCAAGGGGGACGTGGCAGCGGCTGTTCTCAAGGAGTGGATGCCGAGAGCACAAAGGGAGAGCGGACACAAGGTGAAAGTGATCCGCACCGACAATGGGGGAGAGTTCATTGGCGCTGATTTTGAGGCGGTGCTGAAGAAGAAGGGGATCCAGCATCAGCTCACAGTGCCCTACAACCCGCAACAGAATGGCGTGGCTGAGCGGTTCAACCGGACCCTGCAGGAAGGTGCTCGCACTCTCCTTGGGCGTGCAGGGCTGCCGGATCCGTTTTGGGTGACTGCACTACGGCAGGTTGTTGTTGTGAAGAACCGGGTGCTGGCGACTGTGGGGGACAAGCAGTGGGTCCCCTACACCAAGTGGTATGGGAGTGCACCAGCGGTCAACATGCTGAGAGCGTTCGGGTGCATGGTGGTGTTTCATGTGCCTAAGGAGAAGAGGGGAAAGCTGGAATTTTCTGGGAGATGGGGTGTGCACTTGGGGCTTGCCAAGGATCACAAGGGCTGGTTGATTTGGGATTTGACCAGCCAGCAGCTGACTGTGTCGAGGGATGTGAAGTTCCTCGAGTCCTTGTACTACAAGGAGTGGAAGCAGCAGCAGCAGCAGAAGCTTCCTACGACACCGCTGATCATTGAGGCCGATGAGGTGCAGCGGCCTTCAAGGCAGGTGGAAGTCTCCGTGTCGGGGGAGGAGATCTCTGGGGTGACTGAGGATGGGGGAGAACCTGAGGTGGAGGAGCAGCAGCAGCAGCAGGAGCAGCAGCAGCAGCAGCAGCAGCAAGGTGCTCCACAAGGTGCCGCACGTCCGGCTGACCGTCCTAGGAGGGATGTGCGCCCTCCTAACCGGCTGACCTATGCGAGCCAAGTGTGGTGCCAGCTGGGAGTGTGACTGAGAAGTGTGATGAGGATGAGATAGCCTACTGCTGTGGGGCTACATTCATATGCATTGGAGGATAGTGCTGTGAGAGAGAGGCTACAGCGGGTGTGCTGCAGATTTGAGCAAAATGGAGATGTTGGAAGTGGGATGTTGAAAGGAGATGACTGTCCATTGGGATGAGTGTTGGAAGTGAATGAAACTTGCTGGTATGAGTGTGCATTGAGTGTGCATGCATGAGCTGAGGCATGTGGGATGATGGTTGGCAGCCAGAGGGGGAGTTTGTTGTGTGATGCTACCATTCGCATTCACGTCTGTCTGCCTCCCATCAAATGTTTGTGCATTGCATGCGTGGTGTGAGCGTGTGCAAGAATTTGTGTTCGGTGTGGTTTGGATTTTCTGGGAGTGTCTGAGTGTTATTTGACTTGAGCAGATATCTGAAGTGACTGCTCTGCTCAAGAGCTTTCCGACGAACCAAGAATCGTCGCGATCGGAGCATGGACAAGGAAGTTACGAACGGTTGAAGTTCGTATGCTCTTGAAATATTGTTGTGGTGATTATGGGAAGTTGTGGGATTGATTCTATATGGGGTATAGACTTTTGGGGGTTGGGAAATTCGTAACTCCTACTGTAGATGCTGCCATGTGGTTGGGAGAAGCCAAACCAGGTTGGCAAGTGTGGCCAAGTGGGGTGAGGTGGATTGTGGAGGTTGGGAAAGTGACAAATGTCAAAGTTGGGTTGCCTATGGGGAAGGGAATTGTGTGGCATGGGGTTTCCTTGGTTGGGGACTCTCTTGGGACCTTCCCTCTCGTCCTCCTCTTCCCTCCCACCTGGTTTAGTGCTACTCTAATCTTCTTTGTGGAACTTGTGAGTTAATTTGTGATTGAGTTAATTTCTAAGGCAGCATACCCCCTAGTGCGCCGAAATCGATATCTCACGATTTACTCCATCTTTTGAGGTGATTCAAATTGGGAATTGTAGCCACGGTCTAGAGCTACAACATATTCGGTTTTCATGAGATTCTAACGGTGATCGTTTCGTCGACAACGTTTCTTGTGAATTCGACGATTCTGTCCAGAAACTAGGCCCAACGATTTTGAGATATTTTAAGCTCCTAGACTCCGTCCTTTTTCTTTAACAGGAGGCACTGGTATAGAGCTCCTGCGGCTGACGGTGCTGGTGGTACTGGTGCTGGAGGCGCTGGAGCTGGAGGTACTGGTGCATGAGGAGCCGAGACTAGAGGTACTGGTGTGTAGAGGCAGTGGAGCTTTTGGTACTGGTGCTGGAGGTACTGGAGGCACTGGAGGTGCTGGTGCTAGAGGTGCTGGAGGTGCTATAGGCCCTGGTGCTGGAGCTACTGGAGCTGTCGGTGCTGGAGGTACTGGAGCTGTAGGTAGTGGTGCTGGAGCTGCTGGTGCTGGAGGTGCTGGAGGTGCTGGTGGTGCTGGAGCTAGAGGTGCTGGAGGTGTATGCGGTACTGGAGCTCGAGGTGCTGGAGCTGGAGGCTATGGTACTGTGGGTGCTGCACAGCGGCAACAGTTATTCTTGCCGCAGTCTTAGTCGTCACTACCACCACCTGGAGTGGCGCTTCGCCAGGTTCTTAGTCTTCCGTCTTCCACTGGCCTTACTCCTCCCTTACTATGTCCACCGCGTAACCTGTCTCAAACACAGTTACTGCCGGACTCCTCACTGCCTGCCCCTTCTCCTTACACTGAGCAGACAGACTCCCTGACAGAGCGTCGTGAGGCTGCGTCTCGTCGTGCCTCGCGTGTTTGCACCGTTCGTCATGCTTGTCATCTTCCTTGTCTTCGTCCTCCACCAGTCTCCGGCACTCACCCAATTACACTTCGTCATTCATCTGTTCTTGCGGAGAGGTGATCACGGGTCCTTACTCCTCTCAGTGGCAGACAGCCATGGACGCAAAGATGGCATCCTGGAAGTCTACAGGCACTTACGTCGACGAAGTTCCCCCACCTGGGGCGAACGATGGCATGTGGATTTTCAGAGTGAAGCGGCTGCCGGGTTCCCCGCATGTCTTCGAGGCGTGTTATTGTTGCACGAGGCTTCAGACAGCAACTGGAAGTCGACTTCTTCCAGACCTTCTCCCCCACCTCGAAGATGACCATTCTTCAAGTGTTACTGCACATTGCGAAACAGCGTGACTATGAGCTCCACACGCCTAACTTCAATAGAGCTTTCTTGCAGGGCAACCTATACGAGGAGATCTGGCTGCGCCGCCCACCTGGCTTCACTAGGTCGTTTCCTGAGGGTACCCAGTGGAGCCTCCAGCGGCCAGTCTACGGTCTCCATCAGGCGCCTCGTGAGTGGCACGACACACTGAGGACGACGCTTGCGGCTCCTGAGTTTGCTCCTTTGACTGCTGACCGTCTCTGTTTCTACACACCGACACTTCACTGCCGCCGTTCTACATCCTCGCGTACGTCGACGACTTGGTCTTTGCTACTGCTGACACTGAGGCACTGGCCCTTGTGAAGTCGAAGCTGCAGAAGAGACACACATGCACTGTCCTGGGTGAGCTGTGCAGCTATCTTGGCTTGCAGATCACCCGGGACAGAGCACGGCGCACCATCACGCTGACTCAGTCACACATGGTGCACCATGTCCTTCAGCGCTTTGGCTTCCAATTTTCCTCGCCACTGTCCACTCCTCTGCCTACAGACCACTCGCTCTCAACTCCACCTTCGGACGGGTCTGTAGAGCCGAGTGGTCAGTATCCAGAGCTTGTGGGCTACCTCATGTACCTGATGACCTGCACTCGACCTGACCTCGCGTACCCTCTCAGGATCCTGGCATGCTACGTTGCGCTCGGGAGACACTGGCCAGAGCACTAACGGGCTGCTAGGGGGGTGCTGCATTACCTGTGCAGTACATCAGGCATGGGGCTCCTGCTTGGAGGATGGGGTTCAATTATACTCACTGGTCACTCAGACGCCACTTGGGCAGACGACTAGGTGATTTAACAGTCGTCATAGAGTTACAATTTCAGTCTTGGCTTATTGTCAGGGGGTGAATACGAAAAACAAAAATGACGACGGAGGGAAAGTTGTGGGTGATCCAGCAGATCACTTGAGTGATAGGTTGAGAACGTGTACCAATCCACCGCGAATTTCGGAGTCTATTCGGTAGACCCCCGAAAGGGTTTGATATCGTTACATGGAGGCGCGGCGAGCGGTACATTGCCAAGGATACCTGGGATTCGGTAAGTGGTTCCGACGGGTATGAAGATGGGTGAACATCGGAGTACCAGGGAAAAAACGGTGGAAATGTCGGAGCTACACGTCGGAGAATAACTTCGGGACTGCAGCCTCAACCACAACTTTCGGGTTATCTTCCTACGAAAAAAAAAAAAAAATGGTTGGAGCTGAGGGTGTTCCTTCACTTCTTGGAGTGCGGTTGAGCCGTTGGGGGACTTCGTCTGAAGGGTCACTTTTAAGTCGCCTGGCAAGAAACACAGTGGCGGGGATGCCTAGAACCCACGGGTGTTTAAACGTACACCGCGGGAAATTCTTCATTAAAAGGGAGCGGGGGAGCAGCCGAAGTTTCGGAATTACCTGCCGGCGAAGAGCGATGAAGTGAAACCTCTGCAAAGCGCCAGTGGGGGTTGCGTGTTTTTCAGTCAAAATTTACCGACGGGAGCAGCTTAGACGACGGGGTCAACGGCGTTGATGCCACTAGGTTTCGTGAGATTAGGTCTCGGAATAACCCAGGGCAGTCACGGTTCTCGATTGAACCCACATGCTGGGGTCGGGTAACCGACGGAAACTGATGGTGACCGAGTGGGCGGCTATAGTACGACCGAAGATTTCGGAGGCGAACTGCACCTGCAACTGCGGATTTTACGGGGTTGTTTTCGAGCGGCAATTTCGGAGTTCGACGAAGGACTTATCGGTTTTACGGCGGGAAGCGCCGACATTTTCGAGGGATTTCATCGGCGTTTGGTTAAACACGTGCGACATTTACGTGGGGCACTAGCGCGAGAACTACACAAAATTTCTCAGGGGTACGAACGACTTACGACGAACTGAAGAAGGCGGCAGCAACAGTAACGGGGGGAGAGACAGCTGCAAATTTTCATCCCTGCCTACGAACTCTCGGCGGATTACGATAAAAATCTCGGAGAATCCATTCCAACTCTGCTTTTGACAACTCGCTATCAACCCGCCCACGACAAACAGATTTAATTTCAGCCACGTCAGGTGCTGCCAGCTGCAACTGCTGCAGATAGTGCATGATTCTGGCGACGTGAAGACAAAAAGCTTCAGTTCGAGTACTCGGCAATGTCGGTTTCGGTTTCCGATCTAATTCTTCTGGTTATCCCCCGAAGATTTTGGGCACGTAATACCTGGTTTTCGACATCGACATTTCCACACCCGACGCAATTTCACCTGGACTCCTTCACTCAACAGTCGTTAACAGTGGGACTTAACACCCAGTTTTTGTGGTTTTCTTCTCGGCGCAGCAGTGCAATGTTTTACGGACGGTTTTCTGGGAGGGGGGAGAAAGTGTGCTGCACACTATTTTTCCCTTGGCGTTTTCTTCGGCACTTCTCTGACTTTTTCATAATACGTCATCATGAAGGACGATCGTGATCACACGGACAAGATCAACTGCCTCTGCTACATCGCGATTGAATTTCGCGCCAGCAGCTTCCCTCCACATTCGCGTCATCGTCAACCGTCAGATCGACATTGAAATGCATCAGCGGTCCTAATTCCAACCTCTAATTCGAATTGGTCAAGACAAGTTTCGATCGTCAGATCTACATCTGCTCGATCAACGGCCCACATTCCAACTTTCTCAGTTTACATTTGGGCCACTTCATCTTCGACCGTCAGATCGAAATCTGACAGCATCAACGGCCTACATTCCAACCTTTTCAAAATATTACCTGAGGCATTTCAGCCGTCGGATTCAGCTGAAGTGAAGATCAACGGCATCTTCGCTACTCTCCTTTCAGTACAGAACTCCCTTATTTAGGAGGTGGGAGAGTGTAAGGATTTATGAAATCCTTACTGAGGCACTCGTTAGCGAGGCCATCCCGAGGGCCACGCGACCAACTGGTTCGGCCTACAATTTCGCATCCAAACCTCACCGAGCCGCCTCCGCACCAATCGCGACACTTCGCGAGCCAACCTTTCCCCACCTCCCCGCCTAGCTAGGTTTTCCCCTATTTAGGCCTCTCTACTTCATTGTTTCGTGCATCACAATAAACCTTGGTTTTTGAAGGGGGTTCGGAGGGGGGTACAGTTCATGTGTTTTGGTTGGCGAGCTTCCGAAACAAAATCGCGACCAATCACGGAATGAATTCGGACCGCGTTTATTTGTCGGAGTCGAAATCGAATCCGCGACTCCGGTACATTGATGTTTATTTGGATCGTGCCAAATTTGGGATCAATTTGTAATTGGTTATTTTTGTTTTGACTTATGTAAGTTGTGAGTGCTGGATAACTTAACTGGCCATTTTATTACAATATAAATGCATCACATCTGATACTTATTAAGGAGATAGGTACTGTCCAGATGGAATGCCTTCACCACATGGACGTGGCGGAGCAGCGCTTCCATCGGAATCACAGAGTATGCGTACATTCCGGTTGTCCACTTGAGGCGAAGGCATCCGGTTGCAGCATCCTCTCCGCTTGCATTCCAATATCTAACGTAAGCCAGCTCCTCCCTCTCTCCACGTATTTTTGTATGGAACAACAGAAGCAACCTTGCATACCACTCCTCTCTCTGACCATGCCTTACACCCTCTACTGCAACATCCGAGTACCACGGCCTCTCAAAATAGTCAGGGGTCGCTCGAACGAAGTGAGAAACTCTTGAGAAGCTGGCGTCGTCTGCTGCAGGGATTGCCAGCGAAGCATGGGCCTGCACAACAGTGGATGTTAGTCATGTATAATACAAGCCAGCCAAATGACGATTGATTGCATAAGCCATCAACTAGTACCGGACTTACTTGAACCTTGGTGACGCATCCTGCATAGCGGATAAGCGCATCCTTGAGGGCAGCTTGGGCAACAGGGTGTTGCTTGGCCCACTTCCTTGCAAACCAGTTGGTGGAGGTGGGGGTTTCTGGTAACTCCACAGGGATGTAGTATGACTCCTTGATAAGTGTCCGTGTGTCGGTCTCAATTGCCTGCTAACATATGCTTTGTTATTATTACACTCTGCATTCATATCCATGCAATTCAAGCACTAAACAGATTTACCTGCCGCATGGCGGTGTCCCGGCCAGCAGGATCATCCACCGGCACCACATCCGGAATGCGCCTAGCATGGAACTTCATGATCTGCCCATCTACATTGCGCTTGTTGGACCGACGGTAGATCCTCTTTACCAACGGTCCGTGCAAGTGCTCAAACATGTTGGTTCTGAATTCGGTCACATGACCCGCGCGACGAATAGAGTCGACGTAGTGCGACATGATATGTGTTTTCACAAGGCACCAAGAGGATGGCTGCTTGGGGAAGGCAGCCTGCAACTGCTCAACGAGCCTGGTGGGAGTGGGAGATGACAACACATGCAATCACATCAGAGTCTACTTATTCATATTGTACGGCTGGTCCTAAACCTATCCTATACTTGTTCCGCAGCAACGTTTACAGATTGCCTACTACAAGAGCACATTTACAGTAGCCAAGCAATCATCCCATGCACTGTGGTTTACATGCATGGTATTAGTACCGGGAGGTCATCTTCTTCAGCTCCCGGAGGGACCGCTCAGTGTGCCCCTGTGGCTGGGAGCACAGGAGGTACCAGCCAAGGTAGGCACGAACAGCATCCATCTGGGGCTGGCGAAGCAGGCCGGCAAAAACAAACACCATGACCTGCAGAAGGGGGGTGGATAGCAGCACAGGGAAGGGTTAGCGCAGATGGACTGGCGGTTTAGGGACAAAGAGGTGGTAGCAGGAGCAGACTGGTAGAGGGGCGGTCAGGACAAGCAGCAGGGAATGGAGAGTGGGGGGGGGGAGGGAGGGGGAGGGCAGGCAGCACAGTGTGTGGGTTTAACATGGGTTACCGGTGCTGTGTGTAGAGGGTGCAGCCTACTGCTCAAGACATGGCCATTCAGGGCTATCATACCTGCATGACGACCCTGTGCTCATAGGCCGCAACGCAGGCTCCGGTCTCAAAGTAGGCGCTCTCCGGCAGGCGCGTGCAATCGCGAATGAGCGACAGGCGCCTGCCCATATACATCAGTTCAACGCAAGGGCAGAACCATCTCAGGGAGAGCTCAGCACTTGTACTTTGTGTAAATGTGACAAAGAGCAACGAATCCACAGACCAAAACACTGACCTGTCCATCTGCTTCACACGCCGCTTCTTCATCTTGCGCACGACAGCCACAATGTGGCTCATGATGCCCAGGTCCGCCTGGTGCATGATGTCAGGCATGATAACGAGGTAGGGATTGCCCCACACGGTCCCTGGGACATCCCACTTCCAGAGCACGCACTGGAAATGGGGATGCAAAAGGGAATGAAGGAGAAATGTACATGTGGGTTGGGATAAACCACAGGTGGGGTGAGTTCAATGGGGCAGAGCATATCCAGCAATTCATGGTGGGCCGGGCGAATGCATAGACAGCACAATAGCCGCAGGAACCCGTCACTCACCTCAACAGGGTAGGTAGAGTAGGTCTTGCACGGGTTGTCCTGGCTATTTGTCGTCCCAACCGCCTCGTTGACGATCCATTGCTGCTGTTCAGGCGTGCGTGGCGTGTTCCGTGCCTTGACAGCCCCCAGATGCTACTGGTGTAGCACGGGGGTGAGGGGGTGGGATATGAAGGTAAGGGTGGTAACTGAGTGTAGTATCAGGCCACATTAAAACCAAATTGTATACAAATGCGTGCGCATTCGATGTTTACTAACCTTTGCAGCATAGCAGATGCTGCACGGCATCCGCGACCCATGCGAGAGTGTGCAACTGATCTTGCCGCTCTCAGGGTAGTCACACACCCAGGCGTACAGCAGGGGCCGCACGGTTTGCCTATCACCAAAAGGGTCCTTGAGACGGAACCCGCTGCATGGGACATGCAGAGTGGCAACAGGAATTCGGAGGACGGTTTTAAGGGAGGAACACAGATGGGCATTGGGGTAGGCAACATACAGAGACACTTTGCATACTCTGCAGGTGGCAGGATGACGACACAGCAAGATGCCGCATGAGTACGAACCTTGCCATGCCATCAAGAAGCGGCTGCAGCACGGTGATGACGCATCTCTGGAAGAGCATCACCTTCTCCACGGCAGACATTGCAGACGGAGGGATAGGAAGGAGGGCAAGAAGTGTGTGCCCGGCTTTCCCCCAACGCTTGGCCTGGGCGATATTGGCGAGCGTCATCATGAGCGGCCACGCCTTCTTCCGGCCGTTGTTGCTCATGTGCGTCACATCCGAATACAGGATGATCCCCCCCACAACTTCGGAACATCCGAAGTGTTCCTGCAGTGCACGACAAAGCGGCAACGGACACACGGTCAAACACTGAAAAGATGTTCAGGACACGTCGGTGCATCGATGGAGGCATGAGCACGGATTGGGATTGGTGTGGCAACGAGGCATTTCCTTACCTGAGCGGCATTCCACCACGTTCCTGTTTCGGGCGTGGTATATCGACGGTCGCCCGTGTCAGGGTCCTCGTCAACACGTGCCTTCAGCTTGAAGCCAGGCGCGTTGTTGGGATGCCCAAGCATTTCAGCGAATGCCTGGTGCATGGTGGCGAAGGCAGGGGAAAGGAGGGGCATGGTTAGTGGCGGAGAAAGCGGGAGTACGGCGAATACAATATATGCTAACACCGTTTGCCACAGCAGCATTTCACAGCCCATAATTAAGAGACAGCTTACCTGGGCAGAGCCTTGGAAGAGCAGGCGCTGTGGTGGATGACCCGCAATCTCAAAGGTCGCCACCGACCATCCGCGATTGAGCCCTGCCAAGCGCTCCAACTCGAACTGCTCCAGATCCTTACAGTTCCGGAGCTCCGAGGCCACAAGAGGCGCAAGGCCGGGCTCCACCATGAGCTGGAGCAGGCCGTTGATGTCAACCTCGGCCATTCCCATTCCGCTCGAACGAAATGCAGCAGTTTCAGCGCGAGCGGGTTGAGGGGCGTGGCATCGCTCTGTCTGGTGCTGATTGTTGGCGGCGCGGCATTACTACCTTCGGGGCGGCTCTCAGGATGGCCACTCGTGTCAGCCGCAGGTGTTCCAGGTTGATGATGTTCTTCATCTTCAGGAGGCACATCGTTCACACCCGTGGGAGTATCGTCAACGCGAGCTTCAGGCACGGTTGGAGGACCGCTCTCACCGACGGCGGTGGATGCGTTAGACGTGGTTGGTGTAGCGGGAGCGGCTGGAGCGTCCGACAGAATGTCGTGGACGAATAGCAGAGCGTGTAGACCGGTGGACGGTGCATATTGCGAGGGCCTTGCCACGGCGGAAAGCCCTTGACAAGGGGTCCGCCGTGACTTATGACCGCCATAAACTTGGGCGTTGGGGAACCATCTGTTGCAGAACTCGCAAACGACGCCTGGCAAAGAGCCCATGTGCTACGGATCCGTCTAAGTGTCTAGATGTGGACTGTGAAGCAACGAGCGTCGTGGGAAGCTTGTGAACGCATTAAGTACACCAGGCAGGAACGCTGTGGCTGCAACACGGTCAGTGATCGCCAAACCGCGCACTGTCGAAGGCGGCTTGTATCACTGCACGACTGGCACTTGAGCGGGCCGCTCACGTTTGGGACTGGCTAACGATGTTCGAGCCGCGTGACGAGGCAAGGCACGATACAGGCCGCTCATAGCTCGGATCGTCTTCCCTACAAGGCGTGTCGCCCCCGTTTAGACCGCCCACGACGTGACCATAGGATAATGCGCTGGATCTTAAGACGTAGGGTCGTGTGTCTGCGTTGCGAGCACGGAGAGAAGGACGTGCCTGTTGATTCAAGAACTGGGGTGCGTGAGAGTCGAGTGGGATGAGGAAGAGCGGGAAGAGATCCGTTTGGATCTGTGATTCGGTCGCGAAGCGTTGTAGGAGGGATGTCGCGGTCATGTTAGAGTCCTCAAATTGTGCGCACGTCAAGAGCCAATATACAGAACATAGATTACATAGTACATTTACAGCTTATCAATACACACAAGTCTTTGTTGATGTATATTGTACAATCATAAGAAGAAGCCAGCTCATGATCCAACCCTACTTGACAACGTGACAGTTTACAACCCGTCCAAGAACTCTAGTGTGCTCTAGAAACATACGGACATACGGGAAGTACACAAGAACGGCGTGCCCTAATGATAACGCATCTCCGCTCGTGCGTTGGGCCTGTGCTTCATACCACAACCTCCATGCACCTTGTCGAGGGTCCACGCAAGAATTGAGCCTCATCCCACACCATTACACAACGGTTTCACCATGTCGCGCAAGCCCTGGCCGTGCACGCAGCAACATCGCACAGTGGGAACCGCTATGTCGTTAACGCTTCTCCACTCATGCGTTGGGCCTGTGCTTCATACCACAACCTCCATGCACCTTGTCGAGGGTCCACGCAAGAATTGAGACTCGTCCCTCACCATTACACAACGGTTTCACCATGTCGCGCAAGCCCTGGCCGTGCACGCAGCAACATCGCACAGTGGGAACCGCTATGTCGTCAACGCATCTCCGCTTGTGCGTTGGGCCTGTGCTTCATACCACAACCTCCACGCACCTTGTCGAGGGTCCACGCAAGAATTGAGCCTCATCCCACACCATTACACAACGGTTTCACCATGTCGCGCAAGCCCTGGCCGTGCACGCAGCAACATCGCACAGTGGGAACCGCTATGTCGTTAACGCATCTCCGCTCATTCGTTGGGCCTGTGCTTCATACCACAACCTCCACGCACCTTGTCGAGGGTCCACGCAAGAATTGAGCCTCATCCCACACCATTACACAACGGTTTCACCATGTCGCGCAAGCCCTGGCCGTGCACGCAGCAACATCGCACAGTGGGAACCGCTGTGTCGTTAACGCATCTCCGCTCGTGCGTTGGGCCTGTGCTTCATACCACAACCTCCATGCACCTTGTCGAGGGTCCACGCAAGAATTGAGCCTCATCCCACACCATTACACAACGGTTTCACCATGTCGCGCAAGCCCTGGCCGTGCACGCAGCAACATCGCACAGTGGGAACCGCTGTGTCGTTAACGCATCTCCGCTCGTGCGTTGGGCCTGTGCTTCATACCACAACCTCCATGCACCTTGTCGAGGGTCCACGCAAGAATTGAGCCTCATCCCACACCATTACACAACGGTTTCACCATGTCGCGCAAGCCCTGGCCGTGCACGCAGCAACATCGCACAGTGGGAACCGCTATGTCGTTAACGCATCTCCGCTCGTGCGTTGGGCCTGTGCTTCATACCACAACCTCCATGCACCTTGTCGAGGGTCCACGCAAGAATTGAGCCTCATCCCTCACCATTACACAACAGTTTCACCATGTCGCGCAAGCCTTGGATGACTGCGAACGCTGCAGCGTCGCCGCGTTGGAACAGCGAGGTCGATAACGCATCATCGCTCGTGCGTTCGACCTCTGCTTCATACCACACCCTCAATGCACCATGTCGAGGGCCCACACACGAATGGATCCCCATCCAACACCATTACACAACAGTTTCACCATGTCACGCAAGCCTTGGATGACTGCGAACGCTGCAGCGTCGCCGCGTTGGAACAGCGAGGTCGATAACGCATCATCGCTCGTGCGTTCGACCTCTGCTTCATACCACACCCTCAATGCACCATGTCGAGGGCCCACACACGAATTGAGCCCCATCCAACACCATTCCACACCTCCATTCCAGTTGGCACTAGTACACGTCGTGCCTGAACAAGTTCCAACGACCAGTATCCGTCGACATCCCTGAAAGTGTGCTCAGTATAGCATTCCATAGTCTACGAGTTGGAAGCTCAAACCGCGTGTCCGAAGCCAAATGCACTCACTAACCTTTACACAGTATGACACTATAAGCGGCCATTCAGTTGAAATTGTCTTAGTTGTACTTTGCAAGAGTATTCTGCTCCTATGTTAAAATTTGATCAATGCCCATAGGCACTGTATTTTGCAGGATGTGCTGATTGGTGGTGTCGAAACGGTACTAGATTCTGCGGAGATTGATGCGTTGGCGCTGATTGGCCGACGCAGCTCAAACGACCCTCCCCACGACCGCACCAGCCAAGCTGGACATTCGCTGCGGAAGCAGCGACTGTGATCAAGCGTTTAGTGGGGTTTTGATCAAGTAGGTTAATCGCAGACCGTCGGATTGTGCCTGGTCTGCTTACAGTCCCCTCTCTAGACTCGCAAACCACCCCATCCACCGTCGTGCCCCACTCACCATCTTCCGTCACCCTCATACCCACTACCTTGACGCCGCTCGATGCTGAACACAGGTGTTTCCAGATCGCCAGTGAGTCAGAGTAGTGACGAAGCAAATGGCTGACGCTATGTGCTTAGTAGCTACTAATTCAGTTCTACTTGTACCTGAGATTTAGGGTGAGATAGTACTGGATTGACCGGGACGGGGTCAATTAGTAACAATCCTTTCCGGTTATTTTCTAAACCGGCTACACAATCCCGCAAGTTTTACCTTGCATTCGTACAACCCTCATGACACGTGCTACTCAGCAAACAGAAAAGGAGAAGGAGCAGGCAAAATGACGCACGACACGGAGGATATTGCTTCAGACCGACCATGAGGGTGGGGCCAGATCTAGGGCTACTAAAGCGGCCGCCGCGCAAACCAATCAAAGGAAACGTGCGGCGGGGAAAAAGGCTGAGGTGGGAAAGAAGAAGTCCGGGAAGAAGGCGGAGGACAAGGGGAAGCAACCAACGGCACGCAAGCGTGTTTCGGCCGTGAAGAGCGATGCGGGTGTTGCCACTGCTGCCCTCGAGCCCGGTCCTTCCGACGACGGCACCATCGGCGGGAACGAAGACCCTGGGCGTGGCGGCGTGAGTGTTGCCGTCCGGCCGGGGGACAGAGAGGGCTTGGCGAGTGGAGGAAAGCACGGCGACTCGCCCGGCGACGACCAGGCCGCTACTGTGGTGTCCGAGGCTGAGGCATCACAGCAGCATCTGACGCTGCTTCCCCCGCCCGTGGTCAAAGTATCTGCTGCAATGATAGATAAGGAGAAGGATGCTGCGCACGATTGCACGGAGGAGCCGAAACACGACATTGCCGACGTCGGTGGATCTCCTCCCTCTGGGGGACGCGGGAGGCGTAGGCAGAGGAAGAGCGATGGGGAGGAGGAGTATGACACCCCCGTGGCCGAGGACATCCCCATACGCGCAAAGAGGAGGCAGACGACAGCCAGCGGTGACGACGCCGGTGGTGCTGAAGTTGGGACAACGCGAGGCACCACGGAGCCAAGTGGCTTGGCGACAGATCAAGCATTGCGGCATAAGGGCCGACCCGACCCGAGGAAACCATCTAGCGGACGGAGGGCCAAGCAAGCTTCGGGGGGGAAGAGGCCGAAGCGCGGCAAAGAAGGCCCCGGTGAAGCGGATGTTGAGGACGAGGGGGATGGAGAGGAGGAGGCCGAGGAGGATGCGGAGGAGGAGGACGAGGATGCAGGGGAGGAAGAAAAGGACGAGGATGAGCAGGAGGGCGACAATGATGAGGAGGAGGAGGAGGAGGAGGAGGAGGAGGAGGAGGAGGAGGAGGATGGCGACGAGGGGAAGGAGAAGGAGGACGATGAGGATGAGGATGAGGACGAGGAGGAGGACGATGAGGGGGATGACGAGCCTGAGGAGGAAAAGAGTGAGGAGGAGGAGGAGGAGGAGGAGGAGGATGAGGAGGAGGAGGAGGAGGAGGAGGAGGAGGAGGAGGAGGAGGAGGAGGAGGAGGAGGAGGATGAGGAGGAGGAGGAGGAGGAGGAGGAAGAGGAGGAGGATGAGGATGAGGAGGAGGAGGATGAGGAGGAGGAGGACGACGTGGAGGAAGAGGAGGTGGAGGAAGGGGCGGATGAGGAAGAGGAGGAGGAGGAGGAGCCGGCAGGGAAAGGACGGGGCCCACGAGGCAGACGGGGGAGTGGCACAGGAAGGTGGGGGGCCGGTCTGGTCAATCCCGGAAACGCGGGGCGGTTGTCGCAATGAGAGGCGGACCAGCGGGCAAATCGAAGGCGCGTAAAGTGAAGGTCGAAACTGACCGGGGTGGAAGGAAGCAAGGGAGACAGGGAGCTAAAGGCGATGGAGAAGGAAAAGGAGGGCACGCGAAAGGGGTACCTGTAGGTTCGGCAAAGAAGGAACCTGCCCGTAAACGAGGCAGCACCCGCCGAAGCACACCGCGGAAAGGGGGCAACGATAAGGAGCAGGCAGCAAAACCGAAGGGACAGCAACGAGGTACGCAAAGTGTCACAAACGCATGGCATAGCTGCTAAACCGGGTAAGGCGTGACTATACACTACAGTTCCCAGCTACACCCCTGTTAGAATCATGCGGTTACTCGTTTGCGTGCATGTGTCCAAATGTACATTACAGACACCATCTCCGTGCTCATCCTCCGTGTGACTCTCAGCCCCCCGTGTTACAGGCATTGGGCCACCGGTAAGCGTGCAACGGATGCAGCTAACGAAAGGGGCCGGAAGAGCGAGTGTGGCACCGCTATCCACAGGAGCACCAAGGTTCTTCACGCCATACTCCGGCCCGAGCAAAGTCGCTGCGACTGCACCCGGCGCGGCTACAGGAGAGGAATCCGAATCCCCTCCACCAGCCCCCGTCACGCACTCCCCACTCGCCTCTCCCTCTTACCCATTTCGGCCACTACACGCTTCTCCTGTCCGGGGCAGGGCGGTCTCCCCCCTCGCTGGTCCATCGCGCGGGCATCAACCAAGCACTTCTGCCAATCCCTTCCCTGAGCCTCCCTTTCCCCGCCAGCGTGATAGTGTGAGGGCACACGGGGCTGCTGCTGAAGACGTTGATCCCCTTGGCCAGAGAGGGGTTTCTACACACCCTTTTCCGGATGTCATGGATGCGCTGGGCGAAGGTGCAGAGCATGGGCAGTTTGTTACACGAGACGAGTTCCAGCAGCTACGGTCTGAGATGTACGCCATGTTTGCTCAGCTCGGCCTGCGTCGTGGAGCAACTGCCAGCTATGCCGCCGAAAAAGCACGCGTGCCAATTTGGAACTTGACCCGAGCCAAGCCTTGTCGCGAGATGTGTGTCGGAGCTCCTATCAAATGACTCCAACCGTCGGTCGAAATTGGGTCCGGATTTTTTTACGCGAAGACAATCGCAATCAAAATTCGTCCAAACTTGGCATAGGGTTTTTGTGATGTGATTCCGTAATCAGTTCATTCTCGTTATTCGATATCTGCGCACTCTGACAAGTTCATTCATAACAAATTGTTCCGTCTGCAACCTCCACCTGACGTACACGAACAGTACTAGTTCATTTACTTGCAAAGCAGTCAAGGAGGTATATCTGCTTTCGCTGCGTTGTTCGTTTTGCGAAATGTCTTCGCAACAAACTCCGCCAGACTCAGTCTTCGAAATGTCTTTGCCGCATGCGAAAAATCCCGCCCAGGGCATCCCCCACGTTCTCCCCCTCACCCCGCACGACGCGGCACCTTCACTCCTCCCCGAACGCGCCACATCGAGATCCAAACCAAGCACACGCCAACCCCTTCTCTATCGGCTTCCATGACATCGAGTCGCCCAGCATGCGGCGCGATTGCAATTCGACATTCTGCTTCACACGAATTCATCCAGTATGCACCCATCGGCGAACATGGCAAACAGTTTATCCAGACCGTACTTGCACCCCATCGCCGTTCTTCCTTTATTCGTGCCACTTCACTGTTGGAGGTCTACCCGCTTGTCTTCTGCTCTCGGCTACAGTTGTGAGGCTGAGATCTACGCAGGGGCCATGGCTGCACAGGAGTTACACTGGCTAACTCACATGCTTATCAACTTAGGATAGCACCCCCCTTCTCCTCCACCTCTACACGTCGACAACAAGGCCATGATTGCCTTGTGCTAGGAGCAGAGACTGGCACACAGAACGAAGCATATTGCTCTGCGTTACTTCCTCGCATGAGAGTTGCAGCAGCGTGGTCAGCCGCATTGCGTACGTGGCCTCACGAGCCAGCACTACTGAAGTTCTCACCAAGGCACCCGTGTTTGGTGACCATCAGCGTTTCTCCCCTGCTCTAGGCCTTGTGCCTACTTTGCCTCACTTGCTCACTGCTTGACTGTGTCTTGTACAGTGATCTTTATATCTATACCTCCTTGTTTACTCCTACTAGGGTGCGATCATTGTGCTAGTTGTGCTTTTTGTAACTCTACATGTGAACTGGCCTTATGGACTCTTGGTTATGCTCAGACTGCGTGGTGATCTTGGGATCCACCCTAAGCTTTGCTTTGCTTTGCTTTGTCTTTTGCTTGACTGGTCCTGTGACTGTTGGTTGTTCCTGCTATCCCTCACTTGCCCATGGAGGTGTGTCAAAATACATTCGTATGTATGTAGGTGTAGTGTGGTAGCCAAGGCTCTCCCTAGAATCTGAGGGATGTCTGATACATTAGATGGGCCCCTGTGCAAAAAAAATGGTTTTGTTTGATGCTGGCTGGAAAATCATATAAATAACTTTTAAAAAATGTTTGATTATCAGCCAATTAGACTAAAGAAATATGCTAGTAAAAGCTCTGGGGGTAGGTTACATAGAGTACAAACACTTAGGGTTAACTACTCTTGTACTTTTCATTCCCTCTATTGCAATCATTCCTGGCAGATATTCTGAGGGGGGATATCACTGTCGGACCATTTTTTGCCTGCAAAACGCAGCACACTGCATAATAGATGTGAGAGGACGTCCCCGTTATAATATTTTCTCATTGTTATATTTTTCCTTCATCTTATTCTCATTTTTCTCCTCTTTATTTTGGTCTTTATTTCATCTCAATCGGCCTACTATTCTATTTTCTAGAGCCTTCTCTTTATTTCACTTATTTCCTATTTTTCCAACCTACATATTTATTATACGGCACCGACAGCGCCGACAGTGGTGTATAAGGTGTAATCTGGGTGTAATCCCAAGTGCCAATAGCCTTGCGTGCTTGTGCGCACTTGTGATTGTAGTATCGGGAAGGGCGTGTTCCCGAATGTTCGTTTTATCTCATTATCCTTGTAATTCCGAGTATAAATACGCCTTGTATTCAATTTTAGTGACACGTTCGAATGAGAATTCGATCCTGTGACACTTGGTAATCAGAGCCGTTCTCACTCGACAACTCTCGGCTAAGCAGCGGTCGCGGAAAAAATCGCCTCGAAAAACCGCCGGGGGCGACCAATTCGACGCCGATTTCTGGTAAGCACCAGTTCCGCGATTTCGAATTAACCGCCTCGCGTGGTTTTTGAACAGGATGGGTTCGCCAGCGACTAACGACGTTACGCAGCAGCTCTTCGCGCAAATCGCCAAAATGGAAGCGGAGATGCGAGCTACGACGGAGCAGTCGCGATTGGAGAACGAGCAGCTGCGAAATGAACTGCAGTGTGTTTTGCAGCTTCTCTCGAGCATGAACTTTCCTGCTTCGGCGACTTCGCAGCAGTCGCAGCGTCAATTTGAGGTTCCGAAACTTTGCTCGCCTGAATCGTTCGACCCTAGCGATCGAAAATCCGACGTCAGAAGGTGGCTCGCGACGATCGAAATTTATTTCGCGGCGATCGGATGGTCGACGACGGAGTACGACGGCGAGAAAATTCGTCTCGCGACAACATTAATGCGTGGTCCAACTCTCGAGTGGCTCGGAAGCAACAGTAGGATCTTCCAGGGCGAAGCCACGTGGCAGCAGTTCCGGGCAGACCTGCTCAAACGTTTTGAGCCGATTAATTCTACTTACATTGCGCGCGAAAAATTACATCACCACCGGCAATACGGGAGTGTCGCGCAATACACGCAGCAAATGGAAGAGTTTTACAACCGCATTCCCGACATTACCGAGGGTGAAAAAATTCAGTCCTACATCGTGGGGCTGAAAAACGACATTCGCCGCCAGGTTGCAGCAGCAAGTTGCAGCAGCTACAGCGAAATCGTTTCGGCTGCGGAGCGTTTTGACTTGGTCAACGCCGGAACACGACGTCCCCATGTCGTCGGATCACGACAAGGAGATCGCTCGGCTTCAACCACGTTCGCCGACCCCATGGAAGTCGACAAATTCGACGCGAAGTCACGTCCTGCAAAAAACAAAACGATTTGCGATTTTTGCGGCGGAAACGGACATCGCATTGTCGACTGTTTTCACATGAAATCTGCACGTGCGGCATTCCGAGCTCGAGGGAGTGGCGAAACTAAGGACAAAAAGTCAAAAAACGGATCTCGCCAGTGATTGCGGATCGTGCTGGCGAGGAAAAACAGATCCGAAAGCGTCAGCGCAATCTTGACCAAATCGAAATTCGAGGACAGCATTGGGCGCGAGATTTGGAGAATCCAGGGCAAAATCCCAAGCCCCTGGACTGAAATTTGTCAGAGGGATTCGCCGAGGAAAAGAAAACCTCCGCGAAAACAGACTCGACCAAGACGGGAACAGGGCTGTCGATTGGTTTTAGGCCAACACTTGAGTGGCTCAGGTCCCCAGTTTCCAGCCCTGAAATCTCCGGGAAGCGGCTTTTTCTAGCCCTTAAGCGTCCGAGAATGGCCCCAACTTAACACTTGAAATCAGGGCAACACTTAAGCGTTCAGGGAAAAAAATTACCTGGACATTCACAAATGTACACTGCTGTAACACAGGAAGCCGAAATTGGCTCAAATTGCCTAACCACCTTCCATCAAAGGTGAAGTGGCAAAAATGCGGCTCTAATAGGGGTGCGGGACAGGGGAGGGTTCAGAGGAAGGGGGGGTAAAGAGAGGGGGGGCCTCCGGGGAGGTCCCCAAATTTGTACGGCGAATCAGGGCTAGCCCCCAAATGCGCCCTGTAAGAGTCAGGGGAAGCCCCTGACGACGCCCTTTAAGAATCCGGGCTGTACTGAATAGCAACCCTTAAAATTCGGAACCCGGACCAATGTCAACCCTTAATGTTCAGGGCATTATGGGCAAATGGCCTTGAATCGACAGCCCTGGATGGGAACTCTCCAATTCGACCCCGGAAAAAAATCAGAATTCGTTAAAGTTATCATTTAAAGATGCTTTAATGAAAACTGATGATTTTCGCGGGTCCAGAGCCATAAAAAAATTCCAGAAAGAACTCCAGAGGAAGCTGATAATTAAAGAAGTGGTACCGGTGCCTACGGAGCTGGGGAAAAAATTAAGGAGTGTGGAAAGGAGCAGGTCTTTCCACGGCGTCAATGTCTTCTCCCGGAACCAGCCCAAGACGACTCTCCGCTCCCCAGGGAAGAAGTCTATGGAGCTGAAGCAGCTGAGGAGGCAGCTGGGAGTTGAAATGAAGCTGCGAAAACTCCAAAAACCTCTCCAGGATGCATCCAGTGGATCGCAGGCGTCGACCGGATCCACCCCCTCAGGGTCAACCACCACGGTGACTACCTCTACTCCTGGCGTTGGAGAGGAGCCTTTCTCCACGCAGCCCAGGCCAGCTGTTAGTCCAGGAGCAAGCAGTGGAACCACGGTGTGTACTGAATATTGGGATGTACCCTATGATCCTATTAATGAAACTATTTTTGGGTACTCCGAGCAACGCTCACCACTCCTGCTCGAGGTGATCTGCAACGGACAGCGCCTCCAAGCACCCGTGGACAGCGGAGCATCGCACAGCGTCTACGACAAAAAGGCAGTCGATCATCTTGAGGTGAAATCAAGTCCTCAAGCTTCTCGGCAACGATGGTGGACGGCAGTAAGCTACCGATCTACGGGAAAACACGGTTACTACTACAGATTGGACCCCTACGATGGAAGCCTGCCCTCCCCGTCACAAATATTAAAGGACTCGACATAATCTTCGGAAGAGACTTTCTGAAAAAAATCAACCCCGAGATCAACTGGGTTAACCGGACGGCCAACATCAATAACAATGGACGAAAAGTCAGCCTTCCCAACTGGGACGACACGGGGAATATTCCAGTCGAGACACTCGCACGCTTTGAGAAGGACGTCAAACGGACCACGGCGGGATTTATGGCGATAGTTAGCGAAGCAGACAACGGAGAGAATCAGACCCAGGAACTTCCTCCAGCAATAAAGAAAATTCTTGAAGAGTTCCAGGACGTTCTCCCCGACGATCTACCCGATCAACTACCGCCATACCGAACACATCAACACGAGATCGTGGAAGAGCCGGGATCCAAGCCGACGTTCCGAGCACCATATCGGCTGAGTCCGACGGAGCTTGCCGATATGAAAAAACAAATCGAGTATCTCTTGGAAAAGGGCTGATTCGACCTTCTACTTCGCCGTACGGAGCTCTAGTTCTCTTCACGCCGAAGCCTGACGGAAGTCTACGAATGTGCATCGACTACCGTGCACTTAACAAACAGACCATAAAAAATAAATACCCAATACCACGGATTGACGACTTGCTTGACCAACTCCGCGGTGCTACAGTATTTTCTAAGCTCGACCTCAGATCGGGATACTGGCAAATTCGAATGGCGGACAACTCTATCCATAAAACTGCCTTTCGAACTCGGTACGGGTCGTACGAGTATCTCGTGATGCCATTCGGACTCACCAACGCACCAGCTACGTTTCAGGCGGAAATGAACCACATCCTTCGGCCTCTTCTGGACGAGTGCGTGGTGGTATACTTGGACGACATCCTGATTTACTCAAAAGACATGAAACAACACGTTGAGCATCTGCGACGCGTCTTCGAAATTCTCCGACGAAAACGCTTCTACGTGAAACTATCTAAGAGCGAGTTCGCACTAAAGAAGGTCCAATTCCTCGGGCACATGGTGAGCGCTCAAGGAGTTCACGTGGACCCCAAGAAGATTGAAGCAGTGCGAACGTGGAAGACCCCCGAGAACGTGAAGGAATTGCAGCAGTTCCTCGGATTCGCTAACTACTACAACCGGTTCGTACCAAACTACGCCAAGATCGCCGCACCACTGACTAACCTGTTGAAGAAGAATACACCATTCCAGTGGGAGGCGAAACACCAGGAAGCCGTGGAACAGCTGAAAACCGCACTCACATCCGCACCTATACTCATCCTGCCAGACCCCAAACTTGACTATGTCGTCGAGGCCGATGCTAGCGATCAAGCAGTGGGCGCAGTGCTCATGCAAGATCAAGGGAAGGGACTACAACCCATTGCATACCTTAGTAAAAAACTTCACGGGGCAGAACTCAATTACCCCATCCATGACAAAGAGGCCCTCGCCATCGTCAACGCATTCAAGGCATGGAGGTGTTATCTCAAAGGAAGAAAAACGACCGTCTATACCGACCACTGCAGCCTCAAATACCTAAAAACTCAACCAACACTCTCTAGGCGACAGGTCTGGTGGATTGACTTCCTCGTAACCCACTTCCATTATGATATCGTGTATAAGCCGGGGCACAAGAACAAAGCCGACGCACTCAGTCGCCCTGCACACGTTGCCGCCCTACAAGTCGATGGCATGAACCCACTCTTGAAGGGACTCTTCACGCATGGATACACCATAGACCCCGAAGTCTCTATAGCAGAAAAGCGACATCTTCTGCACTGGGATCAAGACATCGCATACCGCAAGGGATCCACAAAAATATGGGTACCTAATTACCCTCCTTTACGTCAGCTACTACTCGAAAAATATCACGACGTTCTGTACGCGGGCCACTTCGGTAGTAACAAGACACTTGCCGGTATTGCGAAGCATTATTATTGGCCCCACATGGCGGATGACGTACAAAAATTCGTCACCTCGTGCGACACATGCCAACGGATGAAGAGCAGCAAACAGAAGAAAGCAGGATTACTCCAGCCTCTTCCAGTCCCTGAACAGCCTTGGCAAGTGGTTAGCTTGGACTTCATTACCGGGTTACCACCTACCAAAACTGGGTACGGTGCCATCCTGGTTGTCATCGATAAATTCTCAAAAATGGGACACTTCATCCCGACACATACAACGGCTCGCACGGAGGAGACAGTGCAATTATTCTTCCGCTACGTCATCTCGCAGCATGGCATTCCAACCACGCTGATCTCCGACAGAGATCCAAAATTTACAAGCAAATTCTGGAAGGAGCTCATGTCGCTCATGGGGACCAAACTTGCTATGTCATCAGCTTATCATCCCCAAACGGATAAAAAGATAGAGCGCCTCAACCAGATTGTTGAACAGCTTCTGCGAGCAGAATGTAAGGATGATATCTCCAAATGGGATGCGCACCTGCCGGTTCTCGAGTTTGCGTACAACAACGCAACACACGCCGCAACGGGACAGACCCCTTTCTTTCTTTGTTACGGTCGCATTCCGCTCACGCCTCAGAAACCGACAGTACCCGCCACGGTGCAACCCGCACATGAATTTATTACCACTATGCACCAGTTGTGGGAGCGCACTCATAAACGCCTTTTGACTATCCAGCAGCAGCAAAAGAAGCTCGCTGATCGGAGTCGCAATGATCATTCAATCAAGATCGGCGATCAAGTGCTTCTGGATACACGTAATCTCGACATCAGCCATCTTCCTGAGTACGAAGTCGAAGCTGTTCTGGCGCATCGATGACGACGTAATGGCACCTTGGAGCTCTTGATTCGTTGGAAAGGCTATGATCCTTCCGAGGATAGCTGGGTACCTGAACACGACATGGATAACGCCCGTCGTCCTCTCCAGGACTACCTTGTCAAGCAGGGTGTTACTTCTACCACCCAGCTTTGAGGGGGACGTCCCCGTTATAATATTTTCTCGTTGTTATATTTTTCCTTCATCTTATTCTCATTTTTCTCCTCTTTATTTTGGTCTTTATTTCATCTCAATCGGCCTACTATTCTATTTTCTAGAGCCTTCTCTTTATTTCACTTATTTCCTATTTTTCCCACCGACATATTTATTATACGGCACCGACAGCGCCGACAGTGGTGTATAAGGTGTAATCTGGGTGTAATCCCAAGTGCCAATAGCCTTGCGTGCTTGTGCGCACTTGTGATTGTAGTATCGGGAAGGGTGTGTTCCCGAATGTTCGTTTTATCTCGTTTATCCTTGTAATTCCGAGTATAAATACGCCTTGTATTCAATTTTAGTGACACGTTCGAATGAGAATTCGATCCTGCGACAATAGAGGTCGCTGCGCTGATGATGTGCACGTTGCTCTAAGATGGGCCAATCTGCTCTAAGATGCCAGTACACTCGAGGAAATTGGTAATGATGACGCTGCAGCAGACACCTGTGATTTGTGAACCTTATACGGTTGCTGGTGAGCCTGACGACTCCCACAGACCTGTTTGAAGAGGGGGGGAGGGTGCTTACCATAAGACGTAGCTACAGTAGGTACGGATATGCTTCTCAGTAGCTTGTGGGGCAGTAGTTTTGATTAAATGATAAATTTTAAACACACGAAATGTTTTCTAAAAAATGAAAAATCTTTAAGCGTTATATCGCTTTCAAATTTGTGTATTTTGAAAGCAAAGCTGACTGTAACGCAATATTGTGCATCGTCAAAGTGCGCTACTCGCCTTCTCCGAATATACAATGCGGGTTGGGGATCATTCTTCCCCACCCACAATATGCAAATTTGAAAGCGATAAAATGCTTAGATTTTTTTTATATTGAGAAAGGCTTGCTTTCTGAAGCAATTAGCATCGTTCCCATTATACTGGATTACGCTGAGACATGTGCAAGGGTGCTAGACGGTGGTGCTTGAGAGCCCTGGAATGTTGTGCTGGTGATGGCGCATGAGTTTGCCGTTGATTGGAGGTTGCGAGAGGCGTCAATCAGTCGATCGGCGGAGGGCATGACATACATTTCCTTGGCCGCTTCACTACGCCATCGGCCGAGCTGTTTGAAGAGTCGATCCTTGATTGGGACTTGTGTGGCATGGGGTTTCCTTGGTTGGGGACTCTCTTGGGACCTTCCCTCTCGTCCTCCTCTTCCCTCCCACCTGGTTTAGTGCTACTCTAATCTTCTTTGTGGAACTTGTGAGTTAATTTGTGATTGAGTTAATCTTCTAAGGCAGCATACCCCCTAGTGCGCCGAAATCGATATCTCACGATTTACTCCATCTTTTGAGGTGATTCAAATTGGGAATTGTAGCCGCGGTCTAGAGCTACACTTGTTTTTCGTGAGATTCTAACAGTGATCGTTTCGTCGACAACGTTTCTTGTGAAGTCGACGATTCTGTCCAGAAACTAAGACCAACGATTTTGTGTCATTTTGGCAACTAATCTTCATAGACTCGGTCCTTAGTCTCTAACAAGTGGTATCAGAGCTGATTGAGGACTTTGTGGGGAGTCTAATGAAGTGTGAAGACCCTCATAGACCCACCATGGCCTGTGGGCGTGCCTAAGTGGAGCTCTAGAGGTTGCATGTGACTTCCGCTAAGGGGAAACTCTGCCGAAATTTCGTTGGCGCTGACACTTGTGGAAATTGTGTGGGACTTCGGTGTGGACAGCAAAAGGGGGGAGCTGAAACCTCTGATTGGGAGCAGAGGAGATGAGTGGAGAAGCAGCTGAGAAGAAGAGTGAACCGCCACCGTCCAAGATCGAGGCTTTGGACGGCTCCAACTATGAGGAATGGAGCGGGCGGATGCGGAGTGCGTTTAAGCGCTACAAGCTGCTGAAGCTTGCGATGGGAGAAGAGAAGATGCCGGAGGAAGGTGATGCCCGCGATCGATGGATTGAGCGGAGCAGCGTGCTGTACGACCTTATCCTCCAATCGGTCAACAACGACATGTTCCAGCACATCAAGGACTTAGTGGAGCTGGACGACTCCGGACCGAAGGCGTGGAAGCTTCTACGCGACGTGGTTCAGCCCAACACGCTGCCGATGGTGATTGTGTTGGAGAAGAAGCTGGCAGCCCTCTCCATGCAACCAAGAGACGATGTGAAACTGGTCCTTAACAAGATCAAGGACACCTATGCGCAGATGGCAGCGGCGGGCAGCAAGGTGTCGGAGATGCAGCAGTGCACCAAGATCATCTCGGTGCTCGACAACTCATGGGACAATCTCATCCCCACCCTCAACGTTCAGCAGGACAAATGGATGCCAGAGTGGCTACGGCAGCAGATCCTGCAGGAGGACTTCCGCAGGCGCCACACGGGAGGTGGTGCTGCCAACAAAACTGCTGAGGGGTATGGAGCTGCAGATGGAGCAGAGGAAGAGGGGGAGGGAGAGGCCGAGGCCGTGGGAGAGGCTTTGGCAGAGGGAGAGGCCGAGGTGACTACAACGAGGGGCATGGGAGCTCTGGTGGCAGGGGGAGCACCCGAATGGAGGGTGCATGCTGGTACTGCAAGAAGGCTGGACACCCGTGGTTCAAGTGTTTCAGCCGGCCTGAGGGATGGGCGCCCCAAGACATGAAGCCGCCAAGTGGTGAACGTGCACGAGGTGGCGCTGTGCAAGGTTCAGGTGCACAAGGTGATGGTGCACAAGGTAAAGCTGACCCTGGGTTGTTCCTCATGGTTGAGGATGTGAAAGAGAGTGAGGATGATGTGGGTTCGGTTGGGAAGGTTGTGATGCACCCTCTCACTCACTGGGTGATCGATTCAGGTTGCACGAGTCACATGACTCCGCGGGCAGATTTGCTCGATGAGGTGAAACCCCCTGGGAAGATCAAGTTTGTGGCTGCCGCTTCAGGTGCTTTGCTCCCTGTGATTGGTGTTGGGAATGCCAAGGTGATGGGAGCCAGTGGGAAGCGGGGCTTGGGAATGTGTTGTTGGTTGAAGGTTTATCCTCCAACCTTCTCTCTGTGCGCCGACTGCAGAAAAGCAAGGCCAAAGTTACGTTCGGCCCAACGAGCTGCCGTGCGAAGCTTGGGAAGTTGCTGCTGTGGGATTTGGAGGAGAAGAGCAGCTGCATCAAGGACCTGTGGCAGCTGCCCATCATCCCTTGGAATGGGAAACCACCAGCAACGGCAACGGCAGCGGCAGCGGCTAAAGCAACTGCGGGAGGAGAGGTGACTGCACCATCTGCTAGGGCCCTAGATGCAGTCAAGAAGGTGCAGCAGCCACAGCAGCCTCATGGTGAGGTGCTCGCTGGTGTGGATGCGACAGCTGCATGGGCAAAGGCTTCATCTGGGAGTGGTGAGGCTGATTGGGAGACGTGGCACGAGAGGTTGTGCCACATCAACATCCCGATGCTGCAGAAGCTAGTGAAGGATGGGAGTTTGAAGGGGCTGGAGGTGAAGGGGGCAGCAAAGGAGATTGGGAGCTGCCCCACATGTCTTGAAACCAAGTTTACGAAGTTTCCCTTCAGCAGCAGCACGGGACCAGCCAAGGCACCACAAGCACTTGTGCACATGGATGTGGTGGGCCCCACAAGGGCCCTTTCTCTCTCGGAAAGCCGCTATTTCCTGACCATCGTGGACGACCACACGCGTGCGGTGTGGGCCTACCCTCTGAAGACCAAGGGGGACGTGGCAGCGGCTGTTCTCAAGGAGTGGATGCCGAGAGCACAAAGGGAGAGCGGACACAAGGTGAAAGTGATCCGCACCGACAATGGGGGAGAGTTCATTGGCGCTGATTTTGAGGCGGTGCTGAAGAAGAAGGGGATCCAGCATCAGCTCACAGTGCCCTACAACCCGCAACAGAATGGCGTGGCTGAGCGGTTCAACCGGACCCTGCAGGAAGGTGCTCGCACTCTCCTTGGGCGTGCAGGGCTGCCGGATCCGTTTTGGGTGACTGCACTACGGCAGGTTGTTGTTGTGAAGAACCGGGTGCTGGCGACTGTGGGGGACAAGCAGTGGGTCCCCTACACCAAGTGGTATGGGAGTGCACCAGCGGTCAACATGCTGAGAGCGTTCGGGTGCATGGTGGTGTTTCATGTGCCTAAGGAGAAGAGGGGAAAGCTGGAATTTTCTGGGAGATGGGGTGTGCACTTGGGGCTTGCCAAGGATCACAAGGGCTGGTTGATTTGGGATTTGACCAGCCAGCAGCTGACTGTGTCGAGGGATGTGAAGTTCCTCGAGTCCTTGTACTACAAGGAGTGGAAGCAGCAGCAGCAGCAGAAGCTTCCTACGACACCGCTGATCATTGAGGCCGATGAGGTGCAGCGGCCTTCAAGGCAGGTGGAAGTCTCCGTGTCGGGGGAGGAGATCTCTGGGGTGACTGAGGATGGGGGAGAACCTGAGGTGGAGGAGCAGCAGCAGCAGCAGGAGCAGCAGCAGCAGCAGCAGCAGCAAGGTGCTCCACAAGGTGCCGCACGTCCGGCTGACCGTCCTAGGAGGGATGTGCGCCCTCCTAACCGGCTGACCTATGCGAGCCAAGTGTGGTGCCAGCTGGGAGTGTGACTGAGAAGTGTGATGAGGATGAGATAGCCTACTGCTGTGGGGCTACATTCATATGCATTGGAGGATAGTGCTGTGAGAGAGAGGCTACAGCGGGTGTGCTGCAGATTTGAGCAAAATGGAGATGTTGGAAGTGGGATGTTGAAAGGAGATGACTGTCCATTGGGATGAGTGTTGGAAGTGAATGAAAATTGCTGGTATGACTGTGCATTGAGTGTGCATGCATGAGCTGAGGCATGTGGGATGATGGTTGGCAGCCAGAGGGGGAGTTTGTTGTGTGATGCTACCATTCGCATTCACGTCTGTCTGCCTCCCATCAAATGTTTGTGCATTGCATGCGTGGTGTGAGCGTGTGCAAGAATTTGTGTTCGGTGTGGTTTGGATTTTCTGGGAGTGTCTGAATGTTATTTGACTTGAGCAGATATCTGAAGTGACTGCTCTGCTCAAGAGCTTTCCGACGAACCAAGAATCGTCGCGATCGGAGCATGGACAAGGAAGTTACGAACGGTTGAAGTTCGTATGCTCTTGAAATATTGTTGTGGTGATTATGGGAAGTTGTGGGATTGATTCTATATGGGGTATAGACTTTTGGGGGTTGGGAAATTCGTAACTCCTACTGTAGATGCTGCCATGTGGTTGGGAGAAGCCAAACCAGGTTGGCAAGTGTGGCCAAGTGGGGTGAGGTGGATTGTGGAGGTTGGGAAAGTGACAAATGTCAAAGTTGGGTTGCCTATGGGGAAGGGAATTGTGTGGCATGGGGTTTCCTTGGTTGGGGACTCTCTTGGGACCTTCCCTCTCGTCCTCCTCTTCCCTCCCACCTGGTTTAGTGCTACTCTAATCTTCTTTGTGGAACTTGTGAGTTAATTTGTGATTGAGTTAATCTTCTAAGGCAGCATACCCCCTAGTGCGCCGAAATCGATATCTCACGATTTACTCCATCTTTTGAGGTGATTCAAATTGGGAATTGTAGCCACGGTCTAGAGCTACAACATATTCGGTTTTCATGAGATTCTAACGGTGATCGTTTCGTCGAAAACGTTTCTTGTGAATTCGACGATTCTGTCCAGAAACTAGGCCCAACGATTTTGAGATATTTTAAGCTCCTAGACTCCGTCCTTTTTCTTTAACAGGAGGCACTGGTATAGAGCTCCTGCGGCTGACGGTGCTGGTGGTACTGGTGCTGGAGGCGCTGGAGCTGGAGGTACTGGTGCATGAGGAGCCGAGACTAGAGGTACTGGTGTGTAGAGGCAGTGGAGCTTTTGGTACTGGTGCTGGAGGTACTGGAGGCACTGGAGGTGCTGGTGCTAGAGGTGCTGGAGGTGCTATAGGCCCTGGTGCTGGAGCTACTGGAGCTGTCGGTGCTGGAGGTACTGGAGCTGTAGGTAGTGGTGCTGGAGCTGCTGGTGCTGGAGGTGCTGGAGGTGCTGGTGGTGCTGGAGCTAGAGGTGCTGGAGGTGTATGCGGTACTGGAGCTCGAGGTGCTGGAGCTAGAGGCTATGGTACTGTGGGTGCTGCACAGCGGCAACAGTTATTCTTGCCGCAGTCTTAGTCGTCACTACCACCACCTGGAGTGGCGCTTCGCCAGGTTCTTAGTCTTCCGTCTTCCACTGGCCTTACTCCTCCCTTACTATGTCCACCGCGTAACCTGTCTCAAACACAGTTACTGCCGGACTCCTCACTGCCTGCCCCTTCTCCTTACACTGAGCAGACAGACTCCCTGACAGAGCGTCGTGAGGCTGCGTCTCGTCGTGCCTCGCGTGTTTGCACCGTTCGTCATGCTTGTCATCTTCCTTGTCTTCGTCCTCCACCAGTCTCCGGCACTCACCCAATTACACTTCGTCATTCATCTGTTCTTGCGGAGAGGTGATCACGGGTCCTTACTCCTCTCAGTGGCAGACAGCCATGGACGCAAAGATGGCATCCTGGAAGTCTACAGGCACTTACGTCGACGAAGTTCCCCCACCTGGGGCGAACGATGGCATGTGGATTTTCAGAGTGAAGCGGCTGCCGGGTTCCCCGCATGTCTTCGAGGCGTGTTATTGTTGCACGAGGCTTCAGACAGCAACTGGAAGTCGACTTCTTCCAGACCTTCTCCCCCACCTCGAAGATGACCATTCTTCAAGTGTTACTGCACATTGCGAAACAGCGTGACTATGAGCTCCACACGCCTAACTTCAATAGAGCTTTCTTGCAGGGCAACCTATACGAGGAGATCTGGCTGCGCCGCCCACCTGGCTTCACTAGGTCGTTTCCTGAGGGTACCCAGTGGAGCCTCCAGCGGCCAGTCTACGGTCTCCATCAGGCGCCTCGTGAGTGGCACGACACACTGAGGACGACGCTTGCGGCTCCTGAGTTTGCTCCTTTGACTGCTGACCGTCTCTGTTTCTACACACCGACACTTCACTGCCGCCGTTCTACATCCTCGCGTACGTCGACGACTTGGTCTTTGCTACTGCTGACACTGAGGCACTGGCCCTTGTGAAGTCGAAGCTGCAGAAGAGACACACATGCACTGTCCTGGGTGAGCTGTGCAGCTATCTTGGCTTGCAGATCACCCGGGACAGAGCACGGCGCACCATCACGCTGACTCAGTCACACATGGTGCACCATGTCCTTCAGCGCTTTGGCTTCCAATTTTCCTCGCCACTGTCCACTCCTCTGCCTACAGACCACTCGCTCTCAACTCCACCTTCGGACGGGTCTGTAGAGCCGAGTGGTCAGTATCCAGAGCTTGTGGGCTACCTCATGTACCTGATGACCTGCACTCGACCTGACCTCGCGTACCCTCTCAGGATCCTGGCATGCTACGTTGCGCTCGGGAGACACTGGCCAGAGCACTAACGGGCTGCTAGGGGGGTGCTGCATTACCTGTGCAGTACATCAGGCATGGGGCTCCTGCTTGGAGGATGGGGTTCAATTATACTCACTGGTCACTCAGACGCCACTTGGGCAGACGACTAGGTGATTTAACAGTCGTCATAGAGTTACAATTTCAGTCTTGGCTTATTGTCAGGGGGTGAATACGAAAAACAAAAATGACGACGGAGGGAAAGTTGTGGGTGATCCAGCAGATCACTTGAGTGATAGGTTGAGAACGTGTACCAATCCACCGCGAATTTCGGAGTCTATTCGGTAGACCCCCGAAAGGGTTTGATATCGTTACATGGAGGCGCGGCGAGCGGTACATTGCCAAGGATACCTGGGATTCGCTAAGTGGTTCCGACGGGTATGAAGATGGGTGAACATCGGAGTACCAGGGAAAAAACGGTGGAAATGTCGGAGCTACACGGCGGAGAATAACTTCGGGACTGCAGCCTCAACCACAACTTTCGGGTTATCTTCCTACGAAAAAAAAAAAAAAATGGTTGGAGCTGAGGGTGTTCCTTCACTTCTTGGAGTGCGGTTGAGCCGTTGGGGGACTTCGTCTGAAGGGTCACTTTTAAGTCGCCTGGCAAGAAACACAGTGGCGGGGATGCCTAGAACCCACGGGTGTTTAAACGTACACCGCGGGAAATTCTTCATTAAAAGGGAGCGGGGGAGCAGCCGAAGTTTCGGAATTACCTGCCGGCGAAGAGCGATGAAGTGAAACCTCTGCAAAGCGCCAGTGGGGGTTGCGTGTTTTTCAGTCAAAATTTACCGACGGGAGCAGCTTAGACGACGGGGTCAACGGCGTTGATGCCACTAGGTTTCGTGAGATTAGGTCTCGGAATAACCCAGGGCAGTCACGGTTCTCGATTGAACCCACATGCTGGGGTCGGGTAACCGACGGAAACTGATGGTGACCGAGTGGGCGGCTATAGTACGACCGAAGATTTCGGAGGCGAACTGCACCTGCAACTGCGGATTTTACGGGGTTGTTTTCGAGCGGCAATTTCGGAGTTCGACGAAGGACTTATCGGTTTTACGGCGGGAAGCGCCGACATTTTCGAGGGATTTCATCGGCGTTTGGTTAAACACGTGCGACATTTACGTGGGGCACTAGCGCGAGAACTACACAAAATTTCTCAGGGGTACGAACGACTTACGACGAACTGAAGAAGGCGGCAGCAACAGTAACGGGGGGAGAGACAGCTGCAAATTTTCATCCCTGCCTACGAACTCTCGGCGGATTACGATAAAAATCTCGGAGAATCCATTCCAACTCTGCTTTTGACAACTCGCTATCAACCCGCCCACGACAAACAGATTTAATTTCAGCCACGTCAGGTGCTGCCAGCTGCAACTGCTGCAGATAGTGCATGATTCTGGCGACGTGAAGACAAAAAGCTTCAGTTCGAGTACTCGGCAATGTCGGTTTCGGTTTCCGATCTAATTCTTCTGGTTATCCCCCGAAGATTTTGGGCACGTAATACCTGGTTTTCGACATCGACATTTCCACACCCGACGCAATTTCACCTGGACTCCTTCACTCAACAGTCGTTAACAGTGGGACTTAACACCCAGTTTTTGTGGTTTTCTTCTCGGCGCAGCAGTGCAATGTTTTACGGACGGTTTTCTGGGAGGGGGGAGAAAGTGTGCTGCACACTATTTTTCCCTTGGCGTTTTCTTCGGCACTTCTCTGACTTTTTCATAATACGTCATCATGAAGGACGATCGTGATCACACGGACAAGATCAACTGCCTCTGCTACATCGCGATTGAATTTCGCGCCAGCAGCTTCCCTCCACATTCGCGTCATCGTCAACCGTCAGATCGACATTGAAATGCATCAGCGGTCCTAATTCCAACCTCTAATTCGAATTGGTCAAGACAAGTTTCGATCGTCAGATCTACATCTGCTCGATCAACGGCCCACATTCCAACTTTCTCAGTTTACATTTGGGCCACTTCATCTTCGACCGTCAGATCGAAATCTGACAGCATCAACGGCCTACATTCCAACCTTTTCAAAATATTACCTGAGGCATTTCAGCCGTCGGATTCAGCTGAAGTGAAGATCAACGGCATCTTCGCTACTCTCCTTTCAGTACAGAACTCCCTTATTTAGGAGGTGGGAGAGTGTAAGGATTTATGAAATCCTTACTGAGGCACTCGTTAGCGAGGCCATCCCGAGGGCCACGCGACCAACTGGTTCGGCCTACAATTTCGCATCCAAACCTCACCGAGCCGCCTCCGCACCAATCGCGACACTTCGCGAGCCAACCTTTCCCCACCTCCCCGCCTAGCTAGGTTTTCCCCTATTTAGGCCTCTCTACTTCATTGTTTCGTGCATCACAATAAACCTTGGTTTTTGAAGGGGGTTCGGAGGGGGGTACAGTTCATGTGTTTTGGTTGGCGAGCTTCCGAAACAAAATCGCGACCAATCACGGAATGAATTCGGACCGCGTTTATTTGTCGGAGTCGAATCCGCGACTCCGGTACATTGATGTTTATTTGGATCGTGCCAAATTTGGGATCAATTTGTAATTGGTTATTTTTGTTTTGACTTATGTAAGTTGTGAGTGCTGGATAACTTAACTGGCCATTTTATTACAATATAAATGCATCACATCTGATACTTATTAAGGAGATAGGTACTGTCCAGATGGAATGCCTTCACCACATGGACGTGGCGGAGCAGCGCTTCCATCGGAATCACAGAGTATGCGTACATTCCGGTTGTCCACTTGAGGCGAAGGCATCCGGTTGCAGCATCCTCTCCGCTTGCATTCCAATATCTAACGTAAGCCAGCTCCTCCCTCTCTCCACGTATTTTTGTATGGAACAACAGAAGCAACCTTGCATACCACTCCTCTCTCTGACCATGCCTTACACCCTCTACTGCAACATCCGAGTACCACGGCCTCTCAAAATAGTCAGGGGTCGCTCGAACGAAGTGAGAAACTCTTGAGAAGCTGGCGTCGTCTGCTGCAGGGATTGCCAGCGAAGCATGGGCCTGCACAACAGTGGATGTTAGTCATGTATAATACAAGCCAGCCAAATGACGATTGATTGCATAAGCCATCAACTAGTACCGGACTTACTTGAACCTTGGTGACGCATCCTGCATAGCGGATAAGCGCATCCTTGAGGGCAGCTTGGGCAACAGGGTGTTGCTTGGCCCACTTCCTTGCAAACCAGTTGGTGGAGGTGGGGGTTTCTGGTAACTCCACAGGGATGTAGTATGACTCCTTGATAAGTGTCCGTGTGTCGGTCTCAATTGCCTGCTAACATATGCTTTGTTATTATTACACTCTGCATTCATATCCATGCAATTCAAGCACTAAACAGATTTACCTGCCGCATGGCGGTGTCCCGGCCAGCAGGATCATCCACCGGCACCACATCCGGAATGCGCCTAGCATGGAACTTCATGATCTGCCCATCTACATTGCGCTTGTTGGACCGACGGTAGATCCTCTTTACCAACGGTCCGTGCAAGTGCTCAAACATGTTGGTTCTGAATTCGGTCACATGACCCGCGCGACGAATAGAGTCGACGTAGTGCGACATGATATGTGTTTTCACAAGGCACCAAGAGGATGGCTGCTTGGGGAAGGCAGCCTGCAACTGCTCAACGAGCCTGGTGGGAGTGGGAGATGACAACACATGCAATCACATCAGAGTCTACTTATTCATATTGTACGGCTGGTCCTAAACCTATCCTATACTTGTTCCGCAGCAACGTTTACAGATTGCCTACTACAAGAGCACATTTACAGTAGCCAAGCAATCATCCCATGCACTGTGGTTTACATGCATGGTATTAGTACCGGGAGGTCATCTTCTTCAGCTCCCGGAGGGACCGCTCAGTGTGCCCCTGTGGCTGGGAGCACAGGAGGTACCAGCCAAGGTAGGCACGAACAGCATCCATCTGGGGCTGGCGAAGCAGGCCGGCAAAAACAAACACCATGACCTGCAGAAGGGGGGTGGATAGCAGCACAGGGAAGGGTTAGCGCAGATGGACTGGCGGTTTAGGGACAAAGAGGTGGTAGCAGGAGCAGACTGGTAGAGGGGCGGTCAGGACAAGCAGCAGGGAATGGAGAGTGGGGGGGGGGAGGGAGGGGGAGGGCAGGCAGCACAGTGTGTGGGTTTAACATGGGTTACCGGTGCTGTGTGTAGAGGGTGCAGCCTACTGCTCAAGACATGGCCATTCAGGGCTATCATACCTGCATGACGACCCTGTGCTCATAGGCCGCAACGCAGGCTCCGGTCTCAAAGTAGGCGCTCTCCGGCAGGCGCGTGCAATCGCGAATGAGCGACAGGCGCCTGCCCATATACATCAGTTCAACGCAAGGGCAGAACCATCTCAGGGAGAGCTCAGCACTTGTACTTTGTGTAAATGTGACAAAGAGCAACGAATCCACAGACCAAAACACTGACCTGTCCATCTGCTTCACACGCCGCTTCTTCATCTTGCGCACGACAGCCACAATGTGGCTCATGATGCCCAGGTCCGCCTGGTGCATGATGTCAGGCATGATAACGAGGTAGGGATTGCCCCACACGGTCCCTGGGACATCCCACTTCCAGAGCACGCACTGGAAATGGGGATGCAAAAGGGAATGAAGGAGAAATGTACATGTGGGTTGGGATAAACCACAGGTGGGGTGAGTTCAATGGGGCAGAGCATATCCAGCAATTCATGGTGGGCCGGGCGAATGCATAGACAGCACAATAGCCGCAGGAACCCGTCACTCACCTCAACAGGGTAGGTAGAGTAGGTCTTGCACGGGTTGTCCTGGCTATTTGTCGTCCCAACCGCCTCGTTGACGATCCATTGCTGCTGTTCAGGCGTGCGTGGCGTGTTCCGTGCCTTGACAGCCCCCAGATGCTACTGGTGTAGCACGGGGGTGAGGGGGTGGGATATGAAGGTAAGGGTGGTAACTGAGTGTAGTATCAGGCCACATTAAAACCAAATTGTATACAAATGCGTGCGCATTCGATGTTTACTAACCTTTGCAGCATAGCAGATGCTGCACGGCATCCGCGACCCATGCGAGAGTGTGCAACTGATCTTGCCGCTCTCAGGGTAGTCACACACCCAGGCGTACAGCAGGGGCCGCACGGTTTGCCTATCACCAAAAGGGTCCTTGAGACGGAACCCGCTGCATGGGACATGCAGAGTGGCAACAGGAATTCGGAGGACGGTTTTAAGGGAGGAACACAGATGGGCATTGGGGTAGGCAACATACAGAGACACTTTGCATACTCTGCAGGTGGCAGGATGACGACACAGCAAGATGCCGCATGAGTACGAACCTTGCCATGCCATCAAGAAGCGGCTGCAGCACGGTGATGACGCATCTCTGGAAGAGCATAAACTTCTCCACGGCAGACATTGCAGACGGAGGGATAGGAAGGAGGGCAAGAAGTGTGTGCCCGGCTTTCCCCCAACGCTTGGCCTGGGCGATATTGGCGAGCGTCATCATGAGCGGCCACGCCTTCTTCCGGCCGTTGTTGCTCATGTGCGTCACATCCGAATACAGGATGATCCCCCCCACAACTTCGGAACATCCGAAGTGTTCCTGCAGTGCACGACAAAGCGGCAACGGACACACGGTCAAACACTGAAAAGATGTTCAGGACACGTCGGTGCATCGATGGAGGCATGAGCACGGATTGGGATTGGTGTGGCAACGAGGCATTTCCTTACCTGAGCGGCATTCCACCACGTTCCTGTTTCGGGCGTGGTATATCGACGGTCGCCCGTGTCAGGGTCCTCGTCAACACGTGCCTTCAGCTTGAAGCCAGGCGCGTTGTTGGGATGCCCAAGCATTTCAGCGAATGCCTGGTGCATGGTGGCGAAGGCAGGGGAAAGGAGGGGCATGGTTAGTGGCGGAGAAAGCGGGAGTACGGCGAATACAATATATGCTAACACCGTTTGCCACAGCAGCATTTCACAGCCCATAATTAAGAGACAGCTTACCTGGGCAGAGCCTTGGAAGAGCAGGCGCTGTGGTGGATGACCCTCAATCTCGAAGGTCGCCACTGACCATCCGCGATTGAGCCCTGCCAAGCGCTCCAACTCGAACTGCTCCAGATCCTTACAGTTCCGGAGCTCCGAGGCCACAAGAGGCGCAAGGCCGGGCTCCACCATGAGCTGGAGCAGGCCGTTGATGTCAACCTCGGCCATTCCCATTCCGCTCGAACGAAATGCAGCAGTTTCAGCGCGAGCGGGTTGAGGGGCGTGGCATCGCTCTGTCTGGTGCTGATTGTTGGCGGCGCGGCATTACTACCTTCGGGGCGGCTCTCAGGATGGCCACTCGTGTCAGCCGCAGGTGTTCCAGGTTGATGATGTTCTTCATCTTCAGGAGGCACATCGTTCACACCCGTGGGAGTATCGTCAACGCGAGCTTCAGGCACGGTTGGAGGACCGCTCTCACCGACGGCGGTGGATGCGTTAGACGTGGTTGGTGTAGCGGGAGCGGCTGGAGCGTCCGACAGAATGTCGTGGACGAATAGCAGAGCGTGTAGACCGGTGGACGGTGCATATTGCGAGGGCCTTGCCACGGCGGAAAGCCCTTGACAAGGGGTCCGCCGTGACTTATGACCGCCATAAACTTGGGCGTTGGGGAACCATCTGTTGCAGAACTCGCAAACGACGCCTGGCAAAGAGCCCATGTGCTACGGATCCGTCTAAGTGTCTAGATGTGGACTGTGAAGCAACGAGCGTCGTGGGAAGCTTGTGAACGCATTAAGTACACCAGGCAGGAACGCTGTGGCTGCAACACGGTCAGTGATCGCCAAACCGCGCACTGTCGAAGGCGGCTTGTATCACTGCACGACTGGCACTTGAGCGGGCCGCTCACGTTTGGGACTGGCTAACGATGTTCGAGCCGCGTGACGAGGCAAGGCACGATACAGGCCGCTCATAGCTCGGATCGTCTTCCCTACAAGGCGTGTCGCCCCCGTTTAGACCGCCCACGACGTGACCATAGGATAATGCGCTGGATCTTAAGACGTAGGGTCGTGTGTCTGCGTTGCGAGCACGGTGAGAAGGACGTGCCTGTTGATTCAAGAACTGGGGTGCGTGAGAGTCGAGTGGGATGAGGAAGAGCGGGAAGAGATCCGTTTGGATCTGTGATTCGGTCGCGAAGCGTTGTAGGAGGGATGTCGCGGTCATGTTAGAGTCCTCAAATTGTGCGCACGTCAAGAGCCAATATACAGAACATAGATTACATAGTACATTTACAGCTTATCAATACACACAAGTCTTTGTTGATGTATATTGTACAATCATAAGAAGAAGCCAGCTCATGATCCAACCCTACTTGACAACGTGACAGTTTACAACCCGTCCAAGAACTCTAGTGTGCTCTAGAAACATACGGACATACGGGAAGTACACAAGAACGGCGTGCCCTAATGATAACGCATCTCCGCTCGTGCGTTGGGCCTGTGCTTCATACCACAACCTCCATGCACCTTGTCGAGGGTCCACGCAAGAATTGAGCCTCATCCCACACCATTACACAACGGTTTCACCATGTCGCGCAAGCCCTGGCCGTGCACGCAGCAACATCGCACAGTGGGAACCGCTATGTCGTTAACGCTTCTCCACTCATGCGTTGGGCCTGTGCTTCATACCACAACCTCCATGCACCTTGTCGAGGGTCCACGCAAGAATTGAGACTCGTCCCTCACCATTACACAACGGTTTCACCATGTCGCGCAAGCCCTGGCCGTGCACGCAGCAACATCGCACAGTGGGAACCGCTATGTCGTTAACGCATCTCCGCTTGTGCGTTGGGCCTGTGCTTCATACCACAACCTCCACGCACCTTGTCGAGGGTCCACGCAAGAATTGAGCCTCATCCCACACCATTACACAACGGTTTCACCATGTCGCGCAAGCCCTGGCCGTGCACGCAGCAACATCGCACAGTGGGAACCGCTATGTCGTTAACGCATCTCCGCTCATTGCGTTGGGCCTGTGCTTCATACCACAACCTCCACGCACCTTGTCGAGGGTCCACGCAAGAATTGAGCCTCATCCCACACCATTACACAACGGTTTCACCATGTCGCGCAAGCCCTGGCCGTGCACGCAGCAACATCGCACAGTGGGAACCGCTGTGTCGTTAACGCATCTCCGCTCGTGCGTTGGGCCTGTGCTTCATACCACAACCTCCATGCACCTTGTCGAGGGTCCACGCAAGAATTGAGCCTCATCCCACACCATTACACAACGGTTTCACCATGTCGCGCAAGCCCTGGCCGTGCACGCAGCAACATCGCACAGTGGGAACCGCTGTGTCGTTAACGCATCTCCGCTCGTGCGTTGGGCCTGTGCTTCATACCACAACCTCCATGCACCTTGTCGAGGGTCCACGCAAGAATTGAGCCTCATCCCACACCATTACACAACGGTTTCACCATGTCGCGCAAGCCCTGGCCGTGCACGCAGCAACATCGCACAGTGGGAACCGCTATGTCGTTAACGCATCTCCGCTCGTGCGTTGGGCCTGTGCTTCATACCACAACCTCCATGCACCTTGTCGAGGGTCCACGCAAGAATTGAGCCTCATCCCTCACCATTACACAACAGTTTCACCATGTCGCGCAAGCCTTGGATGACTGCGAACGCTGCAGCGTCGCCGCGTTGGAACAGCGAGGTCGATAACGCATCATCGCTCGTGCGTTCGACCTCTGCTTCATACCACACCCTCAATGCACCATGTCGAGGGCCCACACACGAATGGATCCCCATCCAACACCATTACACAACAGTTTCACCATGTCACGCAAGCCTTGGATGACTGCGAACGCTGCAGCGTCGCCGCGTTGGAACAGCGAGGTCGATAACGCATCATCGCTCGTGCGTTCGACCTCTGCTTCATACCACACCCTCAATGCACCATGTCGAGGGCCCACACACGAATTGAGCCCCATCCAACACCATTCCACACCTCCATTCCAGTTGGCACTAGTACACGTCGTGCCTGAACAAGTTCCAACGACCAGTATCCGTCGACATCCCTGAAAGTGTGCTCAGTATAGCATTCCATAGTCTACGAGTTGGAAGCTCAAACCGCGTGTCCGAAGCCAAATGCACTCACTAACCTTTACACAGTATGACACTATAAGCGGCCATTCAGTTGAAATTGTCTTAGTTGTACTTTGCAAGAGTATTCTGCTCCTATGTTAAAATTTGATCAATGCCCATAGGCACTGTATTTTGCAGGATGTGCTGATTGGTGGTGTCGAAACGGTACTAGATTCTGCGGAGATTGATGCGTTGGCGCTGATTGGCCGACGCAGCTCAAACGACCCTCCCCACGACCGCACCAGCCAAGCTGGACATTCGCTGCGGAAGCAGCGACTGTGATCAAGCGTTTAGTGGGGTTTTGATCAAGTAGGTTAATCGCAGACCGTCGGATTGTGCCTGGTCTGCTTACAGTCCCCTCTCTAGACTCGCAAACCACCCCATCCACCGTCGTGCCCCACTCACCATCTTCCGTCACCCTCATACCCACTACCTTGACGCCGCTCGATGCTGAACACAGGTGTTTCCAGATCGCCAGTGAGTCAGAGTAGTGACGAAGCAAATGGCTGACGCTATGTGCTTAGTAGCTACTAATTCAGTTCTACTTGTACCTGAGATTTAGGGTGAGATAGTACTGGATTGACCGGGACGGGGTCAATTAGTAACAATCCTTTCCGGTTATTTTCTAAACCGGCTACACAATCCCGCAAGTTTTACCTTGCATTCGTACAACCCTCATGACACGTGCTACTCAGCAAACAGAAAAGGAGAAGGAGCAGGCAAAATGACGCACGACACGGAGGATATTGCTTCAGACCGACCATGAGGGTGGGGCCAGATCTAGGGCTACTAAAGCGGCCGCCGCGCAAACCAATCAAAGGAAACGTGCGGCGGGGAAAAAGGCTGAGGTGGGAAAGAAGAAGTCCGGGAAGAAGGCGGAGGACAAGGGGAAGCAACCAACGGCACGCAAGCGTGTTTCGGCCGTGAAGAGCGATGCGGGTGTTGCCACTGCTGCCCTCGAGCCCGGTCCTTCCGACGACGGCACCATCGGCGGGAACGAAGACCCTGGGCGTGGCGGCGTGAGTGTTGCCGTCCGGCCGGGGGACAGAGAGGGCTTGGCGAGTGGAGGAAAGCACGGCGACTCGCCCGGCGACGACCAGGCCGCTACTGTGGTGTCCGAGGCTGAGGCATCACAGCAGCATCTGACGCTGCTTCCCCCGCCCGTGGTCAAAGTATCTGCTGCAATGATAGATAAGGAGAAGGATGCTGCGCACGATTGCACGGAGGAGCCGAAACACGACATTGCCGACGTCGGTGGATCTCCTCCCTCTGGGGGACGCGGGAGGCGTAGGCAGAGGAAGAGCGATGGGGAGGAGGAGTATGACACCCCCGTGGCCGAGGACATCCCCATACGCGCAAAGAGGAGGCAGACGACAGCCAGCGGTGACGACGCCGGTGGTGCTGAAGTTGGGACAACGCGAGGCACCACGGAGCCAAGTGGCTTGGCGACAGATCAAGCATTGCGGCATAAGGGCCGACCCGACCCGAGGAAACCATCTAGCGGACGGAGGGCCAAGCAAGCTTCGGGGGGGAAGAGGCCGAAGCGCGGCAAAGAAGGCCCCGGTGAAGCGGATGTTGAGGACGAGGGGGATGGAGAGGAGGAGGCCGAGGAGGATGCGGAGGAGGAGGACGAGGATGCAGGGGAGGAAGAAAAGGACGAGGATGAGCAGGAGGGCGACAATGATGAGGAGGAGGAGGAGGAGGAGGAGGAGGAGGAGGAGGAGGAGGAGGATGGCGACGAGGGGAAGGAGAAGGAGGACGATGAGGATGAGGATGAGGACGAGGAGGAGGACGATGAGGGGGATGACGAGCCTGAGGAGGAAAAGAGTGAGGAGGAGGAGGAGGAGGAGGAGGAGGATGAGGAGGAGGAGGAGGAGGAGGAGGAGGAGGAGGAGGAGGAGGAGGAGGAGGAGGAGGAGGAGGAGAGGAGGAGGATGATGATGAGGAGGAGGAGGATGAGGAGGAGGAGGACGACGTGGAGGAAGAGGAGGTGGAGGAAGGGGCGGATGAGGAAGAGGAGGAGGAGGAGGAGCCGGCAGGGAAAGGACGGGGCCCACGAGGCAGACGGGGGAGTGGCACAGGAAGGTGGGGGGCCGGTCTGGTCAATCCCGGAAACGCGGGGCGGTTGTCGCAATGAGAGGCGGACCAGCGGGCAAATCGAAGGCGCGTAAAGTGAAGGTCGAAACTGACCGGGGTGGAAGGAAGCAAGGGAGACAGGGAGCTAAAGGCGATGGAGAAGGAAAAGGAGGGCACGCGAAAGGGGTACCTGTAGGTTCGGCAAAGAAGGAACCTGCCCGTAAACGAGGCAGCACCCGCCGAAGCACACCGCGGAAAGGGGGCAACGATAAGGAGCAGGCAGCAAAACCGAAGGGACAGCAACGAGGTACGCAAAGTGTCACAAACGCATGGCATAGCTGCTAAACCGGGTAAGGCGTGACTATACACTACAGTTCCCAGCTACACCCCTGTTAGAATCATGCGGTTACTCGTTTGCGTGCATGTGTCCAAATGTACATTACAGACACCATCTCCGTGCTCATCCTCCGTGTGACTCTCAGCCCCCCGTGTTACAGGCATTGGGCCACCGGTAAGCGTGCAACGGATGCAGCTAACGAAAGGGGCCGGAAGAGCGAGTGTGGCACCGCTATCCACAGGAGCACCAAGGTTCTTCACGCCATACTCCGGCCCGAGCAAAGTCGCTGCGACTGCACCCGGCGCGGCTACAGGAGAGGAATCCGAATCCCCTCCACCAGCCCCCGTCACGCACTCCCCACTCGCCTCTCCCTCTTACCCATTTCGGCCACTACACGCTTCTCCTGTCCGGGGCAGGGCGGTCTCCCCCCTCGCTGGTCCATCGCGCGGGCATCAACCAAGCACTTCTGCCAATCCCTTCCCTGAGCCTCCCTTTCCCCGCCAGCGTGATAGTGTGAGGGCACACGGGGCTGCTGCTGAAGACGTTGATCCCCTTGGCCAGAGAGGGGTTTCTACACACCCTTTTCCGGATGTCATGGATGCGCTGGGCGAAGGTGCAGAGCATGGGCAGTTTGTTACACGAGACGAGTTCCAGCAGCTACGGTCTGAGATGTACGCCATGTTTGCTCAGCTCGGCCTGCGTCGTGGAGCAACTGCCAGCTATGCCGCCGAAAAAGCACGCGTGCCAATTTGGAACTTGACCCGAGCCAAGCCTTGTCGCGAGATGTGTGTCGGAGCTCCTATCAAATGACTCCAACCGTCGGTCGAAATTGGGTCCGGATTTTTTTACGCGAAGACAATCGCAATCAAAATTCGTCCAAACTTGGCATAGGGTTTTTGTGATGTGATTCCGTAATCAGTTCATTCTCGTTATTCGATATCTGCGCACTCTGACAAGTTCATTCATAACAAATTGTTCCGTCTGCAACCTCCACCTGACGTACACGAACAGTACTAGTTCATTTACTTGCAAAGCAGTCAAGGAGGTATATCTGCTTTCGCTGCGTTGTTCGTTTTGCGAAATGTCTTCGCAACAAACTCCGCCAGACTCAGTCTTCGAAATGTCTTTGCCGCATGCGAAAAATCCCGCCCAGGGCATCCCCCACGTTCTCCCCCTCACCCCGCACGACGCGGCACCTTCACTCCTCCCCGAACGCGCCACATCGATATCCAAATCAAGCACACGCCAACCCCTTCTCTATCGGCTTCCATGACATCGAGTCGCCCAGCATGCGGCGCGATTGCAATTCGACATTCTGCTTCACACGAATTCATCCAGTATGCACCCATCGGCGAACATGGCAGACAGTTTATCCAGACCGTACTTGCACCCCATCGCCGTTCTTCCTTTATTCGTGCCACTTCACTGTTGGAGGTCTACCCGCTTGTCTTCTGCTCTCGGCTACAGTTGTGAGGCTGAGATCTACGCAGGGGCCATGGCTGCACAGGAGTTACACTGGCTAACTCACATGCTTATCAACTTAGGAGAGCACCCCCCTTCTCCTCCACCTCTACACGTCGACAACAAGGCCATGATTGCCTTGTGCTAGGAGCAGAGACTGGCACACAGAACGAAGCATATTGCTCTGCGTTACTTCCTCGCATGAGAGTTGCAGCAGCGTGGTCAGCCGCATTGCGTACGTGGCCTCACGAGCCAGCACTACTGAAGTTCTCACCAAGGCACCCGTGTTTGGTGACCATCAGCGTTTCTCCCCTGCTCTAGGCCTTGTGCCTACTTTGCCTCACTTGCTCACTGCTTGACTGTGTCTTGTACAGTGATCTTTATATCTATACCTCCTTGTTTACTCCTACTAGGGTGCGATCATTGTGCTAGTTGTGCTTTTTGTAACTCTACATGTGAACTGGCCTTATGGACTCTTGGTTATGCTCAGACTGCGTGGTGATCTTGGGATCCACCCTAAGCTTTGCTTTGCTTTGCTTTGTCTTTTGCTTGACTGGTCCTGTGACTGTTGGTTGTTCCTGCTATCCCTCACTTGCCCATGGAGGTGTGTCAAAATACATTCGTATGTATGTAGGTGTAGTGTGGTAGCCAAGGCTCTCCCTAGAATCTGAGGGATGTCTGATACATTAGATGGGCCCCTGTGCAAAAAAAATGGTTTTGTTTGATGCTGGCTGGAAAATCATATAAATAACTTTTAAAAAATGTTTGATTATCAGCCAATTAGACTAAAGAAATATGCTAGTAAAAGCTCTGGGGGTAGGTTACATAGAGTACAACCACTTAGGGTTAACTACTCTTGTACTTTTCATTCCCTCTATTGCAATCATTCCTGGCAGATATTCTGAGGGGGGATATCACTGTCGGACCATTTTTTGCCTGCAAAACGCAGCACACTGCATAATAGATGTGAGAGGACGTCCCCGTTATAATATTTTCTCATTGTTATATTTTTCCTTCATCTTATTCTCATTTTTCTCCTCTTTATTTTGGTCTTTATTTCATCTCAATCGGCCTACTATTCTATTTTCTAGAGCCTTCTCTTTATTTCACTTATTTCCTATTTTTCCAACCTACATATTTATTATACGGCACCGACAGCGCCGACAGTGGTGTATAAGGTGTAATCTGGGTGTAATCCCAAGTGCCAATAGCCTTGCGTGCTTGTGCGCACTTGTGATTGTAGTATCGGGAAGGGCGTGTTCCCGAATGTTCGTTTTATCTCGTTTATCCTTGTAATTCCGAGTATAAATACGCCTTGTATTCAATTTTAGTGACACGTTCGAATGAGAATTCGATCCTGTGACACTTGGTAATCAGAGCCGTTCTCACTCGACAACTCTCGGCTAAGCAGCGGTCGCGGAAAAAATCGCCTCGAAAAACCGCCGGGGGCGACCAATTCGACGCCGATTTCTGGTAAGCACGAGTTCCGCGATTTCGAATTAACCGCCTCGCGTGGTTTTTGAACAGGATGGGTTCGCCAGCGACTAACGACGTTACGCAGCAGCTCTTCGCGCAAATCGCCAAAATGGAAGCGGAGATGCGAGCTACGACGGAGCAGTCGCGATTGGAGAACGAGCAGCTGCGAAATGAACTGCAGTGTGTTACGCAGCTTCTCTCGAGCATGAACTTTCCTGCTTCGGCGACTTCGCAGCAGTCGCAGCGTCAATTTGAGGTTCCGAAACTTTGCTCGCCTGAATCGTTCGACCCTAGCGATCGAAAATCCGACGTCAGAAGGTGGCTCGCGACGATCGAAATTTATTTCGCGGCGATCGGATGGTCGACGACGGAGTACGACGGCGAGAAAATTCGTCTCGCGACAACATTAATGCGTGGTCCAACTCTCGAGTGGCTCGGAAGCAACAGTAGGATCTTCCAGGGCGAAGCCACGTGGCAGCAGTTCCGGGCAGACCTGCTCAAACGTTTTGAGCCGATTAATTCTACTTACATTGCGCGCGAAAAATTACATCACCACCGGCAATACGGGAGTGTCGCGCAATACACGCAGCAAATGGAAGAGTTTTACAACCGCATTCCCGACATTACCGAGGGTGAAAAAATTCAGTCCTACATCGTGGGGCTGAAAAACGACATTCGCCGCCAGGTTGCAGCAGCAAGTTGCAGCAGCTACAGCGAAATCGTTTCGGCTGCGGAGCGTTTTGACTTGGTCAACGCCGGAACACGACGTCCCCATGTCGTCGGATCACGACAAGGAGATCGCTCGGCTTCAACCACGTTCGCCGACCCCATGGAAGTCGACACATTCGACGCGAAGTCACGTCCTGCAAAAAACAAAACGATTTGCGATTTTTGCGGCGGAAACGGACATCGCATTGTCGACTGTTTTCACATGAAATCTGCACGTGCGGCATTCCGAGCTCGAGGGAGTGGCGAAACTAAGGACAAAAAGTCAAAAAACGGATCTCGCCAGTGATTGCGGATCGTGCTGGCGAGGAAAAACAGATCCGAAAGCGTCAGCGCAATCTTGACCAAATCGAAATTCGAGGACAGCATTGGGCGCGAGATTTGGAGAATCCAGGGCAAAATCCCAAGCCCCTGGACTGAAATTTGTCAGAGGGATTCGCCGAGGAAAAGAAAACCTCCGCGAAAACAGACTCGACCAAGACGGGAACAGGGCTGTCGATTGGTTTTAGGCCAACACTTGAGTGGCTCAGGTCCCCAGTTTCCAGCCCTGAAATCTCCGGGAAGCGGCTTTTTCTAGCCCTTAAGCGTCCGAGAATGGCCCCAACTTAACACTTGAAATCAGGGCAACACTTAAGCGTTCAGGGAAAAAAATTACCTGGACATTCACAAATGTACACTGCTGTAACACAGGAAGCCGAAATTGGCTCAAATTGCCTAACCACCTTCCATCAAAGGTGAAGTGGCAAAAATGCGGCTCTAATAGGGGTGCGGGACAGGGGAGGGTTCAGAGGAAGGGGGGGTAAAGAGAGGGGGGGCCTCCGGGGAGGTCCCCAAATTTGTACGGCGAATCAGGGCTAGCCCCCAAATGCGCCCTGTAAGAGTCAGGGGAAGCCCCTGACGACGCCCTTTAAGAATCCGGGCTGTACTGAATAGCAACCCTTAAAATTCGGAACCCGGACCAATGTCAACCCTTAATGTTCAGGGCATTATGGGCAAATGGCCTTGAATCGACAGCCCTGGATGGGAACTCTCCAATTCGACCCCGGAAAAAAATCAGAATTCGTTAAAGTTATCATTTAAAGATGCTTTAATGAAAACTGATGATTTTCGCGGGTCCAGAGCCATAAAAAAATTCCAGAAATAACTCCAGAGGAAGCTGATAATTAAAGAAGTGGTACCGGTGCCTACGGAGCTGGGGAAAAAATTAAGGAGTGTGGAAAGGAGCAGGTCTTTCCACGGCGTCAATGTCTTCTCCCGGAACCAGCCCAAGACGACTCTCCGCTCCCCAGGGAAGAAGTCTATGGAGCTGAAGCAGCTGAGGAGGCAGCTGGGAGTTGAAATGAAGCTGCGAAAACTCCAAAAACCTCTCCAGGATGCATCCAGTGGATCGCAGGCGTCGACCGGATCCACCCCCTCAGGGTCAACCACCACGGTGACTACCTCTACTCCTGGCGTTGGAGAGGAGCCTTTCTCCACGCAGCCCAGGCCAGCTGTTAGTCCAGGAGCAAGCAGTGGAACCACGGTGTGTACTGAATATTGGGATGTACCCTATGATCCTATTAATGAAACTATTTTTGGGTACTCCGAGCAACGCTCACCACTCCTGCTCGAGGTGATCTGCAACGGACAGCGCCTCCAAGCACCCGTGGACAGCGGAGCATCGCACAGCGTCTACGACAAAAAGGCAGTCGATCATCTCGGAGGTGAAATCAAGTCCTCAAGCTTCTCGGCAACGATGGTGGACGGCAGTAAGCTACCGATCTACGGGAAAACACGGTTACTACTACAGATTGGACCCCTACGATGGAAGCCTGCCCTCCCCGTCACAAATATTAAAGGACTCGACATAATCTTCGGAAGAGACTTTCTGAAAAAAATCAACCCCGAGATCAACTGGGTTAACCGGACGGCCAACATCAATAACAATGGACGAAAAGTCAGCCTTCCCAACTGGGACGACACGGGGAATATTCCAGTCGAGACACTCGCACGCTTTGAGAAGGACGTCAAACGGACCACGGCGGGATTTATGGCGATAGTTAGCGAAGCAGACAACGGAGAGAATCAGACCCAGGAACTTCCTCCAGCAATAAAGAAAATTCTTGAAGAGTTCCAGGACGTTCTCCCCGACGATCTACCCGATCAACTACCGCCATACCGAACACATCAACACGAGATCGTGGAAGAGCCGGGATCCAAGCCGACGTTCCGAGCACCATATCGGCTGAGTCCGACGGAGCTTGCCGATATGAAAAAACAAATCGAGTATCTCTTGGAAAAGGGCTGATTCGACTTTCTACTTCGCCGTATGGAGCTCTAGTTCTCTTCACGCCGAAGCCTGACGGAAGTCTACGAATGTGCATCGACTACCGTGCACTTAACAAACAGACCATAAAAAATAAATACCCAATACCACGGATTGACGACTTGCTTGACCAACTCCGCGGTGCTACAGTATTTTCTAAGCTCGACCTCAGATCGGGATACTGGCAAATTCGAATGGCGGACAACTCTATCCATAAAACTGCCTTTCGAACTCGGTACGGGTCGTACGAGTATCTCGTGATGCCATTCGGACTCACCAACGCACCAGCTACGTTTCAGGCGGAAATGAACCACATCCTTCGGCCTCTTCTGGACGAGTGCGTGGTGGTATACTTGGACGACATCCTGATTTACTCAAAAGACATGAAACAACACGTTGAGCATCTGCGACGCGTCTTCGAAATTCTCCGACGAAAACGCTTCTACGTGAAACTATCTAAGAGCGAGTTCGCACTAAAGAAGGTCCAATTCCTCGGGCACATGGTGAGCGCTCAAGGAGTTCACGTGGACCCCAAGAAGATTGAAGCAGTGCGAACGTGGAAGACCCCCGAGAACGTGAAGGAATTGCAGCAGTTCCTCGGATTCGCTAACTACTACAACCGGTTCGTACCAAACTACGCCAAGATCGCCGCACCACTGACTAACCTGTTGAAGAAGAATACACCATTCCAGTGGGAGGCGAAACACCAGGAAGCCGTGGAACAGCTGAAAACCGCACTCACATCCGCACCTATACTCATCCTGCCAGACCCCAAACTTGACTATGTCGTCGAGGCCGATGCTAGCGATCAAGCAGTGGGCGCAGTGCTCATGCAAGATCAAGGGAAGGGACTACAACCCATTGCATACCTTAGTAAAAAACTTCACGGGGCAGAACTCAATTACCCCATCCATGACAAAGAGGCCCTCGCCATCGTCAACGCATTCAAGGCATGGAGGTGTTATCTCAAAGGAAGAAAAACGACCGTCTATACCGACCACTGCAGCCTCAAATACCTAAAAACTCAACCAACACTCTCTAGGCGACAGGTCTGGTGGATTGACTTCCTCGTAACCCACTTCCATTATGATATCGTGTATAAGCCGGGGCACAAGAACAAAGCCGACGCACTCAGTCGCCCTGCACACGTTGCCGCCCTACAAGTCGATGGCATGAACCCACTCTTGAAGGGACTCTTCACGCATGGATACACCATAGACCCCGAAGTCTCTATAGCAGAAAAGCGACATCTTCTACACTGGGATCAAGACATCGCATACCGCAAGGGATCCACAAAAATATGGGTACCTAATTACCCTCCTTTACGTCAGCTACTACTCGAAAAATATCACGACGTTCTGTACGCGGGCCACTTCGGTAGTAACAAGACACTTGCCGGTATTGCGAAGCATTATTATTGGCCCCACATGGCGGATGACGTACAAAAATTCGTCACCTCGTGCGACACATGCCAACGGATGAAGAGCAGCAAACAGAAGAAAGCAGGATTACTCCAGCCTCTTCCAGTCCCTGAACAGCCTTGGCAAGTGGTTAGCTTGGACTTCATTACCGGGTTACCACCTACCAAAACTGGGTACGGTGCCATCCTGGTTGTCATCGATAAATTCTCAAAAATGGGACACTTCATCCCGACACATACAACGGCTCGCACGGAGGAGACAGCGCAATTATTCTTCCGCTACGTCATCTCGCAGCATGGCATTCCAACCACGCTGATCTCCGACAGAGATCCAAAATTTACAAGCAAATTCTGGAAGGAGCTCATGTCGCTCATGGGGACCAAACTTGCTATGTCATCAGCTTATCATCCCCAAACGGATGGAAAGATAGAGCGCCTCAACCAGATTGTTGAACAGCTTCTGCTAGCAGAATGTAAGGATGATATCTCCAAATGGGATGCGCACCTGCCGGTTCTCGAGTTTGCGTACAACAACGCAACACACGCCGCAACGGGACAGACCCCTTTCTTTCTCTGTTACGGTCGCATTCCGCTCACGCCTCAGAAACCGACAGTACCCGCCACGGTGCAACCCGCACATGAATTTATTACCACTATGCACCAGTTGTGGGAGCGCACTCATAAACGCCTTTTGACTATCCAGCAGCAGCAAAAGAAGCTCGCTGATCGGAGTCGCAATGATCATTCAATCAAGATCGGCGATCAAGTGCTTCTGGATACACGCAATCTCGACATCAGCCATCTTCCGTCTAAGCTCCGACCTCGCTTCTGCGGGCCTTTTCTCGTCAAGGCGCAGGTCACTCCAGTAACCTTCCGCTTGCGTTTACCAGCTACCTGGAAGATTCACAATGCCTTCCATGTTCAACTTCTCAAGCCATATCGGGACCCAAACACGGTCTTCAAAGGTCGCCAACCGCCGCCGCCACCGCCAGTGATCGTTAATGGGGAACCTGAGTACGAAGTCGAAGCTGTTCTGGCGCATCGATGACGACGTAATGGCACCTTGGAGCTCTTGATTCGTTGGAAAGGCTATGATCCTTCCGAGGATAGCTGGGTACCTGAACACGACATGGATAACGCCCGTCGTCCTCTCCAGGACTACCTTGTCAAGCAGGGTGTTACTTCTACCACCCAGCTTTGAGGGGGGGAAGTGTGAGAGGACGTCCCCGTTATAATATTTTCTCGTTGTTATATTTTTCCTTCATCTTATTCTCATTTTTCTCCTCTTTATTTTGGTCTTTATTTCATCTCAATCGGCCTACTATTCTATTTTCTAGAGCCTTCTCTTTATTTCACTTATTTCCTATTTTTCCCACCGACATATTTATTATACGGCACCGACAGCGCCGACAGTGGTGTATAAGGTGTAATCTGGGTGTAATCCCAAGTGCCAATAGCCTTGCGTGCTTGTGCGCACTTGTGATTGTAGTATCGGGAAGGGTGTGTTCCCGAATGTTCGTTTTATCTCGTTTATCCTTGTAATTCCGAGTATAAATACGCCTTGTATTCAATTTTAGTGACACGTTCGAATGAGAATTCGATCCTGCGACAATAGAGGTCGCTGCGCTGATGATGTGCACGTTGCTCTAAGATGGGCCAATCTGCTCTAAGATGCTAGTACACTCGAGGAAATTGGTAATGATGACGCTGCAGCGGACACCTGTGATTTGTGAACCTTATACGGTTGCTGGTGAGCCTGACGACTCCCACAGACCTGTTTGAAGAGGGGGGGAGGGTGCTTACCATAAGACGTAGCTACAGTAGGTACGGATATGCTTCTCAGTAGCTTGTGGGGCAGTAGTTTTGATTAAATGATAAATTTTAAACACACGAAATGTTTTCTAAAAAATGAAAAATCTTTAAGCGTTATATCGCTTTCAAATTTGTGTATTTTGAAAGCAAAGCTGACTGTAACGCAATATTGTGCATCGTCAAAGTGCGCTACTCGCCTTCTCCGAATATACAATGCGGGTTGGGGATCATTCTTCCCCACCCACGTCTCTCATTTTTACAATTGAACTTGTATGTCAAATTGAATTAGAGCGGTTTTAAAAATGAGAGACCTGGGTGGGGAAGAATGACCCCTAACCTGCATCATATATTCAGAGAAGGCGAGTAGCACACTTAGACGATGCACAAAATTGCGTTACAGCCAGCTTCGCTTTCACAATATGCAAATTTGAAAGCGATAAAATGCTTAGATTTTTTTTTATTGAGAAAGGCTTGCTTTCTGAAGCAATTAGCATCGTTCCCATTATACTGGATTACGCTGAGACATGTGCAAGGGTGCTAGACGGTGGTGCTTGAGAGCCCTGGAATGTTGTGCTGGTGATGGCGCATGAGTTTGCCGTTGATTGGAGGTTGCGAGAGGCGTCAATCAGTCGATCGGCGGAGGGCATGACATACATTTCCTTGGCCGCTTCACTGCGCCATCGGCCGAGCTGTTTGAAGAGTCGATCCTTGATTCCTGCGTTTGCCGCTACATTTGCCGCTCCTCTGCGAGAGGAGTGGGTACCAAGAGTGTGGTCGCCAAGGCCGATGGCGAGAAAAGCTTCCTTGCACCAATTGCGTATGGTGGTGTACGATGGTGATTTGACTGGGAGTGAGTCTCTCGTAGCTGAACCAAAAACTCGGATTAATGGCCCTGGTGTGGAGGGACCATATCCTGCCAGTTCGATGAAGCACTTGGTGCATCGAACGGGGCATAAGGGTCCCTGGCTTACGGCAATAGGCACCCATGCGCCCTTCTCCTCTTGGTCCATCTTTGAGCACGAGATGAGTAGCCACATGACATCGTCTTCGAACTGGATATCGTTATAGCAGATGGAGGCGAGATCCGAGTACCGAAGGAAACCGGCGTACATGAGAAGCGTTATGAGTCCTTTTTAAAAGGTGGACGGGTCGTTTGAGCTAATGAAGTGTGCGGCCATGGCAAGCATTTGGTGAAGAGACACTGGTTCTTTGGTTCTGTGTGGTTAAGGGCAGTGACGCTTTGCAAATTCTCAGACTTGAGATGTCATTTGGGCCGATGGTTGGGCAAGCAACCCCAATCATGCGGTGGGTGAAACCAACCGCCGAGCAAGTGAGTTGCACCACTGATAAGGTGGCTTGGTGGCGAAAGGCGTAGACGAGGAACAGCGTGATTGTCATATCTCGTGCAGGCAGAAATTGATGCTTAGCCTTGATGCAAAATGAACGGAACTGCTGCCAGTATGGTTTGTAAGTCTTGACCGTAGATTCCGCACGCGCTTGCAGCATCATTGTGAGCAATTGGCTCTGCAGCGAGCGAACCCTGAAGTGATCGGAGAGGACGCAAGCAATCTGTTAGCGGAAGGATATGCGCAGAGCCATCATCATGCTATGGGGGAGGCCGGAACCCGAGAATGTTGTGGTGTGCGTGCTAGGTGCGAGACACTGGCTTTCGTGAGAAAGTTTCAAACAATCACGGATCAGCGAGGCCCAGGCGGGTGGTGAGGGTTGAAGGAGAGGCCACCGGCTAGTGCAAGGCCAGAAGGGAACGATGAGTGTTAGTGAGGCTGCTGTCCTCTTTGCGTGGTGAAGGACTGCTGGGATCGATTGGGGAGGTGGAAAAGCGAAACCATGTTTGGCGGTCCAGGATATTGCAAAGGCGTTGATTGCTGTCGTTTTAGGATGTGGGTGTTCGTAGCAGGATCGGGGGAGCTTGGCGTTCGCAGTGCTGGCAAAGAGATCTATAGAGTGCAGCCCCCAACCCCGCTCGAGAAGGTTAAACCATGGTGCCTTCAGGGTGTATTCGTCTCTGTCGATAGTCTTTGAGAGCTCATCTGCGAGCGTATTAAGCTCACGAGGGGTCCATTCCATGATCAAGCGAATACGATAAGTCATGCAGATGCAGATGATGTCTTTGCAAGCAGTAGTGAGGGAGCTGTTCCGTGATTCACCCTTTTTAGGATGAAGAATGCACCCTGGCTGTCGACACGCACAAGCACATGCCCGTTCTGGATGAATCTGGTGAAAGTTTGAAGTGCCCAAAGCGCCCCCTCTAACCCGCGACGAGAACTTGATGTGCAAAGAAATTGTGGGGGCATGTTCGAGCAGGCCTTGTCAAAGCCCATGGAGAATGTGTCGAGTGTGGCCCCCCAATTATGCACGCTGGCATCGACGTGGATGATTGCGTCGTAGCTACCTCGAACATGAAATGGAGCACCATTGAAGTGGTCGAACTTAATTGACCAGAACTCCAGCTCTTCGCAAGCACTCGGGGATAGCGACACCCTGCTGTTCCATGAGGAGGCGTCATTCATGGTTTGAAGTAATGCATGTCTGAATGCTCGCGCTGTCGCCCCAAGGGCAGGGGTCATGGAAGCGAGCGTGCCTGTGACACGTGCGACGTGCCATACTAGGACTTAGTGCTCTGCGCGTCCTGCTTCCAAAAATGAAGCAACGGTTGATTGCAGAACACTCCGTCGCTCGTTGCCGACAGAAAATTGTCCACGCTTGGAATCGAGCTCCGATCCTAGGAATCGTACTTCTTCAGTCGTCTGGAGATGAGACTTTTTGGCGTTGATCACAAGACCAGCTTCTCTTAGGTCACTGACCGTGCGGGTGCAGACGTTCCGAGCCTCAGCTTCTGTGTCGCACAAGAAGCAGATGTCTTCCACATATGGGATGATGCTAACCCCTTTTGCTCGCCATCGCCGTGCCAACTGTTTGATCAATTGAGTGTAGACGAAGGGCGTCGTCGCTAGTCCAAACTGAAGTGATCTGAAACAGTATGAGCGCCCCTCAAACTGAAAGCCCAAGAATTTCCAACAGGACACGTGGATGTCAACGTGGTGGTAACCTGACTTGAGATCAATTGGAAACATCCAATTACCCGGATGTGTTAGTTCCGCCACGCCAAAGAGTCTTTCGTACTTAAACTTCGAAATGCAAAGCTTGCTATTAACTTTGCGTAAATCTAGGATGAGACGATATTTGACTCGCTGCTCGACGACGTTGAGGGGTCTGATGCATCGGAATGCCTGCACATGGCCGTAGACGAAGATCCAACACATAACAATTAGCATATTTTTTTATATATATAATCAATCCAAGGAAGCATTGACGCTCGAGTGGGATAACCCTCCTTGCGTGCAGGAGAACAACTCCCTAAGACCCTCCATGGTCTATTCCCCTTAAGGAAAACATTCACAACAAAATTTCACGGAAAAGATCGACTTCATGATGCTCTAAAGAGCTTTTAGGCAAACGCTATAGAGCCCAGAGTGGTAATTAAGGGCCAGCGAAACGGCGACTACAAAATAAAAACAGCCCAATGGGCACGACCAACAGCCTTCGTGCGGTTATGCTCCTCATCGAGCTCAAACCACCGGCGTGCGTTCGTGAGGGCCGTGCTTACCAGCAGGGCATGCGCTGGCGGTGTGACGTGGCTAGCCTCAGCGGAAGCAGGTGAAGAGGAAGCTCCTAGCGCAGCCGGGGGCCGTGCCAAATTTTCCGCCAACCCCGTGCCTCGGCCTCCAAGGGAAGAACGACAACCATAGGAGCCTTGGGCACGCTTCATCGTTGCCACGTCCGTAACCGCCTGCTTGAAGGGGCGCAACGTCAGCACACTTTTCTGCTGGTACAGCTTGAAGCGGTGCGCCGTCTTGAAGTCAGAGGCGTCGGCGACTTGGAGGAGTTGGAAGCGATCAGCGATGAGCGCGTACACCTCGTCGAAGTGCTCAAGAGTGCCAGCGGTGTCGCCGTGGCGTATCTTGTGCTCCGAGTGTTTCAGGTACGCGCGCAAGTCCTCCAGAAATTTGGCTTGCTCGCGTACGCCGGCGTTGACATTGGTAGGCGCTGCAGCGGCAGCGTGTTACCTTTCGGCGCGATAGATTTTGGGTGCACGAAGGAGACGCGCTAAATTGTTTCTTGCGTTTGCATTTTAAGCAGAAATTGTCATCACTGTAGGCGTAACCGTTGGCAGTTGCTGCTGTAACAGCGCCAAAAGCGCTTGGACTTGGTCAGCAGTCAGCGCTGGAATCAAAAGAGGGTCAGCTGTCACGTCAGACGCGGACCCAGTTCGGCGCCTCTGGCGATGACGCGACGGTCCGGTGTCAAATGTTGTAGCCTTTAGTGATGTGTGTCATATGGGGTACAGCAGTTAGGGTTAGGCTTATGTACTCCAACCAACCTTAGTGAAAACACAATTCAGTTCTTGACATGGTATCACCTAGGTTAGGATCCTCTTAGATTCCGTTCGTTCCGCTCTAGCTGACCACGCCTGTAGCGCATATCGCGCCCGCCCGTCCCTTCCCGTAGCGTCCCGTCCCGTCGCACCCGTCCGTCCCGTCACGTCGCGCCAGTCGCGTCCCTTCCCGGCCAGTCGTGTCGTTACTCGGTCCCATTCTGTCCGCGCCTGCCGCGCCCGCCGCAGCCGCGCCTGCTGTGCTTGCTGCGCCCACCTTGTCTGCGCCTGCCCTACCCCCTTTGCCCGTCCCGTCCGCGCCTGCTGCGTCCGCTGCGCGCTTGCCGTCCGCGCCTGCTGCGCCCGCCGAGCGTCTGCAACCGCGCTTGCTGCGCCTGCCGTGCTCCCCGCGTCTGTCCCGTCCGTGCCCGTCGTGCTAGCCACGACCGTCGCACGTTCGCGCCCTGCCCATTCGCGCCTGTCGTTCCTTGCGCATTGCTCGTCGTGTCCGCTGTGCCCTGCCCGTCTAGTTTCGCTTCTGCTGTGGCGACCCCTAGGGTCCTGCGCTTTGACGCCGAGGGTAGGCCGCTCGAGTTCTCGGTCTGGCTCCTGCGTGTGCGCTGCCTCCTAGGTTCATGCAGATGAGTCTCTGTGGTTGCATGCTTCCGGTGACCTTCTTGCGCCCTCCGACCCTGCACCCTTAGGCGCTGACGCTAGCACTGCAGACAGAGACCGTAATGCACGCCAACATGCTGACTTGACAGCGTGGAAGTCGCATGACGCTGCGCCTTTCATCGCCCTTAGCAGTCTTCTCCCCAAGTCTGAGGAGGCCCACTTCACTCAGGTTCGCACTGCTAGTGAGTTCCTGACTGCGATCAAGGCCCGCTACGCTACTCCCACCACTGTCTCTCTTGGTCGTCTTTTCCTCCCGTTCCTGTTCCCTGACCTCGCCTCATTTGAGCGCTCTGCTGACTTGATCGCTCGCCTGCGCTTGCTCGATTCTAGCTACTGCGATTCCTGCACTAACGCACAGCTTGCAGCTACCTCCCCCCATGGCGACTACTATCTATTTCACCCCCCACTAGCCTCCCTGACCGCCTTGCCTCGGTTCGTGACGCGCTTCTTCTAAAACACCCTAGCAAGCTCAAGGACATCAAGAGCAACCTCCGCTCGGTAGCCTCCGCCTCTGGCGCTGTGCCCCCTCCACTGTTTCACGGGTGCACTGTCCCTCAGCTGCCCACCTTTACTGCCTCCCTCTCCACTGCCGCTACTGACATGACCACAGCTGCTATTACAACTTCTTCGCGGTCTAGGAGTAGGGGTGGCAGGAGGGGCCGCCAAGGTGCGGGTGGAGGCGGCGGAGGTGGCGTGAAGAGTGGCGGTAGTGGGAGTGCAGGAGTTGGAGGAGCGCCTTTTCCAGCGGCTAGTGACTCCCCTGCTGCAGCTGGTGGAGGTGACGTCAGACGCCTACTGGACTGCCGACTACAGGTGTTGGAGTTGCGGCTTGGTACCTAACTCAGCAACAGCAACAGCAGCACCCACCGCAGCAGCGGCGGCAGCAGCAGGTTCCGGGGCAGGGGTCAGTACTGCATCAGCTGTCGCGCGGTGTCGTCCACCCTCCCTGCACCTATATAGTCCAGACAGGTACTCGCCGAGGCCACCCCTGTGGCCGCACCCACACCCCGAGTTAGTGCTTTGCTCAGCTTACTGATACTTTTCGCACGGCCTACGACATTGACGGCCCTGCCCCTGACTAGCTTCCATTTCTTCATTCGCACGGTGCTGCCCTATGGGGCATGTCTGCTTGATCTCTTAGGAACTTCTCATGCTATGTATGTTTATGTTAACTCCAGTACTTTTGACTCTATTACTCGAGTCTTCTTAGCTTCGGTGCTAGTGTTTGTGAGGTGCCTGTTGCTAGTGTAGGTACTTGTGTAGACACTAGTCCAGGAGCTGCTCCGGAGGACGCTTCGCTGTCTTTCACTCTGGACTCTGGAGCTTCACACTTTTTCTTTCTCATGCTACTCCGCTTCCTGCGCCGGTCTCTGTAGCACTGGATGATCCCACTTTGGGACCAGTTACTGCTTGCTACACTACTACGCTTTCGTGTCCGGCTGTTTCCTTGGGATTCCTAACCGGCTTTCACGTCCCCTCGTTCTCCAGGAACTTGGTGGGTGTGAGGCCGCTCGTGGACACTCACGTGGGTGTTTGGATTGAGCCTTCTAGGGACACTGCGACCTGTGTAGACAGTGACACATACGCGCCTCTGGCCACCTTTCATGCTGAGTCGGGCTCTGGTCTCCACACTTCACACTGGCCCCCAAGAGAGCAGCAGCAGCAGCAGCAGTAGCAGCTGCTGCCTCCGACCCCTGTCACTGCCCCCCGTCAGGTCCCGCGTCTCACCATGTTGCCGCCTCCCACCAGGTAGCTGCGTCTGGTAGGGTTCCAGCGTCCAGCGTCTGGTCCTGTTGCTGCGTATTGCTCTTGTCGGTCGCTTGCCCACCCCACCGTTCTGTACCACAACTGCCTTGGTCACCCATCCATTCCTCGCCTACGCACAATGGCTAGTCAGCGTCTCGTCTTAGGCCTTCCGCGAGTCTTGCCGTCGCTGCCGCCTTCGCTGCCACCTTGCGCCCCTTGCGTCGAGGGTCAGCTGCGCGCCACCCCTCACTCCTCCTCCCTTCGTCCGGCCACCGAGCCCTTTGAGACTCTCCACTTGAACGTCTGGGGCCCCGCCTCGCGCCCTTGCCCTGAGCGACAGAGTCTCTTCCTGGTCGTCGTTGACGACTACTCTCCGTACACCACAGTGTTCCCACTGGCTAAGAAGTCCGAGGTGACTTCTACGCTGGTCCGGTGGTTGCTTACCACTGTGGGCACTCGTGGTCGTCGAGTCAGTTGTCTTCACTACGACCGTGGGGGTGAGTTTCGCCCCAGCGTTCTCGTCAGATTCTGTCGCGAGCAGGGCATCCATCAGTTCTGGACGCTTCCGGAGTCCCCACAGCAGAATGGGGTTGCTGAGAGCCGCATCAGCTTGGTCATGGATATCGCATGCACCTCCATGATTCACACCCGTGCGCCCCATTTTTCGTGGCCCTATGCGGTTCGGTACACCCCTCACCTGCTGAATCCCTAGCCACGTGTCTCTCGGCCAGGGGCTTCACCGACCAGTCTTTGGACTGGGTCCCCTGGTGTTGCGTCGCGTTTTCGTGTCTGGGGCTGCTTGGCACTTGTTCGCGACACCTCCGCGGACAAGATCTCGCCTCGCGCCGTTCCCTGTGTCTTCCTTGGTTTCCCCGACGACTCCTCTGACTTCACTCTTTACCACCCTCCCCTTCATCGGTTCTTTGACTCTTGTGATGTCACTTTTGACGAGTCAGTCCCCTACTACACCCGGTACCCCTGTCGAGGTCTCCCGGTTCCTCTCCCCCCCTCTCTTCCTGACTCCCAGTCCCCCTCCGACTCCTCAGGTACAGCCTCCCACCCTGGTCCAGCCCCATCAGGTGTGTCACACGCTACCCCCCCCCCCCCCACCCCCCCCCCGGTAGCCCCTCAGGTCTCGTCCCCTTCTCCGCAGTCCTTCTCACAGTCACCGCAGCAGCAGTCAGCACTTCCTTCTCAGGCTACTGCAGACCCTCAGGGTGCTGGTGTCCGTAGCACGGACCCTAGAGGTGCTACCTCTGGAGGGCTTGGAGTTGGAGCTGGGAGTGTGCCTCCGCGAGGTTCTGGTGCCGGGGGTGCTGGAGTTGGAGTAGAGCCCGAGTATACAGGAGGTTTTAGTCTTGGGGGGGCTGGTATTAGTCGAGCTGTCCCTGGGGGTGCTACGACTGGGGGTGCGGGTGTGCCCCCTACGGGACCTGGAGAGTGTGGGACTGGCCGTATTGCTGCTGGTGGTGCTGGCTCTAGGGGTGGTGCAGTTGGTGCTTTGGAGAGCGGTCCTGGGGCTACCACCGCTCCGGACACTACTCCTCCCAACCACCTCAACCCGACCCGGCCCCAGGCCCATGTTCGCCGTGCACGTGAGGAGCAGCTGGAGTTGGAGCGAGAGGAGAGAGAGTTGGAGCGGCAGCAGCTGGAGCTACACCGGCTGGAGCAGCAGCAGCCGCAGCTGGAGGAGCAGCCGCAGCAGGAGCAGCGGCAGCGGCAGCCGCAGCAGGAGCAGCCACAGTGGCAGCCGCAGCAGCAGGAGCAGCAGCAGCAGCCGCAGCTGGAAAAGCAGCGATTGCAGCAGCAGCAGGAGCAGCAGCAGCCGCCACCTCCTCCTCCTGTCTCTGGTCTTCGGACCCTCGGTCTCCCCTCTCCCTCTCCTTTCTCCTCCCCTTCTCCTCCCGTCTCTGGTCCCCCGCTTCCTCCTCCTGACCCCGCCTCTGCTGTTTTCCCACATTCTCAGCCTCCGTTGTCCCCTCCTCTTTCTCACACTTGGGCCTCTCGTCGCTCTCCTCGTACTCATCCCTCGTCCCCTGTCCCTCTCACTGACCTTCGTACTGTGAGAATCTTGGCCACTAACCACTGGGATAAAAGGGCTTGTTTGTGTAGTGGGTCCGTGCGCCCATAACCCCCCATGCGAACGCGCCTGTAACCCTCCTAGGATCATTCTAGGATTTCACAGTGCAGATCTACTAACACCCCCCCGCATTGAGAGGCCAATGACTGAGCACAGCTGCAACGGCTTACATGTGCATACACCGGGATTCAAACCCAAGATCTTCGTTTTGATACCATGTCAGAATCCCAGCCACTAACCACTAGGATAAAAGGGCTTGTTTGTATAGCGGGTCCGCGCGCCCATAACCCCCCAGGCGATCGCGCCTGTAACCCTCCTAGGATCAATCGGGGATCTCACAATACAGATCTACTGACACGTGCTGTCCTGTTCCGTCCTATTCCGCATCGTCCGCCGACGTCTGTTCTTCCTTCTCCCCCTAAGTCAGCCCTCACTGCTTCCCTCTCTACTCCTATCACTGACTACTACCGCACGTTCTGCCCTGTTCTCTCTCGTGTTCTCGCCTCTCTTGTTACCGACCCCCGTGCTTCTCTGTCCTCCGTCTCCGCTCTTACTGCCGCATTCACTAAGTTTTCCTCTACTCACCGCTCTGACTACGGGGGTGAGTCTGCCCTTGGCTGTGACGCCCTAGAGGACAGGCAGTTTGAGCTGGAGTTCTTGGCAGCCGCTTCCCCTCATCTCTGTGCCATGCTGCTCGCCCATGGGGGAGACCCCGACGCCCTTGACATACCGACTCCTCGCACTTACGCTGAGGCAGTGTTTGGGCCTCGGGCCTCTCAGTGGAGAGCTGCCATGGACGCAGAGATGGCCTCCTACAGATCCACAGGCACCTACGTCGATGAGGTTCCTCCCCCTGGGACGAACGTAGTCGATGGCATGTGGATCTACAGGGTGAAGCGGCCACTGGGATCTCCTCCGGTCTTCAAGGCGCGCTACGTTGCTAGAGGTTTCAGTCAGCGCGAGGGAGTTGACTTCTTTCAAACCTTCGCGCCTACCCCGAAGATGACCACTCTTCGGGTGTTACTGCACGTAGCAGCACAGAGAGACTACGAGTTACACTCTCTCGACTTCTCCACTGCCTTCCTTCAGGGTAGCCTACACGAGGAGGTCTGGCTGCGTCGTCCCTCTGCCTTCACTGGCACTTTCCCTCCTGGGACCCCAGCGGAAGCTGAAACGACCGGTCTACGGTCTCCGTCAAACTCATCGTGAGTGGCACGACACCATTCGTTCTACACTGTCTGACCTCGGTTTCCAACCGTCTTCTGCCGCCCTGTCGCTGTTCGATCATCGTGGCCCCACACCGGTCTTCGTACTGGTCTACGTCGACGACCTGGTTTTTGCCACTGCTGACAGGGTTGCTTTGGCTGACGTGAAAGTCCAACTACAGAAGAGACACACGTGCACTGACCTTGGAGAGTTGCGCCACTACCTTAGCCTGTAGATCATCAGGGACAGAGTCGCTCGCACCATCACACTCTCTCAGTCACACGTGGTGCAGCAGGTCCTTCAGCGGTTCGAGCTTCAGCACTCCACAGTACAGCGCACACCTCTTGCCGTTGACCACAGACTCACTAGTCCCTTTCCTGACGAGTCGTTTGAGCCTAGTGGTCCTTACGCAGAGCTTGTGGGCTGCCTCATGTACCTGATGACTTGTGCTTGCCCGGACCTCGCCTTCGCCCCCAGCATCCTTGCTCACTTTGTTGCGCCAGGGAAACACCATCCTGTTCACTGGACAGCAGCTGTGAGGGTGGCGAAGTACCTAGCAACGACATCGGGCATTCGTGGGGCTGGTTCTTGGAGGGAGACATGACATCGTGCTTACTGGTCACTGTGACTCTTCTTACGCTGACGATGCCGAGACTCACAGGTTTACTCAGGGGTAAGGCTTCAGCCTGGGCTCTGGAGCTGTTTCGTGGAGGTCCACACGTTCCTCCTCGGACTTGACCTCTACTGCTGAGGCTGAGATCTACGCTGGAGCCATGGCTGCACAGGAGCTGCGCTGGTTGACCTTCTTGCTCACTGACCTTGGTGAGCGGCCGAGCTCTGCACTGACCTTGTTCACTGACAACAAGGCATCGAATCTCCTCTGTCGAGAGCCACGACTGGAAAGAAGAGTGAAGCACATCAATGTCAGGTACTTTATTCCGCGAGCGTTGCAGAGGCGTGGACAGGCTCACTTCGCCTTTGTGGAGTCCGAGGCCAACACTGCAGACATCTTCACCAAGGCCCTTCCGCCTTGTGATTGTCAACCATTGTATTGTCATGTTCTGTAGGCTATTGTGAGGCTAGCCCTAGTGAGGATACAAACCTATGGTTTCATACTTGTATCCCAATCCTCTCTAGTTCACACATTCTCGCTTAGTCTACTGACATGGTATTCAGAGCACGTTCCTCCGTATGACCGCTCCGTTAGGTCCCACCAACCGTACGTATCGCCCCAGGAGCTGTTGCCATCGCGCGCTGCCCTGCTCGCCGCGCGAGCGCCCTACCCTGGCCAGTACGCCGTCACGCTGCTGCTCTGCCCTGCCCAGCGCTCGCTGCCTTGCCCCGTGCTGCCTACACATGCTACCCTGCTCGCTGCGCGCTGCCCTGCTCGCCTCGCGCTGTCCTGCTCGTCGCGCGCTGCCCTGCTCGCCGCACGCTGCCCTGTTCGCCGCGCGCTGCCCTGCTCGCCGCGCGCTGCCCTGCTCGTCGCGCGCTGCTCTGCTCACAGCGCGCTGCGTCGCTCGTGCGCGCTGCTCCAGCCAACCACGTCGCCCGTACGCCCTGCCCTGGCCCGTCGCGTCGCTTGTGCGGGCTGCCCCAGGCTGTCGCGTCGCTCGTGCGCGCTACTCCAGCCCGCCGCGTCGCCCGTACGCCCTGCCCTTGCCCGTCGCGTCGCTCGTGCAGGATGCCGCAGCCCGCCGCGTCGCCCGTACGCCCTGCCCTGCCCTGCGTTGCGCCGCCCCGCGCACGCCCTGCCCTGTGTCGCGCTGCCAGCGCGTGCCCTGCCCTGCCCTGCCCTGCACGCACGCGTGAGCCCTGCCCTGTGCGCCTGCCCTGCTCCGCGCTGTTGCCCTGCACGCGCGCCTCCCCTGCACTGCTCCACGCTGTTGCCCTGCACTCGCGGCTGCCCTACCCTGCTCCGTGCTGTTGCCCTGCACACGCGGCTGCCCTGCCCTGCTCCGCGCTGTTGCCCTGCACGCACGGCTGCCCTGCCCTGCCCGCACGCGTGAGCCCTGCCCCGTGCGCCTGCCCTGCTCCGCGCTGTTACCCTGCACGCGCAACTGCCGCCTTTGTTGCTGCAATACTGCTGCTGATGCTACTGCCCTTGCTACTGCTACCGCTGCTATGGCGACTCCCACAATACTCACATTTGATGCTGAGGGCCACCCGATACAGTTTGAGTCCTGGCTAGAGAATATGCATCAGTACCTCCAGAGTGTCATCCGGGACAACGCTTCCCTGTTCGAGCACACGTAGGGTTCCCTTCCAGCCCCAGAGGCTCCTGCTCAGCCTGCTGCTGATGCTGGGGAGGAGGTGCGGACGCAGTTCCGCACAGCTCACCTTGCCTACAACCGGTGGATAGCGCGAGACGCCGCCGCCACACTTGCAGTCCACCTTCACCTCTCGTCCGACCATAGAGCTAACTTCCCAAGGAGCCAGGTGCCGTCGGCCCATGCTATGTATTCGGCTGTGGTTAGGCGCTATTCCCCTCCCCCCGCCCCTCCTTCCACCCTAGGATGTCTTGTACTGCCTCTTACCTTCCCTGCACTGTCAGACTTCGCCTCTGACGAGGGTGGTGGTAGTGGAGCTGGCGAGAGTGGCGGGGGGCGGGCAGCCGCAGTTAGTCCTCGTGTGTCACTGCTTGTGCGCCTACTAGCACAAGTGCAGTTCCTACGGAGGCGTTGCTCTCGGTCTCTGACTCCTCTGGCTCCACGGAGGGTGGTGACCCTGCTGCTGCCGACTTAGCGACCTGTCGCCGCTCGCCACGCTTGGCGACACCTCCAGGTTTTCCACCTCGGACGTCTTTGCCTCCTCTGCAGCCTGTCGCTGTAGCCTTAGGGGGCCCAGGTATTGTTGGGGGTGGTGGCTCTAGGGGTGGTGGTTCTGGGGGTGCTGGTTCTGGGGGTGTTGACTCTGGGGGTGCTAGGAGTCTTCTTGTTGGTGGACTTGGAGGTACTGATACTGGAGGCGCTGGGTCTGGGGGTGCGTGGCAGTCGCTGCCGCGGCGGCCTATCTTCTTGGAGGAGCCGTTGTCGTCGCTACCTGAGCCGGCGCCCACTTGTACTACTCCTCCACCGCCTGGCCTGTCTCTGCCACTGTTGCCGCCTCACCCCCTTTTGCCTGCTCCTGCTAGCTACTCCCCGTTGCCCCGTCTCTCTGACTAGGCCTCGGGTGACTGTGTCTTGTGCCGTCTCCCCTGCTACCTCTTGTGTTACACAGGAGCCTGTTGTCCTTCCGTTACCTCCTCCGTCATCACTTTCTGCTGTTCCTGGCCCTGTGTCTTCTCTTGCTCGTGCTGCTCGCCCGACTATCCCTTGTTGTCTAGCCGTGCTTCTGACTGCACCTGCTGCTTCGACTGCTGCTGATTCTGCCTTAGTCACTGAGCTCGGTGGCTTTGCCGCTACTAGCTGCCGTGCCTACCTTGCTGGTTTCGTTTCTGTCGCTTCCTGTCCTCCGTCCGTCGGGGGTGGGTTTGCCCTTGGCTGTGAAGTTCTTGAGGATAGGCAGTTCGAGCTGGAGTACCTGCCGTACCATCCTGTGCACTGGCGGGCTGCTAGGGGGGTGCTGCACTACTTGGTCAGACCTGCGAGCAGAACGTAACACTTTGCACTTTATTCTTATGCCATGCGAGTGTTGCAACAACGTTCCCTACTTCGCCTTTCGTATTTGGCCACACGGGCCAACACTGCTTGTCTCTTGATCTTGCCTTGTACTTTGATATATGAACCTGCATGTCTCGGGTTTCTAGGTTGTAATCTTTGTACTGCTTTCTCTAGTATAAAACTGCATGTGAACTGGCCTTGTGGCCCTTTGCTTGTGCTCAGAATGCGTGGTGATCTTGAGATCCACCCTGAGCTTACTTTGCTTTGTTTCTTCTCTTGACTGGTCTTGTGACCGCTTGTTGTGTTTGCTGTGCCCCACTGGAGGTGCTTGTATTGGAGGTACTGGAGCTGCCAGAGCCGGTGGTGCTGCTGGTGCTGGAGGTGTTGGTGGTCCTGGCACTGCTGGTCCCAGAGGTGCTAGTGCTGGAGGTGCTGGAACTGCCGGAGCTGGTGGTACTGCAGGCTCTGGAGCTGCTGGAGACACTGGAGCTGCTGGAGGCTCTGGAGCTACTGGTACTAGTACTGGAGGTGCTAGTGCTAGAGGAGCTGGAGCTGGTGGTACTGCACAGTGGTGTCTGTTCTTCACTCCGCCAGCACCGTCGTTTCAACCACCGCCTGACTCCGTGCTTCGCCAGGTTCTTAGCCTCCCGTCTTCTACTGGCCTCCCGTTACAGCCGGGCTCCTCCTCCACTGCCTGCTCCTTCTCCTTACCCTGAGCAGACAGACTCGCTTACAAAGCGCCTGCTTCTCGTCCTTCCTCGCTTGTTCGCGCTGTTCGCACTGGCCGCCGTGTTCCTCATCTGCGTCCTCCTGTCTCTAGCAGTCACACTATGACACTTTGTCCTTCCTCTGTTCCACAGCGTGTTCCCCTGCCGTCTCCTCCTGCGTCCTCTCTTCCGCACGTCCCAACCAGACCCTGAGTCTGACCTGGTTCGTGCTGCCAGCCCTACTGTCACGCGTCTCCTAGCCACTGTTGTCACTGACCCTTCGTTTGAGTCTACTGCTGCGTCTGCCTTTGTCGCTGAGCTTGTTGACTTTGCTGCTGCTTGTCGTCTCGACTATGCCGCTAGTCTTGTTGCTGAGTCTGAGTCTGACTGTCCTCCGTCCGTCGGAGGTGAGTGTGCTCTTGGCACGGACGTCCTTGAGGACAGGCAGGAGGACTTTGAGTGTCTTGCAGCTGCTGTACCTCATCTCGTGGCCATGCTGCTTGCACCTGAGGGAGACCCGGATGCACTAGACATCCCGACCCCGCGCTCTTACGTAGAGGCGATTTCGGGTCCTTACTCCTCTCAGTGGCAGATAACCATAGACGCTGAGATGGCATCCTGGAAGTCCACATGCACTTACGTCGACGCAGTTCCCCCTCCTAGGGCGAACATAGTCGATGGCATGTGGATTTTCAGGGTGAAACGGCCGCCGGGTTCTCCGCCTGTCTTCAAGGCACGTTACGTTGCACGAGGCTTCAGTCAGTGACAGGGAGTTGACTTCTCCAAGACCTTCTCCCCTACCCCGAAGATGGCCACTATTCGGATGAGGAAGTACGAGCGACCTCCATGACTAAGCCAATGCGGCGCTCAGCAACCCCATTCTGCTGCGGGGAGGCTGGAAGCGTGAACGACTGGAGGATGCCCTCCCCCTGACAAAAGTCCCGCAAGAGGTCGGGAGAGAACTTACGACCTCCGTCAGAGTGCAGACGCATGACAGGAAGGTCAGAGTGGAACCGCTCGCTGAGCTAAAGACGGACAGCGCGGATCCAAGGGATCAGGACATCAGGAACCTCACCCTTGGTGCGCAAGGGGAAGACCGTGGTGTAACGCGTGTAGTCGTCAACAACCAGCAGAAAGTACCGCTCCCCGCCCGCGTCCGTGCCACACGTCCATGTGGAGAGTCTGCAGGGGAGCCTCTGTCGGGGGAAACGAGGAGTGAGGAGCGGCGCGCTGCCGCCCCTCGACGCAGGGAATGCAGGGCGGGGCAGGGGAGTGCAGGAGGCAGGGCAGGGGCCTGGGAAGACCAGAGACAAGGAGGCGGAGTGCATGCCACGGAGGCGCAGCACCGTATTATCTCGGATATCAACACCCGAAGAGTTGTCATCTTATACGGTAATACGGGATAATATGGTATATTATCCCAGATAATACGGCACATATTTCGAAAGCACCGTTGCCTGTAACGCATGTTTTGGCATCGTCGAAGCGCGCTAAACACCCTTCTCCAGCTACACAGCGTGATTGGAGTTCATTTCCCTCCACCCATGTCTCTCATTTCTAGAACGACTCATGCAACTCTCCCACCCCCTGCCCTAACACCGATGGACATCAGTGCCGTCGCTTGAACAGGAGGACAGATAGTTTATTAATAGATAGTACGTATAATGATTGATAGCTAGTACAATGATTGATAGATAGGTAGTATCATAACGCGTACCTTACATTCCTGTGTCGACATTTGTGTCATGTCAATGTCCTTTGTCCCAAGTCGCTAGTTGAAATGAGAACGATGTCAAATGAGACCGTATAAGAAAGCAAGCTTCTAAATCTAGTAAGCAATGCATGTTTTGTCAGTGTAGTTCCATAATTTGTTCAATGATTGCTCATCAATCTGCCAAAATATATACGGTACGATCGTCATGTGAAAGAAGGGGGTCCTCATGCTTTGACCCAAATTTAGCGTTCCACCCCCCGGATACAAGACACACTGAACTCTCCTACAGGAGGGTCCAGTACCGGGAAAACACAGTAAGTTGCAGGAGATGCGCGTGCCCTTGGATTGTGTACATGTGTGGCCTTGGAATTCCTTGAGCAGCTGTGTTCAAGTGCTGCTGCTGGTGCTGCTGGTGCTGCTGGTGCTGCTGCTTTGAAGAATGCTGCAAGTTTTGTTGCTCTCATGCACGTGCCGAGCCGAGAGCAATCGGCTAGCCAAGTTGGACCTGAACTGAGAACTGGCAAGGGTGCAAGGCAAGGGAAAGTGCACAGGAAAAAAGGTGTGGAATGTGCAAGGTGGGTACCCTGAATCATGGAAAACTCCAGACGCTAGAATTCCATTCCCTCCAAAGGCGAACAATCTCCTGAAATCACCACACTCACTCGATCCCAGAAACAGGTCGGTGCGTTAGCAGTGCTCCTAATTCGTCCTTGAACCTTGCCATCTCTGTCTGATCTTCGCGGGGCACGTACAAGAGCTGCATATACGCCTGGAGAGAGAGAGAGAGAGAGAGAGAGAGAGAGAGAGAGAGAGAGAGAGAGAGAGAGAGAGAGAGAGAGAGAGAGACAGAGAGAGAGATGGGCACTTAGCTTGGGTACCATGTCCCTTGGTACCTGCTTCGCCACTCTTGAACCCGCCTTCGAGCTCCCGTAAGGGAAGTATTCGGCATGCGGCAACTGCAGTGGTGTCAATTCTAGCCTTTTTCCAGGCTCTCCTGCGTGTCTGTAAACTTGTCTGTATTGTTGCAAGGACCATTTAAGAGAGAGGCAGGTGAGGATGTGGTGAAAGGCACGCATGGCTAGGGCGACACAGGCTAGCGGCATGACGGCACCAAACGGTGTGGCGCGTTGCTGATCACAGACCTGCATGTCCTGGCGTGCTGATGACTCCGAGGCAGCTTTCAAGGAGAGCAGCGCTGCTAGCTCCCGCTGCTGCTCCCTCTTCGCGTGCGCCAGCACCTGCATCAGACGCGATTCCTCGTCCATGCTCCCCTCCACCTGCTACTCACCTGGAGAGCCACAGAAAAGAAAGGTTATGTTATGCCGAAAGGGGAGCAGCAGTGTACAGACAGAGCCTTTTGCAAGCTTGCTCCGATATCCACACACCTCCACAGTGCTGTCGGCGCCCATGACAGTGCTGTGTTGAACGGTAACGGTGCCTGCGAGCGGCGCTGTGGCTCGTGGTGATGGTTGGGAGGATGAGAGGGTTCCGCCGACGGGCAAGGCTGAGTCGCCTGGCGAGAGATCGTGCATAGACCCTTGAGAATTGGTGTTGCCTGCCGTTTCACCCCCCTCCATCGCACCCTCGCGTTGGAGCTGGATCCCCTCGTTCGTCTGCTCCGCGGCATCTCGTGCCCCTTGGCTCTCGTGCGCCGCCCCACCGGCGGTCTTTGCGATAGCCGTCTCCATGATATGCGGGGATAAAGATTGCGAAGTTTGAGCTGAATAAGCCACGCTATGGCTGTAGGAGCACGATAATGGTTAAGGAGGCGTGAAAATGCCTAAATCGGTAACTTCCGGCTGCTCGAGACTTGCACTGGATGACCATAGGCAGAGGGGATGGCTGCGGTTTGCGAAAGAGGCTTGTGTTTCGAGAATGAAGGTCAAGCGGTCAAAAATAAGAAGCTGATACGCTACCATCTGGTTAACCTGCCCAGCTGTTTGAGAGAGACGAAACTTCGATGTCACAAGCAGCCACCCTGATCGCAGGAGCATGGGAGGAAGGGGAGGAGGGTCAACGATAGTTGACTCTGGTTTGGGTGAGTCGCGCACAACCTGCGCTATTGGGGAGCTTGCGCAAGGGTTGTTGGTGATGTGGTTGTGTTTGACCATTTCAATTCAAAAAGTCTCCCCAATTGTGCGTTCCTTTGAAGGCGATTATCGCCCTTCCGACGGTGCACTGAATTGTGTTACAATCCGCTTCGCTTTCACATTACATACATTTGAAAGAGATAAAAGCTTTGAATTTATAAATGTTTGCGGTAACAAAATAAGGCACAATGATCAGCTTTTCCTGATGACACCATTGCCTGTAAGGTGACTCTTCTAGATTGGCATTTCTGGGCCTCCGCCTATGTACATGGCCACTCTCACGTTTGTAGCTTAAGCCTTCCCAATGTCTGCCTTATCTTCTATAAGCCTTCTTCTGACCATTCTTTCCACCCCCAGTGGAACCCCCTGCCTTGCTCTTCTGGTTGGCTGTGCGGGCATTGCTGGACGCACTAGAGGACTTGAAACCTTGTCCTGCGCTGAACCTGCTAGCAGACGCCTTGCTGCGCTGCTGTGCACCGTGCCAGGGGCCGCCACCAGCAGCGCCACCCATGAAGCCCGCCAGCAGCTCCTCCATGCTCGGCGACCCACCATGCTTCTTGCCACTGCTCGACTTGGATGACGAAAACGCCTTGCCAAATTGTTTTCCCATGCCCCCCATGCCCCCCATGCCACCCATGCCCCCCATGTCTCCCATGCCCCCCATCCCGCCCATCCCCCCCATCCCCCCCATCCCCCCCATCCCCCCCCCATGCCTCCCATGCCGAAGGATGCAAGCAGCTCCTCAATGTTGGGAGCGGAGGAGCCAGAGGAGGCGAACGAGAAGGGGGAAGCACCGGAGGACGAGAAGGAGAAAGATGACGACTTGCCGCTTTTGCCCCCTGCACCACCGCCATTGCCAGAGGAGAAGCGATACGTGTACGCGTTCCCTCCATTGCTCCCTTTTCCTCCTCCCGCCCCCGCGCCTTCACCCCACCCGAAGCCACCGAAGCCTGGCCCGCCCTGCCACTGGTGCTGCCCCCCTGACTTGGCGCGCCCACTGGAGGAGTGCGCGGAGTGCGCGGAGTGCGCGGAGGGTGGCGGGTCGGAGGGGTCCCCCATGAGGTCGTACTGCCTGCGCTTGTCCGGATCCGACAGCACGTCGTACGCTGCAGAGGGGCGCACAACACGGGCACACGGATAGATGTCAGGAGTTAGGCATTAATAAAGGTACGGAAAAAGGAAGGCGCGGACGGCGAAGGCGAGTGTGGGCGCAACGCAAGGACGTGAGGGTGTCGCAAGGACGTGAGGGTGTGGTACCGTGAGAGATTTCCATGAACTTGGTCTTGGCTGCCTTGGAGGGGTTCTTATCAGGGTGGTACTTGAGCGATAGCCTGCACCAGCACACGCGCCACAGATAGATAGCTACGCACCCCCACGAAGGGAGAAAGAAAGAATCGATGAGATTCCACATGCGGGGCGGCAAAAGGAGACGGGCTAGCGATCGACGACGGAGACGGTGGCGACACAAAGCGAGCGAGAATGAGGCGACGAAAGCGGGAGCAAATGAGGGGAAGAGGGGCGAGGCACTGACTTATAGAAGGCCTTGCGGATGTCCTTGTCGCTGGCTGTCCGCTCCACGCCCAGCACCTGGTGGCGGGGGAAGACGAGGAGACGGTGAATCACGAGAGCGCACACAAGCACGAGGCGGGAGACGATAAATTGCGGTAAGGATTGAGCGCGAGAAGAAAGTGCGAGAAATATATAGTATGAGATTCAGGTGCGCCGGAGATCCGCGAGGGCTCGTAGTACCGAGAGAGGCGCGGACGGATGAGCGGCGACTTACGGAATAGAGGTCTTTGGCTGCTGCAGCAGTGGCTATGAGCGCTAACACGCAGACGAGAGCCGCGGAAAGAGCTACACGAAGGTGGAGCCGAAGCTGACCCATGGCTGTAACGGCGATTAATTTCGGTACAAGTGGACGAAATGGAAGACGTTCAAATCTGGTTGGATGGCTGAAAATGGCGTCATTGGTGGAAGCAGGGCTTTATATATCTAGGCTGGGAGGGTGGAGAAGGTTCGAGAAGAATCCAGACCTCTTCAACGTGTTCCTTGGGATTGGTCCCGAAAGTTCATGCATGAATGTTCAGGCTGGTGAATTAATGGTTCAGAGCGGTGAAGCGAGAAGATTGCTTCGAAAGTGCACATCAAATCGTGCTCAACCGTTTGAGACGAAGCAGGTTCATTAAAGAGTTATTTGCTGCACGATTAAGGAATGCGCATAACATTGAACGCCCAGGCATATTCTGAGAGATGTGTCGTGCGAAAATTGCAGACAATTGCGGTCAAGGTATTACCGAATGTCAAGCCTTAGGCCCTATTGATTGGAAGGTTCACTCTGGGTGGGTGAGGTATTGGGGGAGGTGTCACGGTTGTGCCTTCAGCAAATATACGGTATGTTGAAAGAACATTCATTCAGACCCAGCTCCTCGCCCTGGTTTCATGTCCTGGTGGGGATACCAGGTTTTGGTAATGTGGTAGACAGACGGCAAATCCTGGGTGTACTATGTGGGCCGATACGAATGTTGGCCTTATAGATCTCTGCCTTGCAGAAACCAATGAATTGCAACAAGACTGCGAGCGAGATGCAGCTTACATGGGTGAATGAATGCTCAGCCAGTGCTGCAGTGGAGCGTGCCTCCAGAGTGCCATGGTCAGTGCATGCATGCATGCATGTGTGCATGGCTAGTACGCCACGCCCCCAGTGAGCCCCTCGCCGTCATGCACCAAACTCTCTGTGAACCAGTACCCGTCCCAGCTGCCGCCCTTCCTCTGCCGCCACCACACACCGCCCCACGGGCGGGTATGGACAGCAGGGGACACCAAAGTGAGGCCACAGGTGGGGAGTGAACGGGGGGGAAGAGGGAACATAATGTGGGCAGGCATAGTCAGGGGAACATGTACTTCCGGTGAGACAGTTTGAAAGAGCGGAACATCACGTGCATCACTATGCTGCCACGCACAGCCTCACAATCGCTCACCATTGCCACACCTCTCCCTGTCTTCCCCCCAGCACCACTGTGAGCACCCATGCGGGTGTGCAAGGCAGCACGAAAGCAACACCACGATTCTGAGATCCCTCAGAAGTCGCACCAATGCCATCACCACAAACGCGCCACCAACCAGTCTCCCCCGCCGCCTCCCACCTGCCCCCACATACCCCATTCGCTCTCTTCACTCGTGTTCCCTCCCACCCGTGTGTCCCCAGGCACCCCGTGCCCACCTGCTCCAGCGTGAACTCAAACCCTCCAGCTCGCCCGGCCGCACCCCCTCCACCTCCACCCTCTGCTTCATGCGCGCCTGCTCCCCACATGCATGCAGCATGGCGCACACGGTTACGGGCGGGAAGGAGAGGGAGGGGAAGGGCCACAGAGGATCACGGTTGAGAACAAAATGTAAGAAATAAAACAACAGGTGTTTTTCTCTAAATCTCAAAAGCAGAATGCAGAGGGAAATTTGGCAGGTCAGAGAAGCTTGGGGAAGGGCAAATGGATAGAGGATGAGAAGTGGATGGAGGGGTGGGTGGGTACTGGGGAGACGTAGAAGGAGGAGAGGAGGCGGTGGCGCTTGTGGGAGAGCAGCACGCGGTAGTGCGTGTGGTGGAAGAGCCGCCGAAACCTCTCAAACTGCCACGCGGGCCACGGGGGACGGGGAGGGCGTGGGGGATGGGGAACAGTGAAGGGCGTACTTGTGCTTAAAAAAAAAAACACACCAATCTTGACGTTTTACTCCTCTGAATGGAGCATGAGTGAAAATCAGTTAATAAAAGAGAGGGAGAAGGGCAAGGGGTTGCGGGCTAATTTGGCCTCAACATAAATTGAAGCTAATGAGCGATAACTGACGTTTACGATCGCCTTTTCACAATGTCAGGCAGGTCGAGGTGAAAAGAAAAAGAAGAAGAAAAAAAAAAAAAAAAAAAAAAAAGAGAAGAAAAGAAGAAAGGATTCCGTATGTTGATGCCAGCTAAGCCTAAGATAGGTTGGGGGGAGTGGTGTGACATGGGTGCGGGGCAGGGCAGAGATGTCTGGAATGGAGTGGTGTGACGTGGGTGGTGTGACGAGGGTGGTGTGACGTGGGTGGTGTGACGAGGGTGGTGTGACGTGGGTGGTGTGACGAGGGTGGTGTGACGTGGGTGGTGTGACGAGGGTGGTGTGACGTGGGTGGTGTGACGAGGGTGGTGTGACGTGGGTGGTGTGACGAGGGTGGTGTGACGTGGGTGGTGTGACGAGGGTGGTGTGACGTGGGTGGTGTGACGAGGGTGGTGTGACGTGGGTGGTGTGACGAGGGTGGTGTGACGTGGGTGGTGTGACGAGGGTGGTGTGACGTGGGTGGTGTGACGAGGGTGGTGTGACGTGGGTGGTGTGACGAGGGTGGTGTGACGTGGGTGGTGTGACGAGGGTGGTGTGACGTGGGTGGTGTGACGAGGGTGGTGTGACGTGGGTGGTGTGACGAGGGTGGTGTGACGTGGGTGGTGTGACGAGGGTGGTGTGACGTGGGTGGTGTGACGAGGGTGGTGTGACGTGGGTGGTGTGACGAGGGTGGTGTGACGTGGGTGGTGTGACGAGGGTGGTGTGACGTGGGTGGTGTGACGAGGGTGGTGTGACGTGGGTGGTGTGCAGCAATGGGAGGATGGAGGCAGACTGCTGCAGGGCGCATGTGCAGTTTATGCACACAAGGGCAGGCAGTTTATGCAGCACGCTGCCATGCGGGCGCGTGCCCTCACCTGCCCCAGGTCAAAGCGCGGACCAAAGTACCGCGATCGCTCAAATGGGTCGAACCCTGCAAACTGAAAGGAAAGGAAGGGGAGGGGAGGAAGGGTGGGAAGGAGAAGAGAGCGAAGATGCGGGTGGAAGGGAGTTAGAGCACGTTGAAATGAAGTCGTGACGACGAGTTCAGTGAGTGAGGCAGGAGGCAGCATGTACCGTGGCACACCGATGGGCATGCACGTTCACACAACATGCTGCAAGGCATGCGGACTGGCAGCATGGCAGCATTGCAGAATGGCAGCATGTGGCACATACGCGGTACATGACCTCGACGCCATGGTCGGGGTACGGGTCGTCGTTTCTCTGCAGTGCGCACAGCTGCTGCCGCACCGCCTCCTCCGCACTCCACTGCCGACGGTGGGGCACAGAGGGGAGGGAAGGGCGGGGACAGAGGGGCATGGAACTGCACCTCAGAGGGTGCACGTGGGACCTCCTTGCCTTGAGTGCATGCAACACGCTACAGCGTGCATAATGCGCCCACACCCACGCACGTCGGACTCTCGCTGCTGGCAGCGGTAGCAGGTGTGAGTGCGGTGGCAGGCGCGTGAGGCCCTGTGCGCGAGGGCAAAAGCGTCCGCACACCACATGCTGTGCCCGCCCCTCTTCACTCTCCCGCCCACACGCCGCCTGCTCGTGCCCTCGCTGTCGCAGCCATGCGCCATGCTGCTACTAGTAAAACCACCCCATCACACCCCACCTCCCCAGCACGCTTCCCACACAGCCCCAGTACCTCTAGCCTGGGCCCCAGTGGCTTGCGGTCTGTGCCACGTGCCCTGCTCTCCGCGCACGCACTCGCCGCGGGAGCAGCCAAAGTGGGGGACAGGGGAGCGGGAGGGGGGAAGGGCAGGTCAAGGGCGGGCTCGCATGGGCGCGACAGGGAGAAGCGAAGCAGAGCGAGGGGGATGAGCGAGAGGGGGGGAAGGGGGGGCAAGGGAACGGGTTGCTGACCCCATAGGTGGGGTTGCTCCGCGGACCCGCATGGGGGGACAGCTGCTTTGTTGCGGGCAAACAAGGCGGGGTTAATAAAGAGCGCGGAGGTGGTGCGGCGGCTGCACGGCAGGAACGCGCAGTGCGCACCAGGAGGCGGGCAGATAGTCGGGCACGTCCGCGCTGCACTGCACGCCACCACGCGCGTCCCCACGGGCGGCAAACCGCCTCGCTGGGCTGCGAAGGGCGCGGAGAGCGGCGGGAGTGACGCCGAACGCACGACAGTAGCGCGGGACGGCGGGAGTAAGGCGGAGCGACGGAGCGGGCGACGCGCGTGGCGGGATGATGTGCAAATGACGGCGCGGCGTAGTAATGCCGCCGTGGAGCACGGGGACATGCGCCGCAATGGCGGGTGCACCCATGGAAGGGCGTGCGGGACGGTGACACGTGCAGGTGGGTATGCGTGAAGGTCTGGAGGAGCTGCGAAACGATGGTGGGGATGATGGATGGGAAGCGATGGCGGCACACAACCCACTGAGGGCCGAGTTGTAACGCGGATTCAAAAACGCGGAAGTGAAAACAATTGCTGGGCGTATAGAGGCTAGCTAGGCCGAGGCCGCGGAGGTGCGAATGGTTGGGTGCAGGTTCGGGTTTGGGAAAACCGGGAGGCGACGCCGTGGTGGTTCGGACCGAGCCTGAACTCCGGTTGTTGGAATTGTATGCATAGAGTGTGCCTCAGTAAGGAATAACAGAAAAATTCCTTACAGTAACCTCCCTTTTAGAAAGGTTGGTGAATATCCGGAACACCCTGGCGAGCAGGGCCCAAATAATCAGGGTAAAATATCATTTTTTTCCCTGATGGGCGGTCGCATTTTCCTAGTTACCCTTGCAAAAGTAGGTTATCAAAACTTTTACCCTAGAGCAAAAGGCTAAATTTTGCTTTACACTGATAACGATCTCGATTACCCTGGCGGTATCAGGGTTAACTGTAGATTACACTCACACCGAAACCTTTTAGCACGGATTCGCCCACCCTTAGCATGCAAACAAGTTGTACCATGATTGTCGCTCTTGACCACAAGCGCAAAACCGAAAAAATATTGTCGGCAGCATACTTGAGCGTCCTATTGGTTGTTTGAACCATAGTTTCGCCAACTCACCCCAAAATCGTGCCACGCCACGCCACGCAACTGCCAGCCGAGCCAAGTAGCATGCGAAATCTGTTTCGTGCTGTCCTATGAATCACATTGCAGTCATTGTTGTGCTGCAATAACAGCCATGCATTTCCCGCGGTGCGGGAAAATCGGTCTATACGCCACAGCAAAATGGGGCAGCGGAGCGGCTAAACCGGACCCTCATTGACCTTGCCCGAGCCATGCTTGCTCATTTGCAGCTGGACCATACTTGGTGGGGGGCAGCAGTGCAATATGCCAACTGGGTCAAGAACCGGATGGGCAGCAAGGGGCTAGAGGAAGGTGCCCGTGAAGCCAGGAGGAGGGGGAAATGCGTCGACGTAAGTGTCTGTGGATCTCCAAAACGCCAACTATGACTCCATGGCCGCCATCCAATGAGAGGCCCACGGCCCTGACACTGCCTCGCGGTACGTGCGGAGAGCCGGTATGTCAAGGGCGTCGGGGTCTCCCTCAGGGGAAAGCAGCATGGCACAGAGAAGACGAAGCGGCTGCCAAGAACTCTAGCTCAAACTGCCTGTCCTCTAGGACGTCACAGCCAAGGGCAAACTCACCCCCGGTGGACAAAGGACGGGGAGGAGCAGCCACCACGCGGGTGGCGTAGTCAAGGCGGCGGGTGGCGGCAAAGTCAGTGACCGCAGCAGTAAGAGCCGAGACAGACGACGGAGAGGCACGATGGTCCGTGACAAGAGAGGCGAGAATACGTGTGACAACAGGGCGAGCAGCACGGTAGTAGTCAGAGATAGGGGTAGAGGTGGAGGCTGTAAGAGACGACTCAGGAGGCGACGGGAGAAGAGGCATAGTGGGAGAACGTCGAGGACTAGAACGAAACAAGACAGTGCGGAGGTCATACGAGGGAGACGAGGGACGAGCACGCGGAGGACAACGAGTGGTCCAGTTGTGTGAGACAACAGGAGGAGGCGACGCTGACCGAGGGGGTGAGAAAACAGCCGGATTCGAGTCCGGAGGAGGAAACGTAGGACCGTACGCGGTAGGAGACTGTGAGCGGACAGGAGGAGAGGAAGGAAGGCCAAGGGCCCGAAGGCCACTCCCAGGTGAAAACAGCTGCTGAAAAAGTGGCGGCTCCTGCTGCTGCTGCTGCTGCTGCCCCTGCTGCTGCTGCTGCTGCTGCTGCCCTTGCTGCTGCTTCTGCTGCTCCTGTAAGTCCAACTGCTGCAGCTCCCGCCTCTCCCGTTCCAACCGCTCCTGATCCTGACGCTCACGGCGGCGAGCCGCCTGGAGACGCGTGTCGTGGCGGTGGGGAGGCGGAGTAGTAGTGCATCCAGCGCCAGTCTCCTCAGAACTAGCACCGCCAGCTCCAGCATCCCCAGAACTAGCACCTCCAAAGCCAGCACCTCCTGCTCCAGGACCCCCAGAACTAGGACCTCCAGCGTCAGCACCTCCAGCTCTAGCACCCCTAGAACTGACACCTGTAGCGCCAGCACCTCCAGCTCCAGCACCCCCTAAACTAGCACCTCCAGTGCCAGCACCTCCAGCTCCAGCACCCCCAGAACTAGCACCTCTAGTGCCAGCACCTCCAGTTCCAGCACCCCTAGAACTAGCACCTCCAATGCCAGCACCTCCAGCTCAAGCACCCCCCAAAGAAGCACCCCCAGACCGAGCACCTCCAGTGGCAGCACCTCCAGCTCCAGCACAGCAGAAGTCCACAGTAACCTGTCGAGGACGTGCCAACGGCTGCTGAGGGGACTGTGAGGATGACTGCGGAGAGGGAGAGGCTACCTGACGTGCGACGGAGGGTAGAGGGGTAGCGTGAGACACACCTGACGGGGCAGGACCAAGGGGGGCCGGGGGTACCGGAGGAGCGGGAGGAGGAGGAGGGGAGGGTGCTAGGAAAAGATAAGGAGGGGGGACCGGGAGACTTCGACATGGGTACCGGATGTAATAGGACACGGACTCGTCAAACCGGACGTCATGGGAGTCTAGGAAACGGTGGAGGGGCGGGTGGTAAAAAGTGTAGTCGGAGGAGTCCACCGGGAAACCAAGGAAGACACAGGGGATGGCGCGAGCCGAGAGCTTGTCCGCAGAGGTGTCGCGGACAAGCGCAAGGCAGCCCCAGACACGAAAGACCGACCCAACACTAGGGGACCCTGTCCAAAGACTGGTCGGTGAAGCCCCCGGCGAGACACGCGGCTGGAGGTTCAACTGGTGGGCTGCGTAACGAACAGCGAAGGGCCACAGAAAATGGGGCGCACGGGAATGGATCATGGAGGTGCGGGCAATCTCCATGACCAAGCCAATGCGGCGCTCAGCAACCCCATTCTGCTGTGGGGACTCTGGCAACGTCCAGGACTGCACGATGCCCTGTTCGCCGCAGAATACGGCAAGCACGTCGGAGCGAAACTCACCCCCATAGTCGGAGTGGAGACAGCGAACTCGACTGCCACGGGTGTCCACGGTGGTCAAAAGCCACCGGATCAGCGTAGAAGTCACCTCGGACTTCTTCGCGAGAGGAAACACCGTGGTGTACCTGGAGTAGTCATCGACAACCACCAGAAAGTAGCGCTCCCGCTCAGGTCCCTGCTGAGCGGCAGGTCCCCAAACGTCCAGGTGGAGGGTCTGGAAGGGAGCAATGGTCGGACGAAGGGAGGAGGAGTGCGGAGTGGCACGCAGGCGGCCGGCGACGCAAGGAGTGCACGGTGGGGCAGGCGAGGGAGGGAGCGATGGAAAGACGCGCAGGAGACCTGAGACAAGACGCTGGCTTGACATGATGCAGAGGCGCGGGATGGACGGGTGGCCAAGGCGATGGTGCCACAAGACTGTCGGGTGAGAGAGTGAATGGCAAGAGCAAGACGCAGCAACCAGACCGGACACAACAACCTGTGGGGATGCAGGAACCTGACCAGACTCGGCGACCTGAAGGGAGGCAATAACCTGATTGGACTCTGCTACCTGGTGGGACGCAGTGTGCAGAACGAAGAGACCTGAGTGGGGCTCCCTGGTGAACGTGGCAAGAAGTGCCCCGGTGGAAGCGTCCGTACAGATCGCCGTCCTCCCGTGCGCCGGAAAAGTAATTGTGATCCCACGGTCCTGAAGGTATCCAACACCGAAAAAGTTCCGAGAGAACGAGGGGATGTAGAGACAAATGAGGAAACCAGGAGGGACAGCCGGGCACGGGAGAGTGGTCGAGCTGCGAGCGACTGCTGGTCCTGAAGTAGGATCAGCCAGAGCAACTGGGACCGGTGCCGAAAGAGGTGTGACAGTGTTGTGGTTGCGGAAGAAACACTGAGGCGCGCCTGAGTCCAACGTGAAGGAGAGCGACGCAACAGCAGTCGTCACGTGTGGACTAGTGACTACGCAAGCACCTACACTAAAAGCACAAGTACCTACACTAGCAACAGGCAGAGGTCCTAAGCGAGGTACATGCAAGCCAAGAGATCCATACGTGACAGAATAGACAGCATCCATAGACATATCGAACACATGGTAACCACTACGAGATAGACCGGGCCAGATCGGTGGCCTCGACTCAGACCCAAAACGCTCACGGTAGAGGTCGTCGAGGCGGCTGTAGCAGCGTTGTGCAGAGTGGTCAGGACGCCAGCAGGTAGTGCCAGCACCAGGGCCAGTTAGGATCCGGTACTGGCAGGGGCCGACGTCGCGGCCACCGCGACGAACCCCCCAGCTGGTTGGGCCGCCGCTTCAGCCAACGCTACCCGAACGGCTGCTGAGGGCGCTACTGCTGCTGAGGGCGCCATTGCTGCTGAGGGTGCCACTGCTGCTGGGGTTCCCACTGCTGAAATTGCCGCTGATGCTGTCCCTGCTGCTGGAGAACTCTAGTGCACGCCATTAAAAAGGCTAGCTGGGTGTAGGAGCGGCAGGCTAGGAGCGACTGGAACGAGGAACGGCTGGAGTACGGAGCAAACTGAGCTAGGAGCGAGGAGTGAGTACAGCAAGGAGTGCCAGGTGAAACTAGGTGGGGAACGGTCGGAGCACAGAGCAAACTGAGCTAGGAGCGAGTGGAACGAGGAACGGCTGGAGGGAGGCACAGCTGGAGCAAGGCACGGCTGGAGCAAGGCACGGTTGTAGCAAGGCACGGCTGGAGCAAGGCACGGCTGGAGCAAGGCACGGCTGGAGCAAGGCACGGCTGGAGCAAGGTGTTGAGAATGCTAGGCAGGAATGAATGAACTAGGTCAAAGTTTGGTACAAGTATGAAACCCTAATGGGGTTGTACCCCATATTGGCTACCCCACTACAGCCTACACAAATATAACCTATATAATTTGACACACCCGCATAGGCAAAGTGGGGGAGAACAAGGGGTCACAAGACCAGTCAAGAGAAGCAAAGCAAGCTCAGGGTGGATCACAACGTCACCACACACTCTGAGCACAAGCAAAGGGCCACAAGGCCAGTTCACATGCAGAGGTATATATGCAACAACAACAGAACAGTGATCACTACCTAGCAAGAGCAAGCATGCAAGAATATGTATATATATATTTATCACAGTACACACAAGTCTACAGCAAGTGCGGAAACGTAGGCACAAGGCCTAACAAAGTACAAAAGCGCTGATGATCACCAGACGGAAGTGCCTTGGTGAAGATATCAGCAGTGTTGGCCTGAGTGGCCACGTGAGCAAGACGAAGCTGACCTCGCTGCTGCAACTCTCGAGCCAGGAAGTAACGCAGAGCGATGTGCTTCGTTCTGTGCTCCAGTCTGTGCTCCTAACACAAGGCAATGGCAGCCTTGTTGTCGACGTACAGAACTGGAGGAGAATGAGGCCTCTCTCCCAAGTCGGTCAGCAGGTAGGTGAGCCAGCGTAACTCCTGTGCAGCCATGGCTGTGGCGTAAATCTCAGCCTCACAATTGGAGCTGAGAACAGAAGACGAGCGCGTAGACCGCCAAGAAACAGAGCCAGAGCCAAGGCTGAAGGTGTAACCCTGTGACGACCGCTGCGTAGCCTGGTCGTCGACCCAAGACGCGTCAGATCATCCAGTGAGGACAACGTCGCTCCGTCCTCCAAGCATGAGCCCCATGCCCGATGTACTGCACAAGTAGCGCAGTACCCTCTTCGCAGCATCCATGTGCACCTTTCGGTGCTGACCAGGAGCCACGTAGCGAGCCAAAAGGCCAAGAGGGTACGCAAGGTCAGGTCGAGTGCAAGTCATCAGGTACATGAGGCAGCCCACTAGCTCGGCATAAGGACCACTCGGCTCTACGGACTCGTCCGAAGGTGGAGCTGAGAGCGAGTGACTTGTAGCCAGAGGAGTGGACTGTGCGGAGGACCAGAGGAAGCCGAATACTGAAGGACCTGCTGCACCATGTATGACTGAGTCAGGGTGATGGTGCAGCGTGCTCTGTCCCGGGTGATCTGCAAGCCAAGGTAGCTGCGCAGCTCACCCAGGTCAGTGCACGTGTGTCTCTTCTACAGCTCCGACTTCACCTGAGCGAGAGCCTCAGTTTCAGCAGTGGCAAAGACCAAGTCGTCGACGTACACGAGGATGTAGAACGGCAGCAGCGAAGTGTCGGTGCGCAGAAACAGCGACGGGTTAGCAGTCGAAGGAGTGAACCCAAGAGCCGCAAGTGTAGTCCTCAGTGTGTCGTGCCACTCACGAGGCGCCTGGCGGAGACCGTAGACTGGCCGCCGGAGGCTCCACTGGGTACTAGGAGGGAACGACCCAGCGAAGCCAGGTGGGCGGCGCAGCCAGATCTCCTCGTGCAGGCTGCCCTGTAAGAAGGCTGTGCTGAAGTCAAGAGAGTGAAGCTTGTAGTCACGCTGAGCGGCAACGTGCAGCAGCACCCGAAGAGTGGTCATCTTCGGGGTGGGGGAGAAGGTCTGGAAGAAGTCTACTCCCTCTCGCTGACTGAAGCCTCTAGCAACGTAACGAGCCTTGAAGACAGGCGGAGAACCCGGCGGCCGCTTCACCTTGAAAATCCACATGCCATCGACGATGTTCGCCCCAGGAGGGGGAACCTCATCGACGTAAGTGCCTGTGGACTTCCAGGATGCCATCTCTGCGTCCATGGCTGTCTGCCACTGAGAGGAGTACTCACCCGCGATCGCCTCAGTGTAAGAGCGCGGGGTCGGGATGTCTAGAGCATCCGGGTCTCCCTCAGGGGCAAGCAGCATGGCCACGAGATGAGGCGCAGCGGCTGCAAGACACTCAAGGTCCTCGTGCCTATCCTCAAGGACGTCCGTGCCAAGAGCACACTCACCCCCGACGAACGGAGGACAGACAGACTCAGACTCAGCAACAAGACTAGCGGCGTAGTCGAGACGACAAGCAGCAGCAAAGTCAACAAGCTCAGCAACCAAGGCAGACGCAGCAGTAGACTCAAACGACGGGTCAGTGACAACAGTGGCTAACAGACGCGTGACAGTAGGGTGTGCAGCACGAAACCGGTCAGACTCAGGGTCCGGAACGTCAGACAGAGACTACGCAGGGGGAGACTGCAGAGGAGTACGCTGTGGAGGAGAGGAAGGACGCAGGGCTACGAGGCGCGTGCAGGGGACAGCCGGCTGACGCTGACGAGGAACACGACGACTGGGACGGCCAGAACGAACAGGCAAGACAGGACGCGACGCAGGCTCACAGCGCTCAGTAAGACCCCCTGCCTGCTCAGGGTAGGGAGAAGGAGCAAGCAGCGGTGAACCAGGTAGTAGTAACGGAAGACCAGTAGAAGACGGAAGACTAAGAACCTGGCGAAGGACAGAACTAGGCGGTGGCTGAGACGACGGAGACAGCGGAGCGAAGAACAATCGCGTCGGTGCAGTGCTACCAGCACCAGTAGCTCCAGTACCTCCAGCAGCTCCAGTACCTCCAGCAGCTCCAGTACCCCCAGCAGCGCCAGAACCTCCAGCACCAGCAGCTCCAGCACCTCCAGCAGCAGCACCCCCAGAACCGGCACCTCCAGTCCCAGGGTCTCCAGCCTCAGTGTCTCCAGCAGCAGCACCCCCAGAACCGGCACCTCCAGCCCCAGCAGCTCCAGTACCTCCAGGACGAGCACCTCCGGGACCAGCGACTCCAGCACCTCCTGTAGACAAAGTGCCAGCTCCACTCCCAGCTCCAGTGACGTCAGCAGAAGTACCTCCACGAACGCTAGCAGCGCGACCCTGACGGCGACCGTACCAGTCGTGCAGCTATTGTGAGGTGAGAGGCGTACGCGGACGTAGGCGGCCACTCCAAGGAGACCGCGCAACAGCAGGCGCAGTACCCGCAGGCGCCGCACCCTCAGACTCAGCACCCCCAGGCTCCTCACGCGCAGGCTCAGCACCCCCAGGCGCAGTACCTCCAGGCTCCTCACGTGCAGGCTCAGCACCGTCAGACTCGGCACCCCCGGGACCAGCATCACCAGCACCACCAGTAGACAAAGTACCAGCACCACTCCTAGCTCCAGGGACGTCAGCAGAAGTACCTCCAGTGGCAGAGCCCCGAGCTCCAGCAGCGCAATGCTGACGGCGACCGTACCACTCGTGCAGCTGCTGTGAGGTGAGAGGCGTACGCGGACGAAGGCGGCCACTCCAAGGAGACCGCTCACCAACAGTCTCAGCACCCCCAGGATCCTCACCTCTAGGCTCAGTACCCCCAGACGCAGCACACCAGGCGCAGTACCTCCAGTCTCCTCACGCACAGGCTCAGCACTATCAAGCTCAGCACTACCAGGCTCAGCACCCTCAGGCTCCTCACGCTCAAGCGCAGCACCTCCAGACTCCGCACTCCCAGGCTCAGCACCTCCAGGCTCCTCACGCTCAGGCGCAGCACCCCCAGGCTCAGCACCCCCAAGCTCCGCACCCCCAGGTCCAGCACCCCGAGCTGGACCACCCCCAACAGGACCGGAGTCATCAGTGACCTCAACAGGCATAGGCACGGGAGGGTCTACCTGAGAAACACCTGAAGGAGCAGGACCTGGCGCGGGGAGGGGGTCTACCTGGGGAGGACCTGGAGCGAGGAAGAGCGGCGGGGGGGGGGGCCGGGGGTAAGTGCAGTAGGGAAGGAGACGGTAAAAGGGAACTGACTCGTCAAAGGTGACGTCCTGAGACGCAAAGACACGGCGCGAGGCGGGGTCGTAAAACTGCCAGCCAGGCGCGTCAGGAGGGAAACCAAGGAAGACGCAGGGAATGGCGCGAGCAGAGAGCTTGTCCGCGGTGAGATCGCAGACAAAGGCACGAGCACCCCAGACCCAAAAACGCAATGCATCGCCAACCTCCCCCGTCCACAGCAGTGTGGGCGAGGTCTCCGGCAAGGAGACACGGAGCCAGAGGTTGAGCTGATGCGCGGCGTACCGGACCGCAAACGGCCACAGAAAATGGGGAGCCGCCGCATGGATCATGGAGGTACGAGCGACCTCCATGACTAAGCCAATGCGGCGCTCAGCAACCCCATTCTGTTGCGGAGAGGCCAGAAGCGTGAACGACTGGGTGATGCCGTGCTCCTCACAGAAGGCTCGCAAGAGGTCGGAGGTGAACTCACCACCTCTGTCAGAGTGCAGACGCAAGACAGGAAAGTCCCGCTCAAACCGCTCGCGGAGCTGGAGACGAACAGCGCGGATCCAAGGGATCAGGACAGCAGGGACATCCGCCTTGCGCTGCAAGGGGAAGACCGTGGTGTAACGCGTGTAGTCGTCGACAACCAACAGGAAGTACCGCTCGCGGCCCTGTCCCTGGACGTGGGCTGGGCCCCACACGTCCAGGTGGAGAGTCTGCAGCGGAGCCTCTGTGGGAGGGAACGAGGAGGAGTGAGGAGCGGCGCGCTGCCGCCCCTCGACGCAAGGAATGCAGGGTGGCGCAGGCGAGGGAGGGAGGGAGGGCAGAGACCTGGGAAGACCAGAGACCAGGGAGCGAGAGTGCATGCTACGAAGGCGAGGCAGGGAGGGGTGACCAAGGCGGTGGTGCCACAGGAGAGTGTCGTGCGACAGGCGACGACACTCACACTGGGTAGCTACCTGAGCAGACGCGTACAGCTGAGGAGACAAAGTGGCGTGACGCGACACAGTGGTGAGGGTGTACAGACTGGACCCAGGCGCACGTGTGAACGTGGCCAGGTGGCGGCCGGTCCGAGAGCACGTGCAGTGTGTCACCCGCTGTCCTCCAGGAGTAAAGGTGTCAACCCAGTGATCCTGAAGGACGGCGGTGCTCACCAAGTTCGTAGAGAACGAGGGGAGGTGGAGACCAGACAGCTCACCAGACGGGACCGTCGGACACGGAAGCAAAGTGGTAGACTGTGCAAGCACAAGGCCCCCAGAGGGGTCAGCCAGGGAGACAGGGACAGGTGCAGGGAGGGGTGTGACTGTGGTACTGTCGCGAAAGAAACAGCGGGAAGCACCTGAGTCAAGCGTGAAGGTGTGCACGGCCGCAGCAGGCGCAGTACCTGAGAGAGCAGACTCACTAGCACCTAGAGCAGCAGCCGCTATACCAGGGTCAGGGGGCACACACAGGTAACAGTCACCCTCAGAAGTACCAGTCAAAGCATACATGGCAGTAAGGATAGTGTCATAGTCTAAGGCAAATATATCTACTCCGTCCTGAAGCAGCTCTAGCCAGAGGGGTAGCTCAGTCTCGTCGCCAAACCGTGCTCGCCAAGCGTCGAACAGACGGGAGAAGCAGCGGGACTCTGTATGACTAACTGTCCCGCAAGTCTGACCAGCTCGATCACCTGTGCGAATGACGTACGGGCAGCGAGCAGTAGTCCTACACCCCCAACTCTGAGCGTACCACTCATGCAGCTGCCGGGGCGTAAGGGTCTCGCGCGGGCGCCGCTGCAGCTGCATCTGGCCACCGCCAGAGACTCCGCACTGACCAGCTCCACCACGACTGCTACTACGGCCGCCGCCACCTCTCCGAGACGCACAACGCTGAGCGTACCACGCATGAAGCTGCTGGGGTGGAAGGGTCTCGCTCGGACGCCGCTGCAGCTGGATCTCGCCACCGCCAGAAACTCCGCACTGAACAGCTCCACTTCGACTGTAACTATGGTCGCCGCCACCACTCCCACTGCCGCCACCGCCGCCGCCACCACTCCCACCGCTACTACGAAGGGAAGTCATAGCGGGTAAGCAAGGAGGCGTGCGAGGAGGAGGGCGGTACGGAGGGAAGACAGCAGCACGAGCAGCAGCACGAGCAGCAGCAACAGCAGTAAGAGCAGTAAAGCGGCACGGTGATGCTAGGCTGCAGCACCTCCAGCCCTTCTAGCAGCACCTCCACCAGCAGCAGTAGTAGCACGAGCAGGAGGGCGGATCGGGTCGGGTAGGGCGGCTCGGCTCGGCCTGGGCGGCGCGGGCAGCAGGGCGCGCGTCGTGCAGGGCAGTAGGGCGCGATGCGCAGGCTGCAGCAGAGCGCGACGCGCGGGGCTGCAGAGCGCGGCGCGCGGGCTGCCGTAGGGCGCGACGCGCGGGGCAGCAGAGGCGCGACGCGCGGGCTGCAAGGCGGACGGGCGACGCGACGGGCAGGCCGCTCGTACGGGCGACGCGACGGGCTGGGACAGCCCGTACGGGCGACGCGACGGGCAGGCAGCCCGTACGGGCGACGCGACGGGCTGGGACAGCCCGTACGGGCGACGCGACGGGCAGGCAGCCCGTACGGGCGACGCGACGGGCTGGGACAGCCCGTACGGGCGACGCGACGGGCAGACAGCCCGTACGGGCGACGCGACGGGCTGGGACAGCCCGTACGGGCGACGCGACGGGCAGGCAGCCCGTACGGGCGACGCGACGGGCTGGGACAGCCCGTACGGGCGACGCGACAGGCAGGCAGGGCGGACGGGCGACGCGACGGGCTGGGACAGCCCGTACGGGCGACGCGACGGGCAGAGGCAGGGCAGACGGGCGACGCGACGGGCTGGGACAGCCCGTACGGGCGACGCGACGGGCAGAAGCAGGGCAGACGGGTGACGCGACGGGCTGCAGGGGCGCACGGCGCGACGGGCAGCATGGGCGCGCGACGCCAGGCAGAGCAGAGCGTGCGCGCAGCAGCGAGCTGCGCGCAGAAGTAGGGTTTGCGCGCGCGAGAAGCGCAGTGCAGGCAAGGCAAGGCGCGCGCGGGCAGCGCAGCGCAGGCAAGGCAAGGCAAGGCTCAGGCACGGCAAGGCGCAGGCAATGCAAGGCGCGCGCGGCCGGCGCATCGCAGGCAACACGTAGGGCAGCTCAGTAACCGCACCGGTAGGTGGGCCCGAAACGAGACGGTCCTACGGACCTATTGCTCTGAAACCATGTTGAGAATGCTAGGCAGGAATGAATGAACTAGGTTAGAGTTTGGTACAAGTATGAAACCCTAATGGGGTTGTACCCCATATTAGCTACCCCACTACAGCCTACACAAAAATAACCTATATCATTTGACACAAGGCACGGCTGGAGCAAGGCACGGATGGAGCAAGGCATGTCTGGAGCGAGGTACGGCTGGAGCGAGGCACGGATGGAGCAATACTAGGAACTACCGAGAAGAGACACCAGCCTAGGAACAGTTGGCTAGGCAAGTCGGGCTAGGAACGCCAGTCAAGGCACAAACTGAAACTACTCCAGGACAAGGGATTGCGGCTGCCCGCCACCGTTAGGGATGCCAGAGGCAAGAGGTGCGCACGAGACCAAGGGCACTGGTGGTGTGGTGGGCGGCTATGGGCGGAAGTAGGTGGAAAATGGGCGGAATTAGGCGGTGGTGGGCGGCATGGAGAGGCTGTGGGCGGCTGGGATGACACAAGGGCCCACCATCACTACCCAGTTGCGTGGGAACCTTCCCGAGGAAATCCTAGGGTCGATCACATTCTGATCGCAACAACCCCACCTTGAAATAAATGGCCACAATGACTTACGGTACTGATTTATGTTCACCTTGGGAACAAGGCAAGGCAACCCCATTTACGGGCGATGGGCGGCATTGGACCTCCCTAGCTTGAATGTGCACCGCCGATTTAAAACATTGTTAGCCGTAACACGTGGTAACATGGACATTGAAGCTCCAAAAGTGCTTGATAATATCCATGGCTGCCTGGAGGTTGTTTCAAGCGGCCAGCTAGATCCTCACAACTTATAATTTCAAGTTGTGAAACAAATGTATAACTTCCCGCACTCCTTTAGAATGTCTTAAGCGCGTAACACTGGCTTGTGTAGGGTGTCGACGTCGCGGAGACATTTCCATCGAACAGGAATCTTTCAGATCTGCGATCCACAAGGTGGCGATGCCGCGCTGGCGTCACACATTTCTCCCGCGCATTCCGAATCGCCAACGCGTGGTTGGCGATCACCCGCCGTACTGGGAAGAACCCCGTTGAGCCGAGCCTCCCGCCGCCGTGCTGCCCAAACCCTTTGGCCCGCCACCAATCGGCTCGCCTCGCCGCCGCTGCGGTGATCCTAGGGTGTTGGAATCAGAATACGGAATCATACGTTCCGAAGAGATCCATTTCGATGACAAGCGGTGTCACTACATCTGGTTGTGACTTTCTGCCTTCTGCGTGTGTTGGTATGCTGGATCCGAAAGCTGGGGAAGGTCACCTGTGTGATCATTGACCGGAGAATGGTCACTGTCAATCAGTACTAGCTACTAGCTTCCAAGGTTTGAATCCGCCAGATTGGCTCATCCTTTATACCTTGAGGTCAATTCTCGTCCCAGTTGTCCACATTCCTAGTTCCCGGGTCGAATTCAATGGGCATCCCTGTGGCCCAGCGATCCGACGAGATGGCAACGATGCCAGCAGCGATCGCACCGACTCCACCTGCGCCCGCACCGTCCTCGCCGCACGACGGGCCCGCCGCCATGGGCGCTCTCGGCCTGCTTCGCCTCTTCTCCATCTGGCCGCCACCGCAGAAGGCGGCCCCCGCGTGCCCGTCCCAAGAGCGGCACGACGCGCCGTCCCACCCCATGCATGGTGGCTCCCCAGGGTCGGAGGGTGCGGCGGCGGAAGCGAGGGAAGCCATGGAAACCGCCACGTCACTCGGAAGTGGGGAGGAGATGGGGCAAGGCAATTCGGGTGCCGTGGCGTGCACAGCGATGGCCACAGACGACAATGCGGCCGCAGAGCCAGCAACGCTCGCAGAACAATCGCTCGAGCCGCAGCCCGTGCAATCGCCGTCGCACGGCAGCGCGACTAGTTGCGCAGATCCCGCCGCGTGTGCCCCGTTGGAGCGCCCCTTCTCCCCCACGTGCGTGCTCGACCCGCCCGACTGGGCGACCGTGGCGGGCCTCGACAGCCTGCAGCTGCCGGCGCTGCAGCGACTTGCGTCGCACGGCGTCGTCTGGAAGCACCCTGCGACGGCGGCCCTGCGACGCTTCACGCTGCACTACGGCGGCGAGGTGGACGCGGACGGCAACTGCCTCTTCGCCGCGCTCAACCGCCTCGTACCGCATCCCGACGGCGCGGCGGGCCTGCGGCGGAGAGCGGTGCGGCGGTTTATGAAGGAGTACGAGGCGGGCGTGGTGGAGCGAGCGCGCGTGGACGCGGCGGTGCGGCATCTGTACGCGCCGGACGTGGGCGTGGGGTGGGGCGTGCACGTGGTGCAGGAGGTGAAGCTGCTGGCGCCTCGCGCGCAGCGTGCGGAGCTCATGGCGGCCGTGGGGCAGCTCGTCGACTGCGGCATGTCAAGGTGCGCCCGCCGCTCCGTTCGCTTCACCGGATCGCGGAACCGCCATGCGCTCGCTGCCAGAAAATCAGTGACTCGCTATGTCTGCCATACCGCCAGGTCACTAGCGCAACGATGACTAACGCTATGCTACTTAAGAAAATTTTAGAAAAAGGCTCCTCTTCTTTCTCCCCACCCTCCCTCCCCCCATTCCCCACCACTCGTGCGCGCGCTCGCCCACCCACCCCCCGCTCCCCCTCTCCCCCTTTCTCCCGCCCATCGCAGGGACCACGCTGTGGAGATGGTCGCGAAGGACCGCTGCCTGCCCGTCGACTGCGCACGCCGCTGGGCGCACTACATGTCGCTCGGCGCGCCGCTGCTGCCCGCCGGCGCAGCGGACTCCTCGGGGGAGTGCGCGGGGGTGGCGGAGTGGGAGGCGGAGCGCGAGGCGGCGGGCGGGCACGACGTGGTGTCGCTGCAGTACGCGCAGGACGGGTTGCTCTCCGCCTCCGCCTCCTGGGACTGTCCGCCCTCCGCGCTCTGCGCGGAACGGGACGCGGGTGCAGGAGAAGCGGCGGCGGGCGGGGGTGGCGGAATGGCGGCGTTCGGCGACGACATGGCGATCGAGATGCTGGCCACGGAGCTCGCCCGCGAGATCATCGTCGTAAGCCGCCGCGCTGCCCCGCTGCCTTGCTGCTCCCGCAATTAAATGCGCGAAATGCGCGCGTACCCGTGTTTTCATCAGTGCCGTCCGCCATTGCCCTGTGCCGTCGTCATCAGCAGGTCCCGTCCCCTCACCCCCCCCGTCCCGTCCCCTTACCACCCCCGTACCGTCCCCTCACCCCCCCCGTCCCGTCCCCTCACCCCACCGGTCCCGGCCCCTCTCTCCCCCCATGTGCGCGCGCAGGTGCAGGCGCACGGGCACGACGCGATGGTGGACGAGGGCTCGGCGCTCTTCTTCCTGCCGCACACCCCCAGGGGCGCGCCGCTCTCCGTCGCACACCCGCCGCTCTTCCTGCTCATGAAAGGCACAGGTGCGCGCTCATGGGGTGACAGGCGCGGGGTGGGTGACAGGGGGAGAGGGGGTGATATGCAGGGTGCATGGGTAAATAAGGCGAGCAATGGGAGTTTGCGAGGGGAATATTGACTTGTGCCATGGCAAGAGGGGTTCAGTGCAGTGCACATGAATGAGGGCGTACCTGCTACCTGCCGCCACGCCCCTCTTGACGCCTCTCACCCTCAACTGCCTGCTCCCTCCCTCCTCCCCCACCCCGCCCCCCTTCTTCCCCCGACCCTTCAACCTATGCTTCCCCCATGCAGCGTGGTGCGGGGCGGGGGGCGACCACTACGAGGCCATGGTGGCCGTGGACAGGGGTGAGGTGCCCACGGGGGACGCGCAGGGGGCGTGCGGTGCGGTGCTGCTGTGATGGGTGCGTGGAGGGGTGCGAGGATGCGGGGCACGGGTGTGTGGTGAGGCGTTGTTGCACAGCTGCGCACATGAGGTTGCAACTTGGGAGGCCCACGATTGCAAGGAGGCGTGTGTTGTGCTGTGTTGTGTTGTTGCTGGTGAAGCAGGGCCGGCACATTGCTCTAGTGCTGCCATCAAGGCTTCTTCACCCTTGATTTTGTAGGCATGATGCTTGATTATCTGCCACAGCCCAAGGCTGCTGGCATCTCTAGTGATTGCTTAGGCAAAGAGACTTGCGCTATGCTTTTTTGTGGATGCACGGTGGGGTGCGGTGTGGGGCGCGTTGCCTGGTAGGAGCAGAGTCGGCAGGTTGCTCTAGTGCTGCCACCTTGACTGGTTTTGTAGGGATGACATTCCACTTCCTGCCACGGCCGAAGGCTGTTGGCTGCCCCTGTGTGTGATTACCAGCCTGCATTGCGCTATATTTTTAAACAATAAATACTGCAATGTTTCCATGTCAGCATGATGAGCACCTGCAGCACAAGCAATGCTAAAGCACCCACACACCCACACTACGAGCAATAGAACAATTACTCAGCAATACAGGCCTTCCCCCTGCCAACCCACCCGCCCTCCAATGTCCCAGCCAGCATTCCCTGTAAAGAAAACAGTTAGTATCGTAAGACAGCACACCCTAGTACCACCCGCCACCGCCCTGCAGCGACAGCCACCCGCGGCCAAGCGAGTCCAGGAAGCTAAACCGCGGGAACTGCGGGCGGCCCATGCGGTGCGAGAAGAAGAACCACCCGGCGCGTGCACGCGCATACGCCGCCAGCTGCGCAGACGCCAGGCCTGCCATGCCGGCATCGTCCACACTGTCATGCCCCTCCACCGCCAGAGACCACTCGCCCACCATCGCCACGCGCTCGCTCCCCGCCGGCTGCAGCAGCCCCAGCTCCTTCACGCGCGTCGTCAACACAAAGCTCAGCACCGCCGATAGGTTCCCTGAACCAGCACCGCCGCCGCCCCAAGCGTCCCCTGTGGCTGCCGTGTTGGCAGCAGGGTCAGTAGCAGCAGGGTCCGTGGCGGCAGCAGCGGGCGTGGCGGTGGACTTGGGGGCATCGTGGAAGATGTTGTAGAAGTGCTCGTCGTGGATGACGTTGGTGAACTGCGCCTCGTCCGCTAAAAAGTCCAGCACCTCCGTCGCCTCCGCGCCCACGCGCGCGCTGATCGCCACGAACGCGCACTGCGAGTGCGCGCGCACCGCCGCGTACGTGCGCTCGTAGTAGTTCCCCAGCGTCTCCGCGGAGATGGCCTCTTCGAGAGGCTCGTTGAGCAGCGCGATGCCCGCGAAGGCGTCGTGGGTGGCGTAGCGCTGTGCGAACCAGTCTATGGCCTCCACCGTGCGGTCTATGTTCACCTGGGACGCTGCCCAGTCGGGAATGCCGTCCCGCGACGCTGAGTGCTCGTACCCGTTCTGAGATCCTGGTGCCGCGTGCAGGGACAGCAGCACCCGCATGCCGTACCTGGCGGAAACGGGTGGGAGAGAGAGGAAGAGGTGGTGGGAATGAGATACACGGGGAGAGGGTGGGTGGAATTGAGGGGAAAGGCGAGGCACTAGGCGAGATGAGGATGGCAAGGATGGGAGAAGCAGAGGGCTATGGAGAACAGAGAGCATGAAACAAGAGCACGCATACACACGGTCGTCACCTTGCCCGGCACTTGTCCTTCGCAGCCACTCACCTCACAACACGTGAGCGCGTGCACTGCACCTGACAGCGCCGCCATGACATGACACAGCATGCAGGGTGCAGGGCACTCACTTGTTGGCCATGTCGAAGGCCCAGTCGAGGTACTTGAGCCCGCCCTTGCTGAACGGGTACAGCGGCCCGCCCGCCCCCACATCCCCCTCCGCCTTGCCCTCCTCCGCTATCCAGTACCCCACGGGCACGCGCACAGCATTCACCCCCGCCTGCTGCAGCGCGCCAAAGTGCTCCTCCGTGACCCACGTGGTGCGGTGGTGCTCGAGGCGCTTCTCCACCTCGTCCGGCCCCCAGTGCCGCCCCATCTGCCACTCGCCGCGCACCGCCGTGTTGTGCACCAGCAGGAATGCCACGCCCGTCGTCCACGCCCAGCTGCCCACCGCCGTGTTCACCTGCTCTGCTGGCACGGATGCTGTAACGCTGCCATCGTCGTTGACGGAGAGGTACCGGCCGTTGGGCGCCTGGATCATCACCCACCGCGCCTCTGCCCCGTGGAACACAAACCGGAACGTCTCCAGGCCCTCTCCACCCGGGTTTGCCACATCGCTGCGCACCTCCGCCATGCCCCCACCCCCTGCTGGTGCGGCTGGGGCGCCAGAGCCTGCAGCAGCAGAGGAGGCGTTGGCGGGCGGGGAGGAGGAGTTGTGCAGCGACCAGTAGGAGAAGTCGAGCGAGCGCACCTCGTGCAGGTGGCGGTCGCCCAGCGTCAGCGTGCGCATGTGGAACGACGCCCAGTCGCCCGGCTGCGCGTCCTTCGCCACCAACCTGAACCCATTCGCCGAGTCCACATGCACAAAATTCCCGGTATAGAGTGACTGCAGGGAAAACTGCAGCCCGTCAATGTACACAGGCACGCGGCGGAAGAGGTCGGGGCGCAGCCAGCCCTCCAGCACCAGCCAGCCCGGCAGCCCCACGCCGCGGAAGGCGGGCAGCTGCATGGCCTCGCGCACGGCGAAGGCCTCGGCCACGTCGCGGTTGCGCGAGCGCATGAGGATGCCGGATTCCTCCACCACTATGAACGACCCGTCGCTGCACTGTATGCGCACCTTCTGCGGTATGCCCTCCACCTGCATGGGATGAACGTGCACGGTATGTGGCGTGGGGAACAGAGGTGGTGGGTGGAAGGGAAGGGAAGGAAAGGAAGGGGTCGGTGGAAATGGGAGGCAGCGTGGTGCGGCGTGGTTATGTGAGGGACATGGTGATTGTCAGCAGAGAGACCACACGCACAAAGGCACCTCCTCCGCTGCCCCATCTCTCACCCCTCTATCTCTCCATGAGAGCACCATGAGCCCACCCACTCACCACTTCAATGGAGAGCAGCGAGGCGGGCGTGGCAGTCGCATCGAGCCCCGTGACAGTGAGCTCGCGCGCGCACGTGAGGTACGTGCCCTGGGGCGTGCGCAGGCGCAGCGCACCGCTGCCGTGGGCCTGCGTGTCCTCGCGCTCCACGGTGTAGACCTCGCTGGCGGGCGCGGTCTCGTGGTACGCGCCTGGCTCCGCCCACCGCCCCGCGGGCAGGCGCGGCCCCACCCACAGCCCGTTGGACGCCTGCAGCTGCACCTGCGCCCCGTGCTGCCGGGGGGGGGCACGGCCAGGGTGGCACAAAGGGGAGGAAGGGCGCGTGTGCCGTTAGGCGGGGGGGGAAGGAGGTGGGTACCAGAGTGAGAGAGGCCATGAGCCCTGGATTCCAGAGGCTGCAGGCTGGCTCTGGTATGCCCTGGGTGCGAGTGACGCGCCTAGATAGATAGCCACCTGCACATTAGCTACAAGACTACGTTCCATCCACGCCCCCGCCCGCCACTCATTCATCTGCAGACCCATCCGTGGGAGGCACGACCTGTGCTTGCCGCGCCTGTGCTTTGGCCCATCGCCCCCCATGCTCCCTCCCTCTGCTCAACAACCACCCACCCACACACAGATTACTTCCTCGTCTCAAGCGACGACGGGTGGCAGAGTGGGAGGGAGCGGGAGGGAAGAGGGCGGGAGGGGGCGGGGAGGAGCGGGCGTACATGGAGAGCGGCGGACCACCAGACGGAGGGCATGGTGGCGGTGCTGCCCGCCACGGCAGGCGCGCGCGAGCTGCAGCACGGCCCCGCGCACGCGCCCTCTTCCCCCCCGCCTGCCCCCCCCGACCCGTCTGTGCTCGCCTGATCCCCCCCGCCTCCGCCCTCCGTTGCGCCGTCGCCCCCCTGCGCGCTGCTCTGCTCCCCCCACTGCGACTGCGCGGGGGGTGCGGGAGCCGCCTGCGACACCGCGGGGTCCATGGGGGGAGGCGCGGACCTGACGGGGAAGCATTGGGGGAGGGGTGGAGGGGAAGGGGGGAGGGGGAATGGGAGAGGATGGAAAGAGGGCGTGGGGCGTCGGCAGGGAGTTCAGTGCAGTGCGGGGCAGGCCATGTGTGTGCGGGGCAATGCAGTGCACGGGCGCGCTACGGGTGTGTGACGACGCAGTGCAGGGAAGGGAGGGGGGGGGGCGACATCCATCGCACCACATGCATGGCGCGGTGCGGTGCGCGCACGCACGCACTTGTTCATGGCGCCCGAGAGCCAGAGCACGAGCAGCAGCGAGCTGGACACGAGCAGCCCCACCAGCGCGCACGCCAGCACCACGCGCTCGCACGTCCAGAAGTGCTTGCCGCCGCCGCGCATCGAGTAGTCGCGCAGCGTGCCGCCGTGCGACGGGCTGGGCTCGCCCACCGTGCCCGCGATGGGCATCGTCTCCTCCTCGCCCACCATCGACGACGACATGCCGGCCCCCCCGCCGCTTCCCCCCCCGCCGAACAGCAGCCCGTTCAGGCGCGAGCTGGCGGGGCCGGTCAGCGAGTTGCCGAAGGCGGAGCCTTCCCCCCCCAGGCTGCCCGCGCTGCTGCCCACGTCGCTCTCCACGCCCGAGATGCCGACCGCGCCGTGCCCCGGCCGGCCGAACCACACCGTCTTGCGGTCGCGCTCCTGGAAGCTTCCGGTGGAACTGCTGCTGCCCGCGCGGCGCTTCGGCGGAATGCCGATGAGCAGCTCCGCCGCCGCCTCGTCGCCGCCCGCGGAGAAGCGCGACGAGCCGCCGCCGAAGGCGCCTGGGGAGGCGGAGGACGCCGCCGCCATGAGCGGCGACTGCTGCTGCAGCTCGTCCGTGTACGAGCGCGACACGCCCCCCGCCGTGCGCCGCGGCGTGGACCGCGCGGACCCGCCCGACGGCATGCTCGGAAGGCTCGGCGCGCTGCGCAGCGAGTCTTGGTGGGACCGGTACGCTAAGGTTAGGATAGATAAAGACGGGAATTTCAGGACTGCCACGTAAGCTGTCAAATTGAGGGGTCTGTCTAATAGAGTATGACGAGCGAGCTCGTTGCGGGGTGGACGTGGAGCGTGGATGCGAACGAAATGAAACAGTGTCGAACATGAGGGTTGTTGGCTACTAGGGCTATGAAGTGAATGTAGGATGCTCGACGTACTCGCTGTAAGGCTTGTGTGCACCTCACCTAATCAGGTGCGTATACTTGTGACCAGCATTATGATTGAGAAAACAAACAATGGTAGCGCTCATTTAGAAGCTTACGCTGTGATAAAAACTTTGTAATTTTTGTGGTCCCTCCCATACAGTTGATAGGCCTATGTCACACCCAGTTGTGTGTGTATGCCACATTACATTTCCTCTGCCACAAATCACCTTCTGAGAAACACGTACATCATGGTCCACCCCCCATTTCAATATCGAGGGGTCAGGTCAGGCTACTGATTGTCTATCCCCTCCTTGGAAGTACGGTAACACGCAAAAAATTGCTGGGCAGCCAGACAATAAGGTGCATATGCATAGTCACACACACATCAAACTCGCACTCACACCACCCACACCTACTTTCCCTGCCCCTCCCTCCCCCAAACCCACTGCACTCAGAAGATAACATGCAGAGCACAAGCACTGACGATGAAAATTGCGCACGTATACAAACTGGTTGCTACTGGCAACAGGCCACCTTGCAGCTCAGGCAGCCATAGGCGTGAGTTGGTACATGGACTCCCTGCCTTGATACATCGAGTCCGACTTCAAAGAAGACATCTCAGCCGCTGCACTGCTCCCCCACGCCCCCCCTCCACCTTCACGGCTCCCCCCCGGCGCACCAACCTCCCCCCCCGCACGCGCCTCACAGGCGGGCAGCTGCCACTCGCCCGTGCCAGCGAAGCGCAGCCCGTACACCACACTGGAGGCGGCGCCGGGTGCGGCGCTGCCTTGCGTGTCGGGCGCAGGGATGATGATGTCAATGGACTCGATGGGACGCCGGTCCAACTCCATGTCCCGACACAGGCTCTCCACTCCTGTCACACGCGCAGGAGGGGGGCGCAGATGGGTGGGCTTCATCAATGAGCGTGTCTCAAGGGTTGCAAGGGCACGTAATTAAAAGTTGGACAATGGAGAACGCCATATGCAGTAAAGCTACGTGGTTTCGGAAGAAACTTGGCGAAAGTCTGTTTCTGACATCATTGTGAGAGGTGGCGTCATATCAAGGAACATACCCTGCCAGTTGAGGCATGCACAGGGTGGCTCGGCCGCGGTGCTGTCGTCGTTCGAGTCCGCGTCTGACAGTGGTTGCTCCGCGTCCTGGGACCCCGCCTGTGACCCACTGGACGCAAGAGACGAACCACTGCGCGCATCCCCTTGGGCCGCTCCGCCTGTGGGACGAGTGCTGGCAGCGGGCGCAGCGGGGGCGGTGAGTCGGTCCCACGCGCGTGGCTTGGCGTCAGTGGTGGCGTCAAAGGGTGGAGGGGCAGCAGAAGCAGGCTCGCCCATTGCAGGAGGTGCGGGCGATGGTTGCGTGAGCTGCTGCAACGACTGCAGCTTCTGCAGCAGTGATGGCGGCAGGTTGCGACCCGCTGCGAGGGACGAGAGGCAAGGGCGGGCGGCACAGCGTGGGTAGTGGGGACGGGAAGAGGTGCGAGGAGGGAGGAGAAGAGGGGAAGAGGGGGATTACGTGGGGAAGAGCGACAGGAAGAGGCGGGTGAGCGCGCGGATGCGAGAGGCAGCAGCAAACAGCAAGGACGCGCATGGACTGCAGCCTGCGCATGGACTGCAGCTTGCGCATGGACTGCAGCCTGCGCATGGCGTCAGGGCCACTTTCATCTCAAAGCTTCCCACGCAATACGCACGCACTCGGCAAGCAGTACTCACCTGCCGGTAGCCGCAGCGCAGAGGGCCCTCGTTGCGCCCCCGGCTGCGCCGCTCCCCCGCGAGCCGCCATGCCCACTCGCCCGAACGCCACAGGCCCCGACCGCGCAATCGGCGCCGACAGGAAATCCGCGTCGCACGCCCCGCCGTCGCCGTCCGTGGAGGAGGCGTCGGGCGACATGGAGCTCGACGACTCTCCGCCCGTCGCACGTGCGAACCCTCCGCCGCAGGAAGGCGCAGTCCCGCTGCTGCTGCTGGGCCGGCGCAACGCCGCCACGTTGCGCGGCAGCACCGCGCCTTGCGGGGCCACCACGGATGGGTACAGCCGCTGAAGCGGGTTAGGCTGCTGCCGTAGGTGCGGCAGCTGCTGTTGTAAAGGCGGCTTCGCCGCCTGCTCTCTGCCGATTGTACCCGATATAAGCCCGGCTTGCGCCTCGAATTGCTCCATGGATCGCTGCCCGCTGCTCGACGGGGCTCTGCGGGGGAAAACAAAACTGTTGCTGCCTTTGCCGCTGCTGATGGACGGAAACAGCGGCACGTTACCGGCGTTGCTTGCGCCATCCGGCGGGTTCCACGCCTTGTTTCCGCTGCTGTTGCTCCGATTCAGCGCGCGCGACTCCGCCGAATTGACGCCGCCCATCGCCCCGTACTCGGGGACCGCTCCCCATTCGGCGCCGGCGCTCCCATGGGCAAGCGGAGCGGCAGAAGCAGCGAGGCGTTGGGGCGGGGGAAAGGGCATGGAGTGGGTGAAAAGCGCAGGGAGCTCGCCCGCGTTCCATGCCGCCGCCCCTACCGGCCAATGCGACTCTTCTGCCACAGCTCCGCCAAACCCCTCGTTGGCGGCATGCGCGTTGCGGTTCCCTCCCGAGCCTGGCCGACCAGTGCTGACGCCGGTAGTCATCCCGCGGACCCTGGCGCGCCTCTCCGCATTGGCTGCGCCGTCAGTCTTGGCGCGCAGCAGTTCACCGCCCAGCCAGTCGTCGTCCTCGGGCGTCTCCTCCAGCATGGCGAGGCGCGATAGCTCCTCGCGCATCCGCTCGCCCGCACTCCTCTCCGCCGGCGCCGCGGCCGGACTTCTTCCCGCCCCGCCCGGAAGCTGATCCCCGCCAGGGCTTCCCAGGCGCTGCGAGCCTGGGGCATTGGACGCGTCGCGGAAAGCAGTGTAGCCGTCCATGCTCGCGCGGCGGTTCTGTTCGGAAAGCGCGGCCGACGGTGGCGACGAGTTGAAATCCAGCTTGATGTCGCCGTCGCTAATGCCGCCCGCGCTAGGCCTCGACGGCGCGGCTGACGACGCGGGAGCTGCCGCTGGCCTGCCCCCGCCTTCCGCGGCGTGGTTCGCGGAGGCTGTTGTGTTGTCGCTTCGGCTGCGAGAAAAGGGAGCGCCTGAGAAGAAGAGGCGCGTTCTGCTGGAGCGCCCTCGCGCGGTGTTGGGCGACGGAGGCGACATTATGTGTAATGTGCTGTAGACGTGATGTGCGAGGTGGTCCCGCTGGTCGTGGTATGTTCAACGCAGAATCTCAAAATCTCGGAGGGCGTGCGCAGGGTGGATGGCGCTCTCGGTAGCTTTGCTCCACGAGACGAGCAGACCCAGGAACGTGGTTGTAGAATGAGACGGGATAGAGGTGAGGAACGTGGTGTCGCTTGCGATGAGAGAACGCACAATACCAGCTGATAAGAGAGCCACCAATGGCGCACTGCAAGTTTCTAGAAGTCAATAGAGGTGGAATCACAAGAGCAGACACAGAGGTTCAAAATGTGGATGTGGGATGTGGCTTGGGATAGCAAAGGAGCAGCAAGCAGAACAATACAGTACGATGAATGTTGTGGCGTTGGATGGTAGTCGAGGGACCAGAGAAAAAAACAGCAAGAACAAAGAGGGGGGCAGTCGCGGTAACTGAAAAAACGCCGCGTTGTTCTTGATGGTTTTCACTGAATGCGGCGCCACCCCTCCAGTGTATGTTTGGGGGACGCCAAACCAGACATGAGAGAAATTTGAAGGGACACGCCAAGCCACACAACCCGATGATGAGGAAAACAGCCGCTGCATGGTTCCGCCAGGCATGAACATTTCGGAGGGACCGTTGGTGTAGAAAGTTTTTTTTTTTTTCATTTCCTGTCACTTCAGTCAGGCACACGAGAACTGTGCTGTCCCTGAATCTTGAAGTACAAGACCATTGTTCATCCTTCCGTACAGTAGTAAAATAGTGAAGTGACAAGAGTAACTACGGGATTTGTTTGATTATTTCATCATCAGCTTCTACAATAGTATTCAGTAGTTGTGTCATCACTAAGCCCACTTGGCAGGATAACATTGAAACCAAAAGCACCCTAATACCCTATAAATTTCACACTGGACCACGGACACCGTCGCAATTGCACAATGATATGGAGGCAGCTGGGGGAAGGGGCTTTCCATTTGTGGCAGTTGTTAAAGGTTACGGTCCTTGGGTTCCAGGTGTGTCCCCGAGAAGCAGAATTCAATGTTTTTGGATGTGCACATGTGGCGTCATCCCAACAGAAGATCAGCCCAAAATGCTTCTGTGCCTCCCTCAGTTCCAGATAGGGCAGAGGGAGATGTTTGAGATCAGATGACTATCTCTAGAACTCGAAAACATTTCCCAAATCACTCTTGTAACGGGTGAATGGCGATGCAAAGCTAGTTGCTTGCTGCCCACATCACATGATCTCTGCTTCCAATCAGCAATGGGCACGCACCCCAACCAGAATGGTCGTCAGCCACAAGAATGAAAAACATACAGTAGTTCTCACCATCCCCAACCAAGAGCACTCGAGCATGTCGTTTTGTAACGACACTCACGTGCTTCGCGAAGCCAAAGAATTCCACAACAGACACAATCTCCAACTTGGCCTTCACCTCCAAAACAAGAAACGAGGCTCGGTACAGGTAAGGGTCACTAAGTCTTCCCACAACGTGGCCTCGAGACCTAGGTTCGGACCGAGCCTGAATCTCCAGAACCTCATCTGTACGCAACATAATACAGCCCCAGAAATCTCGCCAAACTCCGTCTGCTATATTCCAACAGCCTCGTCATATGTTCTCAGGGCAAGTACCCTGATTTGACTGAAAATAAGGCCTTTTTTCCCCATGAACCCTGAAATTGGCAGGGTAATTTTAGGACAAGCCCATACAACTGAGGGGTGATTCTTGAGACAACTCGAATCTCTCCAGGATGTTTCCGAGCGGATCCGGAAAGTTTAAGCATCACTTATTCTCCCCGACCTGCTCCGCTCCTGGTTTTGCCTCCAAGTGTTTGATTTTGTAAACGAGAGAGGAATGATGAACTAAGAACAATGAGAGTACAAATGTGAAACCCTAAAGTTGTGTACCCCCTAAGGCTAAACCCACTGTAGCCTACACAACAGCTACACACATATAATGAATGACACACCCCCATAGGCAAAGTGGGGGAGAACAAAGGGTCACAAGACCAGTCAAGCAAAGCAAACCAAAGCAAAGCTCAGGGTGGATCACAACGTCACCACACATTCTGAGCAAAGGTTCAAGGCCTCAAGGCCAGTTCACATGCAAGATAATATATAGAGGTAAACAAACAAGAGCAGGTATATATAAGACACAGTACAAGCAAGGTCAAGAAGTGAGCAAGTGAGGCCAAGTAGGCACAAGACCTAGCATAGTACAAAAGCGCTGATGATCGCAAGGCGGAAGAGCCTTGGTGAAGATATCAGCAGTGTTGGCCCGAGTGGCCACGTAAGCAAGGCGCAGCTGACCACGCTGCTGCAGCTCACGAGCAAGGAAGTAGCGAAGAGCAATGTGCTTCGTTCTGTGCTCCAGTCTGTGCTCCCGACACAAGGCCAGCATGGCCTTGTTGTCTACGTACAGAACTGGAGGAGAACGAGGCGGCTCTCCCAGGTCAATCAGAAGGTAAGTCAGCCAGCGTAACTCCTGTGCAGCCATGGCTCCTGCGTAGATCTCAGCCTCACAGCTGGAGCTGAGAACAGACGACGAGCGGGTAGACCGCCACGAAACAGAGCCGGAGCCAAGGCTGAAGGTGTAACCCTGTGACGACCGCTGCGTAGCCAGGTCGTCAACCCAAGACGCGTCTGCGTGACCAGTGAGGACCACTGGACCTTTCCCTCCAAGCACTAGCCCCATGCCCGACGTACTGCACAAGTAGCGCAACACCCTCTTCGCTGCAGCCATGTGCTCTGGTCGGTGTCTCCCAGGAGCAACATAGCGTGCCAAAATGCTAAGAGGGTAGGCAAGGTCAGGTCTAGTGCAGGTCATCAGGTACATGAGGCAGCCCACAAGCTCTGGATACGGGCCACTCGGCTCTACGGACTCATCCGAAGGCAGAGCTGAGAGCGAGTGGCGAGTAGACAGAGGAGTGGCCTGAGGCGAGGAGTACGTGAAGTCGAAGCGCTGAAGGACCTGCTGCACCATGTGTGACTGAGTCAGAGTGATGGTGCGCCGTGCTCTGTCCCGAGTGATCTGCAAGCCAAGATAGCTACGCAGTTCACCCAGGTCTGTGCACGTGTGTCTCTTCTGCAGCTCGGACTTCACGTGGGCGAGTCCAGCAGTGTCAGCTGTAGCGAAGACCAAGTCGTCGACGTACACGAGGATGCAGAAAGGCGGCAAAGTGGTGTCGGTGCGTAGAAACAGCGACGGGTCGGCTGTAGAAGGAGCAAACCCAAGAGCCGCAAGCGTAGTCCTCAGTGTGTCGTGCCACTCACGGGGCGCCTGGCGGAGACCGTAGACTGGCCGCCGGAGGCTCCACTGGGTACCAGGAGGAAAAGACCCAGTGAAGCTAGGTGGGCGGCGCAGCCAGATCTCCTCGTGGAGGCTGCCCTGTAAGAAAGCTGTGTTGAAGTCAAGAGAGTGAAGCTCGTAGTCATGCTGAGCGGCAACGTGCAGCAGCACTCGAAGAGTGGTCATCTTCGGGGTGGGAGAGAAGGTCTGAAAGTAGTCAACTCCCTGCCGCTGACTGAAGCCTCGAGCCACGTAACGCGCCTTGAAGATAGGCGGAGAACCCGGCGGCCGCTTCACCCTGAAAATCCACATGCCACTGACGATGTTCGCCCCAGGTGGGGCAGCCTCGTCAACGTAGGTGCCTGTGGACTTCCAGGAAGCCATCTCTGCGTCCATGGCTGCCTGATACTGAGAGGAGTAGGGACCCTCTATCGCCTCCGCGTAAGAGCGCGGAGTCGGGATGTCAAGTGCATCCGGGTCTCCCTCAAGGGCAAGCAGCATGGCCACAAGATGGGGTAAAGCAGCAGCAAGACACTGGAACTCCTCCTGCCTGTCCTCAAGGACGTTCGTGCTAAGAGCACACTCACCCCCGACGGACGGAGGACAGACAGACTCAGACTCAGCAACAAGACTAGCGGCGTAGTCTAGACGACAGGCAGCAGCAAAGTCAACAAGCTCAGCAACCAAGGCAGACGCTTTAGTAGACTCAAACGACAGGTCAGTGACAACAGTGGCTAACAGACGCGTGACAGTAGGGTGCTCAGCACGAAACCGGTCAGACTCAGGGTCCGGAACGGCAGGCAGAGAGGACGCAGGGGGAGACGGCAGAGGAACAGGCTGCGGAGTAGAGGAAGGACGACGGACAACAAGGCGTGCGCTGGGGACAGCCGGCTGACGCAAACGAGGAACACGACGACCAGTACGACCAGAACGAACAGGCGAGACAGGACGCGACGCAGGCTCACGACGCTCAGCAGGACTACCTATCTGCTCAGTGTCAGGAGAGGGAGCAGGCAGCGGTGAGCCAGTCTGTAACGGAAGACCAGTAGACGACGGGAGAGTAACAACCTGACGAAGAGCAGAGTCAGGCGGCGGCAGAGACGACGGAGACGGCAGAGCGAAGAACAGTCGTGTCGGCGCAGCTGCACCAGCACCAGCAGCTCCTGTAGCTCCAGCGCCTCCAGCCGCTCCAGCACCTCCAGCAGCTCCAGCGCCTCCAGCAGCTCCAGCGCCTCCAGCAGCTCCAGAAGCTCCAGCCGCAGAACCGGTACCTCCAGTGCCAGCACCTCCAGACTCAGCGGCACCCCAAGAACCGGCACCTCCAGCCCCAGGGTCTCCAACCGCAGGGTCTCCCGCAGCCGCCCCCCCTGAACCAGCACCTCCAGTCCCAGGGTCTCCGGCCTCAGCGTCTCCAGGAGCGGCACCCCCAGACGCAGCACCCCCAGCCCCAGCAGCTCCAGTACCTCTAGTACGAGCACCTCCGGGACCAGCGACTCCAGCACCTCCAGTAGACGAGCCCCGGGCTCCAGCAGCGCGACCCTGACGGCGACCGTACCAGTCGTGCAGCTGCTGTGGGGTGAGAGGCACACGCGGACGAAGGCGGCCACTCCAAGTAGGCACCAACACTCCCAGTAGCAGCACTAGTAGTAGTAGCAGGAGAAAGAGCAATAGCAGCAGTAACAGCAGTACGGGCAGGACAGTGCTCACCAGTGGCAAGAAGGGCACGCGTACGACGGCGGCAACGGCAAGGCCGGCACCACTGCAGGGCGAGGGCTCCGCGGCAGCTGCATGAGGCGGCTGCTCCAGGGGCGGTTGCTCCAGGGGCCAGGGGCGGCTGCTGCAGGGGCGGCTGCTCCAGGGGCGGCTTCTGCAGGGGCGGCTGCCCCAGGGGCCAGGGGCAGGGGCGGCTGCTGCAGGGGCGGCTGCTCCAGTGGCCAGGGGCAGCAGTTGCAGGGGCGGCTGCTCCAGGGGCCAGGGGCGGCTGCTGCAGGGGCGGCTGCTCCAGGGGCCAGGGGCGGCTGCTGCAGGGGCGGCTGCCCGAGGGGCCAGGGGCAGGGGCGGCTGCTGCAGGGGCGGCTGCTACAGTGGCAAAGGGCAGCAGCTGCAGGGGCGGCTGCTCCAGGGACCAGGGGCGGCTGCTGCAGGGGCGGCTGCTCCAGGGGCCAGAGGCGGCTGCTGCAGGGGCGGCTGCTCCAGGGGCCAGGGGCGGCTGCTGCAGGGGCGGCTGCTCCAGTGGCCAGGGGCGGCAGCTGCAGGGGCGGCTGCTCCAGGGACCAAGGGCGGCTGCTGCAAGGGGGGCTGCTCCAGGGACCAGGGGCGGCAGCTGCAGGGGCGGCTGCTCCAGGGGCCAGGGGCGGCTGCTGCAGGGGCGGCTGCTGCAGGGGCGGCTGTTCCAGGGGCCAGGGGCGGCTGCTGCAGGGGCGGCTGTTCCAGGGGCCAGGGGCGGCTGCTCCACAGGCCAGGGGCGGCTGCTGCAGGGGCGGCTGTTCCAGGGGCCAAGAAGGGGCCGCGAAGGGCCGTGAGGAGGCCGCGAAGGGGGGGCCGCAAAGGGGCCGCGAAGGACCGGGAAAGGGCGGCGAGGGGCCGTGAGAGGGCCGCGTGAGGCTGCGAAGGGGCCGTGGAGGGGGCCGTGCAGGGCCGCGACGGGCTGGGAAGGGGCCGCAGCGGGCCGCGAAGGGGCGCGAGGGGCCGCGAAGGGCCGCGACGGGCTGGGAAGGGGCCGCAGAGGGCCGCGAAGGGGCCGCGACGGGCCGCGAAGGGGCCGCGACGGGCCGCGAAGGGGCCGCGACGGGCCGCGAAGGGGCCGCGACGGGCCGCGAAGGGGCCGTGACGGGCCGCGAAGGGGCCGCGACGAGCCGCGAAGGGGGCCGCGACGAGGTCGCGACAGGGGGCCGCGAAGGGGCCGTGAGAGGGAGGGGCGCGAGGGGCCGTTTAAGGGGCCGTTTAAGGGGCCGCGAAGGGGCGGGGTAAGGCCACTAAGGGGCCGAAACTTTACGGGCAGGGCGCAAAGGCGCTCCGGGCAGCTAAAAAAAAGGTTCTTGTGGTGGGCCCTAGGAAGAAACGGTCCCACTAGGGAACCCGCTCTATACCATGTGAACGAGAGAGGAATGAAGAACTAAGAACAATGAGAGTACAAATGTGAAACCCTAAAGTTGTGTACCCCCTAAGGCTAAACCCACTGTAGCCTACACAACAGCTACACACATATGTATAATATCTGACAGATTTCACCGTACTAAGTCTACACTGTCAAATGTTATATATGCTATGTATGTTTAGGCTGTAGTGGAGTAGCCAATATGGGGTACAACACACATTAGGGTTTCACATTTGTACCCTATTCCTTCATAATTCAATCATTCCTGCTGCTAGATTCTAACATGGTATCAGAGCAGTAGGTCCGTAGGACCGTTTTTTTTTTTTCGGGCCCACCTACCGTTGCGGTTACCGCGCTACCCTACGTGTTGCCTGCCTGCCTGCCTTGCCTTGTGACGTGCTGCGCTGCGCGCGCCGTCCTGCAGCCCTCGCGCTGCCTACTGCTGCCCTAGGCCAGCGCGCCGCCCCTGCAGGCCCGTAAGCCCCGCGCGCCGCCCCTGCAGACCCGTCAGGACCGCGAGCCGCCCCTGCAGGCCCGTCAGGCCCGCGAGCCGCCCCTGCAGGCCCGTCAGGCCAGAGCGCCGCCCCGCCTCGCGGCCACGACCTGCCACTGACGCGGCCCCACCTGGCCCCGCCCTTCAGCAGCCCGCGCGGGGCTCGCTGCTGCTCCGCGCGCCGCGTCCGCAGCCCGCGCTGCGTGCTGCAGTCCCGCGCGTCGCGCTGCAGCCCCGCGCGTCGCGCTGCAGCCCTGTGCGTCGCGTCCGCTGCCCGCGCGTCAAGCTGTAGCCCTGCGCGCCGCGGCTGTCGTACTCGCGCAGCCCGCGGCGGCTTCGCGCGCCGCGCCCGCAGCTCGCGTTTCGCGGTGCAGCCCCGCACGCTGCGACTGCCCCTGTTCGTCGCGGCGTCCCCCCCCCCCCCCACCCTGGACGTCGCCCTGGCCTGTCGCGACGCCCCCCCTCTGGACGTCGCCCCTGCCTGACTGCCGCTGTCGCTCCTGCAGCAAATGCCGCGGAGCGCCTTGCCACAGTTGCGGCCCCGCCCTGTAGCAGCTGCCTCGGAGCCTTTCTGCCGCCGTCACGGCCCCGCCCTGCAGCGGCTGCCGCGGAGCCTTTTGCCGCCGTCACGGCCCTGCCCTGCAGCAGCTGCCGCTGCCGCGGAGCCTCCTGCAGCTGTCACGGCCCCGCCCTGCAGCAGCTGTCGCGGACCTGCCCTACCGTCGACGCGGCCCTGCTCTGCCGCAGCTGTCGCGGCCCCGCCGTCGCCGCCGTCGTGCGCCTACCCGGCCGCCGCCCGCCGAGCGCCGGCCCTGACCGCATTGGTGAGCACCTGCCTTGTTCGCGCACTGTCGCGCCACCTGCCTGCCTGCCAGCCTGCCTGCCTGCCTGCCTGCCGCGCCTGCCCTGCCCGCGCTGCTACTGCTGCTACTGCTGCTCCTTCTGTTACTACTGCTAGGCTGCTGCTGCTGCTGCTGCTGCTGCTGCTGCTGCTGCTGCTGCTGCTGCTGCTGCTGCTGCTGCTGCTGCTGCTGCTACTACTGCTTCTGCTGCTACTGGCAGGTGGCCAGATGCAGCTCCAGCGACGTTCACGCGAGTCTCCCACGCTCCAGCAGCTTAGTGAGTGGTACGCTAGTTGGGGTTGTCGCGGTAGCCGTCACAGCTGTCGCCCTGGAGCTGGTCAGTTGGGAGCGTCTGGCAGTGGCCAGCTACAGCTGCAGCGGCGTCCACGCGAGACACTTACGTCCCAGCAGCTTCACGAGTGGTACGCTCAGAGTAGTGGGTCTTTGAGTACCGTTCGCTGCCCGTACGTCATTCGCACAGGTGATCGGGCTGGTCAGGCTTGCGGGACGCTTGGTCACACACAGTCCCGCTGCTTTGCCCGTCTGAGCGACGCCTGGCGTACCGAGTTTGGCGACGAGGCTGAGCTCCCCACCTGGCTGGAGCTGCTTGGACAGAGGGTAGATATCTTTGCTCTTGACTATGATGCTATTCTCATTGCCATGTATGCATTGCCTACTAGTGCTGACCGTGCCTGTTACCTGTGCGTACCGCCTGACCCAGGTATAGAGCCTGCTGCTCTAGGTGCTGGTGAGGCTGCTGATCTAGGTGCTAGTGCGTCTCTTGTTCAAGGTACTGGTGAGGCTGCTGCTCTAGGTGCTAGTGCGTCTCCTGCTCTAGGTGCTGGTGAGGCTGCTGCTCCAGGTGCTGGTGAGTCTGCTCTCTCTGGTACTGCGCCTGCTGCGGTCTTGCACACCTTCACCCTTGACTCAGGAGCTTCCCGCTCCTTCTTTCGCGACTGCACCACACTCACACCGCTTAGTCGGCCAGTTGCAGTCTCCCTGGCGGACCCCTCTGGGGGTCCAGTCCTTGCCCACTACTCCACGGTTCTGCCGTGTCCGGCCGCCCCATTTGGCTTGCTGTCAGGTCTTTACCTCCCCTCATTCTCTACGAACTTGGTGACTGGTGCTGACCTCCAGGATGGGAGGTTTGACCAGTTCATTCCTGCGAGTGACTCACTGTACGTGTGCTCGGACGGGCCGACACCTGGCCACGTTTACCCGTGCGCCTGGCTCGAGTCTGTACACACTGACCACTGAGTCCCCTCAGGTACCTGCGTCTGCGTCTGCGTCAGATCAGCTAGCGGCCCCTTGCGCGTGTCGCGCTTTGTCGCACCAGACCCTCCTTTGGCACCACCGCCTTGGTCACCCCTCGGTGCAGCGCCTTCGTAGCATGCACCGCCGTGTCCTTATCTTTGGTCTTCCCAGGGTTCTCCCTCCCCTCCCACCCTCGCCTGCTCCTCCCTGTCTTCCCTGTGTCGAGGGGCGGCAGCGCGCCGCTCCTCACTCCTCGTTCCCTCCCATAGAGGCTCCCCTGCAGACTCTCCACCTGGACGTGTGGGGCCCAGCCCGCGTCTGTGGACAGGGCCACGAGCGGTACTTCCTGCTGGTCGTCGACGACTACACGCGTTACACCATGGTCTTTCCTTGCAGCGCAAGGGGGAGGTCCCTGATGTTTTGATCCCTTGGATCCGCGCTGCTCGTCTCCAGCTCCGCGAGCGGTTCGGGACGGACTTTCTTGTCCTGCGTCTGCACTCTGTCTGAGGTGGTGAGTTCTCCTCAGACCTCTTGGCAGCCTTCTGTGCGGAGCACGGCATCCGCCAGACGTTCACGCTTCCGGCCTCTCCGCAGAAGAATGGGGTTGCTGAGCGCCGCATTGGCTTAGTCATGGAGGTCGCTCGTACTTCCATGATCCATGCGGCTGCCCCCCATTTTCTGTGGCCGTTTGCGGTCCGGTACACCGCGCATCAGCTCAACCTCTGGCCCCGTGTCTCCTTGCCGGAGACCTCGCCCACACTGCTGTGGACGGGGAAGGTTGGCGATGCGTCGCGTTTCCGGGTCTGGGGTGCTCGTGCCTTTGTCCGCGATACCACCGCGGACAAGCTCTCCGCCCGCGCTGTTCCCTGTGTCTTCCTTGGCTTTGTCCTTGACGCGCCTGGTTGGCAGTTTTACCACCCCACCTCGCGCCTTGGCTTTCCCTCTCAGGACGTCACGTTCGACGAGTCGGTTCCCTTTTACCGTCTCTTCCCCTACCGCACTGCCCCGCTCCCCCCCCCCGCCGCTCTTCCTGTCAGAGGTCCACTGGGGATCCCCGATGATCCTAGGGAAGGGTTACAGGCACGTCGGCCTGGGGGGTTATGGGCGCACTCACCCGCTATACAAACAAGCCCTTTTATCCCAGTGGTTAGTGACTGGGATTCTGACATGGTATCAGAGCGAAGGTCTCGGGTTCGATTCCCGGTGTGTGCACCTCGGGCATCCTAGTGCGGGGGGGTGTCAGAGGTCCACTGGGGATCCCCGATGATCCTAGGGAAGGGTTACAGGCACGTCGGCCTGGGGGGTTATGGGCGCACTCACCCGCTATATAAACAAGCCCTTTTATCCCAGTGGTTAGTGACTGGGATTCTGACACTTCCTCGCTCCAGGTGCTCCCCAGGTAGACCCCCTCCCCGCTCCCGGTCCTGCTCCTTCAGGTGTGTCTCAGGTAGACCCTCCTCCCTTCCCTGCGCTGGTTGAGGTCACTGGTGACTCAGGTCCTACTGGGGGTGGTCCTGCTCGGGGTGCTGCTTCTGGGGGTGCTGAGCCTGGGGGTGCTGAGCCTGGGGGTGCGGAGCCTAGGGGTGCGGAGCCTGGACGTGAGGAGTCTGGGGGTGCTGAGCCTGGGGGTACTGAGTCTGGGGGTGCTGCACCTGGGGGCGCTGAGGCGTCTGGTGAGCAGTCTCCCTGGAGCGGCCGTCTCCGTAGTCGCTCCGCTGGTGCCTCGCCGCTGCCCTCTCGTCGTCGTCTCCCTCTCTCCCCACAGCAGCTGCGTGAGTGGTACGTTAGCCGTCAGGGACGAGCTACTGGAGCTAGGGGCCCTACTGCGGGAAGCGCTGGAGCTGGTGACTCTGCTTCTGTAGTTGTTTCTACTGGAGGCCCTGGAGCTGGAGGTGCCGGTTCTGGGGGTGCTGCTGCTGGTGGCGCTGGAGCTGGAGGTTCTGGAGCTGCTGCGGGTGCTGGCGCTGGAGGTTCTGGAGCTGTTGGAGGTGCTGACACAGGTGGCGCTGGAGCTGGAGGTTCTGGAGCTGCTGCGGATGCTGGCGCTGGAAATTCTGGAGCTGTTGGGGGTGCTGGCGCTGAGGGTTCTGAGTCTCCTTGGAGTAGCCGCCTTCGTCCGCGTGTGCCTCTCACCTCCTAGCCGCTGCACGACTGGTACGGTCGCCGTCAGGGTCGCGCTGCTGGAGCTCGGGGCTCTGCCGCTGGAGGTACTTCTGCTGACGTCACTGGAGTTGGGAGTGGTGCTGGTCCCGGAGGTGCTCGTACTGGAGGTACTGGAGCTGCTGGGACTGGAGGTGCTGAGCCTGAGGGTGCTACTGCTGGAGACCCTGGGTCTGGGGGTGCTGCTGCTAGAGACACTGAGGCTGGAGACCCTGGGACTTAAGGTGCCGGTTCTGGGAATGCTGTTGCTGGTGGAGCTGGTCCGGGAGGAGCTGGTGGAGGTGCTGCTGGAGGTGCTGGAGGTGCTGGAGCTGCTGGAGGTGCTGGAGCTGCTGGAGGTGCTGGAGCTGCTGGGGGTACTGGAGCTGCTGGTGCTGGTGGCACTGCACAGCCGTGCCTCTTCTTTGCTCCACCTTCTTCGTCGTCTCAGCCACCACCTGACTCTGTGCTTCGCCAGGTTCTTAGTCTCCCTTCGTCTACTGGTCTTCCGTTACAGCCTGGCTCACCGCTGCCTGCTCCTTCTCCTTACACTGAGCAGACAGGGGGTCTTGCTGAGCGTCGTGAGCCTGCGCCGCGTCCTGTCTCGCCTGTTGTTCCTATCGTTGTGTCGCGTCAGCCGGCTGTCGCCGGCACCCACCTCGAAGTCCGTCGTCCTTCCTCTGCTACGCAGCCTGTTCCTCTGCCTTCTCCTCCTGCGTCCTCTCTGCCTGACGTTGCGGACCCTGAGTCTGACCGGTTTTGTGCTGAGCACCCTACTGTCACGCGTCTGTTAGCCACTGTTGTCACTGACCCGTCGTTTGAGTCTGCTGCTGCGTCTGCCTTGGTCGCTGAGCTTGTTGACTTTGCTGCTGCCGACGTCTAGACTACGCTCCCAATCTTGTTGCTGAGTCTGAGTCTGTCTGTCCTCCGTCCGTCGAGGGTGAGTGTGCTTTTAGCACGGACGTCCTTGAGGACAGGCACGAGGACCTTGAGTGTCCTGCGGCTGCTGCGCCTCATCTCATGGCCATGCTGCTTGCCCCTGAGGGAGAACCGGATGCACCAGACATCCCGACCCCGCGCTCTTACGCTGAGGCGATCGCGGGTGAGTACTCCTCTCAGTGGCAGACAGCCATGGACGCAGAGATGGCATCCTGAAAGTCCACAGGCACTTACGTCGATGAGGTTCCCCCTCCTGGGGCGAACATCGTCGACGGCATGTGGATTTTCAGGGTGAAGCGGCCGCCGGGTTCTCCGCCCGTCTTCAAGGCTCATTACGTTGCCAGACGGTTCAGTCAGCGTGAGGGAGTTGACTTCTTCCAGACCTTCTCCCCTACCCCAAAGATGACCACTCTTCGGGTACTACTGCACGTTGCCGCTCAGCGTGACTACGAGCTTCACTCTCTTGACTTCAGCACAGCCTTCTTACAGGGCAGCCTGCACAAGGAGATCTGGCTGCGCCGCCCACCTGGCTTCACTGGGTCGTTCCCTCCTGATACCCAGTGGAGCCTCCGCCGGCCAGTCTACAGTCTCCGCCAGGCGCCTCGTGAGTGGCACGACACACTGAGAACTACACTTGCAGCTCTTGGGTTCGCTCCTTCGACTGCTGACCCGTCGCTGTTTCTGCGTACCGACACTTCGCTGCCGCCGTTCTACATCCTCGTGTACGTCGACGACTTGGTGTTTGCCACTGCTGACACTGAGGCTCTCGCTCTGGTGAAGTCGGAGCTGCAGAAGAGACACACGTGCACTGACTTGGGTGAGCTACGCAGCTACCTTGGCTTGCAGATTACCCGGGACAGAGCACGCCGCACCATCACACTGACTCAGTCACACATGGTGTAGCAGGTCCTTTAGAGCTTCAGCTTCACGTTGTCCTCGCCACAGTCCACTCCGCTGGCTACAGGTCACTCGCTCTCAGCTCCACCTTCGGACGAGTCCGTAGAGCCGAGTGGTCCTTACGCCGAGCTAGTGGGCTGCCTCATGTACCTGATGATCTGCACTCGACCTGACCTTGCGTACCCTCTTGGCCTTTTGGCTCGCTACGTGGCTCCTGGTCGGCACCGAAAGGTGCACATGGATGCTGCTAAGAGGGTGTTGCGCTACTTGTGCAGTACATCGGGCATGGGGCTAGTGCTTGGTGGGCGGAGCGACGTTGTCCTCACTGGACACTCTGACGCGTCTTGGGTTGACGACCAGGCTATGCAGCGGTCGTCGCAGGGTTACACCTTAAGCCTTGGCTCTGGCTCTGTTTCCTAGCGCTCTACTCGCTCGTCTTCTGTTCTCAGCTCTAGTTGTGAGGCTGAGATCTACGCCACAGCCATGGCTGCACATGAGTTACGCTGGCTTACTTACCTGCTGACCGACTTGGGAGAGAGCCGCCTCGTTCTCCTCCAGTTCTGTACGTCGACAACAAGGCCGCCATTGCCTTGTGTCAGGAGCACATACTGGAGCACAGAACGAAGCACATCGCTCTGCGTTACTTCCTGGCTCGAGAGTTGCAGGAGCGTGGTCAGCTTCGTTTTGCTCACGTGGCCATTCGGGCCAACACTGCTGATATATTCACCAAGGCACTTCTGTCTGGTGATCATCAGCGCCTTTGTACTTTGTTAGGCCTTGTGCTTACGTTCCCGCACTTGCTGTAGTCTCAGCTTGTACTGTGATATATATCTATATATATATATATATATACACACCTGCATGCTTGCTATTGTTAGGTAGTGATCACTGTGATGCTATTGTTGCATATATACCTCTGCATGTGAACTGGCCTTGTGGCCCTTTGCTTGTGCTCAGTGCGTGTGGTGACGTTGTGATCCACCCTGAGCTTGTTTTGCCTTTCTTGACTGGTCTTGTGACCTCTTGCTCTCCCCCACTTTGCCTATGGGGGTGTGTCAAACATATATGCATGTTATACTTGTGTGGGCTATAGTGGGATAGCCAATATGGGGTACAACCCCATTAGGGTTTCATATTTGTACCCAACCTTCTGCTAGTTGATCCATTCCTGCATGTAGTTTCTGACAGATGATTCCAGCGGAGACAAAGGAGATGATGCAGCAGGTTAGGCATTTCTTAGCAGAGGGGTTAATACAACAATCTAGGTCGCCTTGGGCAGCACCGATCCTGTTCGCGCCTAAGAAAGACGGAGGGCGACGGAGGTGCATAGATTACCGTGCACTGAACACCGCCATCGTTAAGAATAGATTCCCGCTGCCGAGAGTAGAGGATCTTCTGGATGCAGTGCAGGGCGCTAGAATCTTCTCCAAGATCGATCTTCACTCAGGGTACCATCAGATTCGCATAGTTGCAGAGAACCAGCACAAGTCGGCGTTTCGTACGAAGTAGGGGCTGTACGTTTAGGGTTCTACCGCTCGGTTTGACCAACGCCCCTGCAACATTTCAAACGCTCATGAACGCAGTCCTCTCCGAGTTCCTAGGTTCGTTCGTTGTCGTTTACCTAGACGACATCCTGATCTTCTCCAAGTCGAAAGAGGAGCACGTGCAGCACTAGCAGAGGTCTTTGAGGTCTTGCGGAGAGGGAAATTGTACGCGAAGCAGTCGAAGTGCGAATTCTTCCTCCCTGAGGTCGAGTTTCTAGGTCACGTCATTGCTGCCAGTGGCATTAGGACTGACCCAAAGAAGATTGTAGCAGTACAGGATTTGGTTGCACCGACCTCAGTCAAGGAACTGCAGAGCTTCCTCGGTTTCGCGAATTACTACCGTCGCTTCGTTCACGGTTTCGCGAATTACTACCGTCGCTCCCGTTGTACTCGTTATCTCCGCAGTATGCATGTTCAGTGAGTTTGTGTCCATGACTGGCAACCCCGTCACATTCAATGTGCATCCCTACAACATTCAATGTGCATCCCCATCACATTCAATGTGCATCCCCATCACATTCAATGTGTATCCCCATCACATTCAATGTGCATGCCCATCACAATCGTTGTGTGTCGTTTCTATATGCATGTCCCTCCCCTCCTGCATCTCCCCCTTCTCCATGCATCTTCCTCCTCTCCATGCATCTTCCTCCTCTCCATGCATCTTCCTCCTCTCCATGCATCTTCCTCCTCTCCATGCATCTTCCTCCTCTCCATGCATCTCCCCCTTCTCCATGCATCTTCCTCCTCTCCATGCACTTCCCCATTACCAAGCGGTGGGGACAAGCAAACACCATCGGAGCTGCTCAGTCGCTTCAAGTGGGGCCATGCCTTCCTCTCCCTCAATAGGCGAGTCGTCTCCTCCTTTCTCTCTACATACTTTTCTCTCCCTTATTGCTCACCCTTATTCACGCCGATGAAGTCGGCGGCGTTCAGGCGCGAGGGATGCAGTCGTCGGCGGCTGCAGGCTCCTCGCAGGGTGACGTCGGAGGTCGACGAAGTGGATCTTTGCCGATGTCGGCGACCCAGGTGACAGCAGGCGGGATTGCACCGAGCTACGGCTACTTCAAGTTTACGCCGGATAGGATCTTGGTCACTCCCCTGCTGGTCGGTCGACCCGACATTCTCACCTGGAAGGAAGCCATCGAGCCCCAGCTGGAGATGGCCGGGCTGATCAACTTTGCTCGCGGTACCGTGGCGACGCCGGATGACCCCGACTTGCGTGCAGAATTTCGCGCCGTGCAGCTGCTGACCTCATCTCGCGGTGCTGCTCGCCAGGCGTGCAAATCGCCCTGAAGTCGTGTAGGGAGCACATTAACGCCGGCCACCGGACATGGCACTTCATTGAGTCGACCTACCAAGTCACCGATGACTTGTTCATCGCCCAGCTTGAAGGGCAGCTGACGCACCTGCGTATGGGCGACCAGGAGACTGCGACGGACTACTGCAACCGAGCTCGGCGGATTCTTGCCACCATCAGGATGGCAAGCGCAGAGTACTCGACGGCGTCGTACATCACCCATGTCATGCAGGGACTCCCGAGCAGCTACAACCTGCTGAAGCGACTGTCGATGGCGCCGAGCACGCGGGCGACGCTCAACGAGGACACGTTGACCTCGTACATCCTGCAGGACGAGGCAATGCAGGAGGCCGAGCGGTCCCAAGAGCTTGGCACAGGTGAACTACGTCGCCCCGGCGAAGCAAGGCGGTCGACCAGGGCAGCGTGGACAGTCTGGCGGCAGTGGTAGCAGTGGCTCGAAGCCGGCCAAGGAAGTCGACAAGAAGAAGTCGACCAAGGACAGCGGTCGAGGAGGAGGAAGTCGACGTCGGGAGTGCTGGCTGTGCGGCGACCCCGACCACCTCTCCTTCGAGTGCCCCGACCGCGGTGACTATGACGACGACGACGCCAAGGGAGGCCGCGGGAGGTCTGGCAGTCGTCGTCCTCGTCGAGGAGGAAACCAGCCGCGCAAGGAGAAGCAGTCGACCAAGTCGTCGACCTCGGCGAAGGACGCCGACTCCTCTGCTGGCGACGACAAGTCGGCGTCGTGCTCTCTGGTCGGCGTCGTGGAGCCGACCGTCTCGCTGGCGCCAGAGGCTGGCGAGGACTTCCAGGCGATGGCGGCAGCTGTGCAGGCAAACCCGGCCGTGGTCCTGCTCGGCAGCGGCTGTTCGCACCACCCAATGGGGACGAAGGAGGCCTTCGTCGACTTGGGGCCGAGTGGCAACGTGAAGCACGTGCGCGGCTTCAATGGGGCGCTGCAGGACATCCAGGGTTGTGGCAACGTCGCCCTGCAGGGAGACACCGGGAAGCGGGTGCTCATCCCCGACGTGCTGTACGTCCCGAACGTGGCGGCCAACCTGCTGTCGCCCGGACAGCTAAAAGAGAACGGGTGTTAAGATGCAAGAAGACGGTGACGGGATGCTGCTCGTCTCGGCGACGGGCGACGTGCTTGGTCGAGCAACGTATTCCAGCCGGGTCCTCTGCACCGACTAGCGTCCTTGCTCGGTGACGAACGCAGCAGAGGTGGTGGCTCTGCGGCAATCGTCTCGGCGAGGAAGTCGACGCCAGATAGGCTGCATGCGAGACTGGTACACGTCGGCATGGACACCATACGGAGCTCGGCGAAGCACGAGGTCGCCATTGGGCTGGACCTCAAGTCGACGTCGGGCACCGACTCACCGTGTGTCTCGTGCGTCGGCGGGAAGCTGGCGAGGCACACCTTCCCCGACCAAGGCTCCGACGCCGACGACGTGCTGGCCGTTGTGCACCTCGACCTGTGTGGGCCGTTCCGCGTGGCCGCTAAGGACGGCAGCCTATACTTCCTGCTGCTGAAGGACCGCAAGACCCGCTACGTGTGGGTGAGGCCGGTTGCCAGGAAGTCTGATTTTCTGTGGGGGTTCCAGCAGTGGCTAGTGACAATTGAGCGGCAGACGAAGAAGTCGGTGTTGATGCTGCGTTCTGACCGGGGAGGGGAGTTCCTCGGGAAGGACTTCACCGCCCTCGTGGACGGAAAGGGGATCCTCCACGACCTTACCTGCCCGTACACTCCGCAGCAGAACGGCATGGCGGAGAGGGAGATGCGGACGGTGGTGGAGTCGGTGCGGACGATGCTGCTGCACATGGGCGTGCAGCATCACTGGTGGCACCTCGCTCTGCGGCAGGCCGTCTGGGTCCGCAACTGCCTTGAGAGGTCGACGCTGCCGCCGGGGACAACACCGTTCCAGCTGCTCACCGGGAAGAAGCCCGAATTGTTGCTTGCACACGTGTGGGGCTGCATGGCGCAGTTCCTGGTCCCCGAGCAGCAGCGTGGTGGGAAGCTGAAGCCGAAGGCCCGGTGGGGCCTTCATCTCGGCGTGTCGGAGGAGAGCAAAGGCTGGGAGCTCCTCGACATCACCAACCACCGGGTGGTCACCACGTCGGACGTGGTGTTCTACGAGGACATGTCGCTGGCGTGGAAGTCGGAGCACGGGCCGGTGTCAGGACGGACGCCGACCACCCCGCCCACCGACACCTCAATGGCGATGATGCCTCTGCTCGCCAAGGTCAGTGAGCTTGCTGTTGAGGACGCCGAGGTCGTCCGTCCTCCTCCTTCCCCTCCCCCTCCGACCCCTGCCCCTCCCATCGTGGCCGACCTACGCGGGCTGACTCCGGTGTCGGCCTCCGGCGATGAGGGGAGTCGTGGGACGTCGCCTTTGGCGCTGGCCAAGAGCATCGTCGGTGGTCAACGTGACGCCCAACAAGTCGACGTGGGAGTGCAGTCGACGGGGCTAGGGGAGGAGCAGGTCGAGGAGGTGCAGCCGACTTGGGTGAAGCCGACAGGGGAGCAGGTGGCAACGTGGCCGACCCAGCAGTAGTCGGCGACCTGGCAGTCGGCAGGGGAGCTGACCGCAGGGGAGAAGTCGGTCGGGACGCCGACCGAGGTGCAGCAGGACGACGAGGATGGCGGAGCCAGCGAAGATGAAGGAAAGCAGTTGGGCGACGAGGAGCCCGCCGACGGTGACGCCGAGGAGGGTCATCCTGGACCACGGCGCACAGGTCGACTTCGGAGGCCTCCCGACTTCTTCATCCCGGCCGCCTTCACCACGGTGTATGACGTGGTCGACGAGGACGACGACCTGCTGTACGACGACGCCGAGGACAAAGACCCCGACATGCACGCCGACCCCGAGCACCGCTGGGACATCTCAACGATGACAGTGAAACAGGCGCTGGCGAGCTGGAAGGGTCCGGCGGTGAAGGCCGCCATGGAGGAGGAGATCCGCAGCCTCATCGGCATGGGGACGTGGGAGCTGGTCGAACGCCCACCCGGGGTCAACATCATGAAGAACCGGTGGGTGTTGACGACGAAGTACCACATCGACGACACCGTCGAGCGCGAGAAGGCGAGGCTGGTCGTGAAGGGCTTCACGCAGGTGTATGGCGCCGACTACGACGAGACGTACGTGCCGGTGAGCAGCTACGTCACGCTGAGGATCTTCCTCAGCATCGTCGCCGTCCTCGACTTCAACCTGATGCAGCTCGACATGAAGAACGCCTTCCTGCAGAGCAAGCTCGACCGCGTGCTGTACATGTACCAGCCGGACTACTTTAACGACGAGACCGGTCGGGTGTGTAAGCTGCTGAAGAGCCTCTATGGGCTGAAGCAGTCGCCGCTGCTGTGGTACAAGGCCCTCAACGACGTGCTGGTCGGCGCTGGCTGGAAGAAGAGCCAGGTCGACGAGGCCCTCTACTTCAAGGTCGGTGACAAGGTGACCTGCTGGGTGCTGGTCTACGTCGACGATCTGCTCGCCGCCAGCAGCAGCACCGCGATGCTGAAAGAGTCGAAGGATCTGCTGGAGGCCGCCTTCGAGCTGCGTGAGATCTCGCCGGTGCAGAAGTACCTCGGGCTGGAGATCGTGCGCGACAGGTCGGCGAGGAAGCTGTGGCTGCACCAGCAGGGCTACGCCAACAAGCTGCGTAGGCGCTTCCTCGACCAGGAGCAGACCGGGCGCACCCCGAAGACGCCAGTTTCAGTCGACGCCTACGCCGAGCTCACCTTCGACGACGAGGAGGCGCAGGAGCGCCAGGAGGAGGAGTACCGGCAGAAGGTCGGCTTGCTGCAGTTCGCGGCGACGACGACGAGGCCAGACATCGCCTTCGCCTGCAGCAAGCTGGGGAGCGGCCTCATGGTGAGGAGCGACCAGCACTGGCGCGAGGTCGACCATTGCCTTGCCTACCTCGCCAACACACGTGACACCGCCCTGGAGTTCGGCGGTGGACCTGAGTCGCTGCAGCTGGTCGGCTACGTGGACGCCGACGATGCCGGTGACAAGCAGAACAGGACGAGCCAGCGCATCAAGTGCGCGACGCTGTCGTTGACCGAGTCGGAGTACGTGGCGGCCGTCGAAGCCGGCAAGGAGGGACGCCGACTTCGCTTCCTCCTGGCAGAGTTCCAGCAGCTGGACGCTGGAAGGCCGACGGTCCTGAGGGTGGACAACAAGTCGGCCATCACAGTCGCCGAGGGCATGGGGTTGACGGGCAACCTCAAGCACATGGAGCGACGACAGGCCTGGCTGCAGCACATGGTGAAGCGGGGGAAGTTTTCGCTGCAGTACATCCCGACCGCTGAGCAGCCGGCCGACTTCCTGACGAAGGCGCTGCACTATCCGGCCTTCAACCGGTGCTCCGTTGCAATCGGCCAAGTGCGTCTGGCCGACGTGGGCGACGGCGACGACGACGTGCAGCAGTAGGTGCCATGCCCTCTTGCATGGCTGGTGCGGTGGACGACGTGCTGTGTGTTGGGTGCACGTCGACGAGCTTTTCTCCGAGAAGTACTGCCGTGTGGGCTGGGGGCCCAAGCATGAACGCGGCAGGGGAGTGTCAACGGGAGTTGTGTGTTGGCCCCGTCCTCGCTTGGACGGAGCCGACTTCGTGGTCGGGTGTAGGGGTGCAGCCGACCTGCAGCAGTGGGCGAGCTGGTCGACGGGGTTGGTCGACCTGCACGAGGAGCCACTGCATGGGCGCCGACTTTGGGAGGGCGCCAACTTCGGGTGGTCGACCTGGGAAGTCGACCTGCAGAGGACGTCGACCTGGTGACGCCTACCTGAGGCAGCAGACTTGGATGGTCGGCTGACAGAACTGCTGGTCGACCTGGTTGGTCGACCAGGCCTGCTGGTCGACTTGGTGGCTGGTCGACCAGGCGTGAGGTCGACCTGATGGTCAACCGGACATGGTGGTCGACGAAGGAGGGGCCGACGTCGACCGTGACGAAGGGATTCAGGACGCCGTGCAGCTGGGGCGTCGAGTAGCAGGGCGTCAACTTGGTGACGCCGACTTCGGGTAGCCGACTTTGGGGTCGGCTGACAACTGTGCTGGTCGACGAGGAGCTGGTCGACCAGGAGTGACGTCAACCTGTAGCTGGTCGACCTGGGGTAGTGGTCGACCTGGTGAGGTCGACTTGAGGTGGCCGTCGACCTGGGTGGTCGACAGGCACACATGGGAGCAGCTGGTCGACGTGGTTGCCCGGTCGACCAGGTTACCTGGGTGACGAGGGTCTACGAAGGCACGCGAAGGTCGCCCAGGCGATGTTGGCGAGGACGACCTCGGTAGTGGTATCCCGAGGTCGACATGGCTGATCAGAAGCAGTCGTCAGCACGAAGTTGACTTGGTGTGTGCGCTGTGCAGGTGACGAGGCACTGCACGCCAATCATCTGCAAGCACCTGCGAAGCGGGTGCGATGCTGGACTGCAGGAGCAACGCTGGCACGCCATCGACTTGCGCTGTTGTCACGCCGTCGACCTGCAGCGTTGGCAAGCCGCGACTCTGCACTGCTGGAGCGCGGTCGACCAAGTCGTGCTGGCACGCGGTCGACCGTGCCGCGCTGGCAGTAGACTTGCTTGCATGCTAGCTCTGATGAAGTCTAGCCTTGGCAACTTCATTGTATCTTTTGTTGTGAACTTTTGCTAGTGAAACTCTTGCCAACTTTCCCTGTGAACCAGCAAGTAGTGCAAGCACGAGTAAACGACTAAGTGGATGAACGCAGAGATCACACGAGCACCCGTGCCTAGCCCGTAGTCTAGCTCCCGTTGTACTAGTTATCTCCGCAGTATGCATGTTCAATGAGTTTGTGTCCATGTTTGGCATCCCCATCACATTAAATGTGCATCCCCACAACATTCAATGTGCATCCCCATCACATTCAATGTGCATCCCCATCACATTCAATGTGTATCCCCATCACATTCAATGTGCATCCCCATCACATTCAATGTGCATCCCCATCACAATCATTGTGTGTCGTTTCTATATGCATGTCCCTCCCCTCCTGCATCTCCCCCTTCTCCATAAATGTGAGGATCTGGTTCAGGAAAGATTGAACTATTGAATGATGCACCTGGGTACAAGGCGAGGCTATATATAGGCTCGACACAAAGGCAGTAACCCTGGTGTTACTAGAAGGTTCCGCGGGTCGCGAAGCGTCCCGAACGGGTCCTTCCCGAATTCGGTAGAAGGCAATTCGGTGGCAACCGAAAAGCCTAGAATTCGGTGCACTCAACCTAGTTCGGTGCCTATAACTATAATAAATATAGTAAAGCAACGAACCTAGGAAATCTAGCAAAAGCAAGCAAAATAAAGCAAAGCTAAGCTAGATAATGCATAATAAAGCATAATCAAGCTAGTAAATCATAGCAAAGCCGTCGTACTCTCACACGTCCCCCCCTCAAAGCTGGGTGGCGTGAGATACACCCTGCTTGACAAGATAATCCTTGAGAGCACGGCGTGCGTTGCCCATATCAGCTTCTGCAACCCAACTGTCCTCCGACGGGTCGTATCCCTTCCAACGTATCAGGAACTCGAGCGTGTTGCCGCGTCTGCGTCGATGAGCGAGAACTCGTTCCACCTCGTACTCTGGTTCATCCTGTACGAGAACAGGTGGTGGTGGCGGTAGCTGTCGTCCTGTGAACTGCTGGTTGGGGTCCTTGTAGGGCTTCAGTAGCTGAACATGGAAAGCGTTGTGAAGCTTCCACGTAGTAGGTAAGCGCAAGCGGAATGTAACTGGTGTCACCATTGCCTCAACGCGAAAAGGACCACAGAAGCGAGGCCGGAGCTTGGACGGAATGTGGGACAAGTCCAAGTTGCGTGTGTCAAGAAGCACCTGATCTCCGACTGCTACTGAGTGATCTCGTCGCTGTCGATCGGCATACTGCTTCTGGGAGTTCTGCATCGTGGTGAGACGTCGCTGAGTCTTCTCCCATAGCTGCTGCATGGTGGTGACGAAGTCGTGTGCGGCTTGGACGTGTGCCGGTGTAGTTGGCTGCTGTGGTGTGAGTGGTTCCCGTCCATAGCACAGGAAGAATGGAGATTTCCCTGTGGCCGCATGTGAAGCGTTGTTGTAAGCGAACTCAAGCGTCGGTAACTGTAGATCCCAGTGGCTGATGTCGTCCTTGCAAGCTGTGCGCAGTAACTGTTCAACCACCTGATTGAGTCGCTCAGTCTGTCCGTCAGTCTGGGGGTGGTACGCTGAAGACATCGCAAGCTTAGTCCCCAACAGTCCCATGAGTTCCCTCCAGAACTTACTAGTGAACTTTGGGTTTATGTCTGAGATGAGTGTAGCGGGGATGCCGTGAATGGTGATGATGCGGTCGAAGAAGAGGCGAGCAGTTGCTTCAGCAGTAGCTGTGGCGTTGGTCGGTATGAAGTGACCCATTTTAGAGAACTTATCGATCACTACGAGGATGGAATCATGTCCCCGTGAGGTCGAGGGAAGTCCTGTGATGAAGTCGAGGCTAACGACCTGCCATGGCTGCTCCGGTACGGGTAGAGGCTGAAGTAACCCTGCTTTCTTCTGCTTGCTACTCTTCATCCGCTGGCACGTGTCGCATGAGGTGACGAACTGCTGCACGTCTGCTGCCATCCGGGGCCAGTAGTAATACTTCGCTATTCCTGCTAACGTCTTGTTGCTCCCGAAATGTCCCGCGTATGCCACGTCGTGGAACTCCTCCAGTAAGATCTGTCGGAGCGGGGCATAGTTCGGTACCCAAATCTTTCCCGATCCCTTTCTTACAGCTAAGTCATTCTCCCACTGTAACAGCTTCTGTTTCTCTGCTGTAGCGATCTCTGCGTCCACGGAGTATCCATGTTGGAATAGACCCTTGAGTAGAGGGTTCATCCCGTCGAGCTGGATGCCTGCTACGTGACCGGGGCGGCTCAACGCGTCTGCTTTGTTGTGTAGCTCGGGCTTGTAGACGATGTCGTAGTGGAAGTGGGTCTCCAAGAAGTCTACCCACCGCACCTGTCGTCGTGAGAGTGTCGGCTGCGACTTCAGGTATTTGAGGCTGCAGTGGTCAGTGTAAACTGTAGTCTTGGCTCCCTCTAGGTAACACCTCCACGCCTTGAAGGCTGTGACTATCGCTAAGGCTTCCTTGTCATGGATGGGGTAATTCAGTTCTGCTCCGTGTAGCTTCTTACTGAGGTAGGCGATGGGTTGCAAACCGCGTCCGTGATCCTGCATCAGTACTACTCCGACTGCTTGGTCACTAGCGTCTGCTTCCACCACGTAGTCTCTGTCTGGGTCCGGTAGGATGAGTACTGGCGCTGTAGTCAGTGCTGTCTGTAGCTGCTCCATGGCTTGCTGTTGAGGAGTATCCCATTTATAGGGCGTATCCTTCTTCAGTAGGTTGGTCAGTGGCGCTGCTATCTTAGCGTACTGCGGCACGAACCTGTTGTAGTAGTTGGCGAAGCCTAGGAACTGCTGCAACTCCTTCACGTTCTCTGGAACTTTCCACTTCTTGACAGCTTCGATCTTCCGCGGGTCCACGTGTACGCCCTCGGCACTCACCATATGCCCGAGAAACTGCACCTTCTTCAGGGCGAAGTCGCTTTTCGACAGCTTCACGTAGAACTTGTTCTTCCGCAGGATCTCGAAGACTTTCCGCAGATGCTCCACGTGCTCCTTCATGGTTTTGGAGTAGATCAATATGTCGTCCAGGTACACTACCACGCACTCGTCCAGCAGGGGCCGTAGGATGTGGTTCATCTCCGCTTGGAACGTCGCTGGTGCGTTGCAGAGTCCGAACGGCATCACTAAGTACTCGTAGGAGCCGTATCTGGTACGGAACGCCGTCTTGTGGATCGAGTTGTCCGCCATCTTGATCTGCCAGTAACCCGACCGTAGGTCCAGCTTCGAAAACACCGTCGCACCACGCAGTTGGTCTAGAAGATCGTCTATGCGCGGTATGGGGTATTTGTTCTTGACTGTCTGTTTGTTCAGTGCGCGGTAGTCGATGCACATCCGTAAACTACCGTCTGGTTTTGGAGTGAAGAGAACCGGTGCGCCGTAGGGAGAGGTGGATGGGCGGATCAGTTGTCTGTCCAGTAGATACTCTATCTGTTTCTTCATGTCTGTCTGTTCGGTCGGACTCAGTCGGTATGGTGCACGTGAGACGGAATTCGCACCTGGTTCCTCCACGATCTCGTGCTCGTGGGTGCGCGCTGGAGGTACTCCTGCAGGTAGGTCGTCTGGCATGATATCCTGGTACTGCTCCAACACCTCCTTTACTGCTGCAGGTAGCTCCGAGTTCGGCTTTTCCTCCTCTGCTGCTGCCATAACCAGTGCTAAGTAACCCGTGTTACTTTCATACACCGTCCGTTCGAACCGCGCCAGTGTCGTTTCAGGAACATCCCCTGTATCCGTCCAGCTTCGCAGCTCCACACGTTTCCCGTTGTTGTAGATACACGCCTTCCGGTTGACCCTGTCAATCTCGGGGTTGAACCGCTTCAGAAAATCACGCCCCAAGATGAAATCTAAACCCTTGATGTTCGTGATCGGCAACGTCGGCTTCCACCTTAACGCCCCTATCTGCAGCTGCAGTGTTGACTCGCCGTGGATGGGAAGCTTCGTACCGTCCACCATCGTTGCTGTAAACTGGGTCTCCTCCGATGACTCTCCGATTTTCTCCAACGTCCCGCGGTCGCACACCGAGTGGGACGCACCACTGTCCACCAGTGCCTGGAGGCGTCGCCCGTTGCAGATCACCTCGAGTACTAGTGGCTGCTGCCGCTCCGAGTAGGTGTAGATGGTGTTGCTTACAGGATCATAAGGTAGATCAAATGTGTCGTCCCTTGGTCCTGCGCTCGAAGCTGCTGACTCAGTTTCCAACTTAGCAGGGATAGAAGGATTTATCCGAGGCCGATTCAGCTTCTCTAGGGCCTGGAACCTTCCCCTAAGCCTTTGCAGCTGTGTAGGCTCCTGTGGGGAACGGCCGGGAGCCTTTGAACAGGGCTGCTGGGAGAGAATATTAACTCCTCGGAACGCTCGACCCTTATTAGCGCTCCGGAGTAGGGTCCCCATACTACCCGGTACCGGTTTAATTTCTGACTCTCCCTTAAAATAGGCTTGAAAACCACGAGAAGTAATATTCTTACTTGTCGGGGTGTACGGCTGGAGTTTCCCAGTCGGTGCAGAGTCTTGTTTCGCGGAGTCTCCATTTGTCTCGGCGTTTTCCCCTGGTGCCGGCTGGTCGTGACGTTTTAAATTCGCGCCACCGTATTCTCCTTTTTTCGCCCTCTCCGAAGTTGCCACGTTGTCCGTTTTCTGCTTCGGGGGTGCTACACTGTTCTTGCCCTTCAGCTCCGTACGTACTTTCTTCATTTTCCAACACGCCAAGATACGATGTCCTGTAGCGCCGCAAAATTCGCACGTCGCATTTTTTGCTAGCCGCTGCGTCGCATCGTCCTTGTCGTTCTCCATCGGGTCGGCAGTCGTGGGTGATGCCAATCGCTCCATGCCACTAGTTGGCTTGTTGCGTCGTGTTCCGTAGTAGCTACTGTTCAACGCGTCGAACTGTCCGATCAGTGCTGCCCGAAACTGCGCCCACGTCTCTTCGCCTTGGACTATTCGGTTACTAAACCACTCTAGAGCTGGGCCTCGTAACAGTGTTGCTGCGAGCCGTATGCGCAATGCGTCTTGGTTGAGGGTCGTGCATCCAACGGCTTCGAAGAAATTTTATAATACAGCTACAAATCGACAGACGTCGCTCCCTTTCGCTCTAGGATCGAACGCGTCTGGTCGCCTCGGCTTTACTGCTTCGAGATTAAATGTAGCTGCTGCCGTTGTCGCAGGTACAATTATCGGTGTCGCCGTCGTCGCTTCTGCTGCTGCTGCGGCTACCGATTGGTTCGCAAGGAGTTTTTCGAGTCGTGGGAGCGCCGCAAATATCTGCTTATGCTCAGCACGTAACTCCGCGATTTTTCGTATAAAGAAATCTCTATTTCCCTCCCTATTGGCGATTTACAGAAAGATGCGCGACGAAAATAATTGAATTTCGGGTGCTGGTCGACTTACTGCGAGTCGAATCGACTGTAGAATCGACGAGCTCGAATTCTGTATGTCGCGGTAATCTCCCCTAAGCGAAATTCGCGTCCGATCTCGGCCGTTGAGGAGAAACTTGATATGTCGATCGAAATTCCAACTTTTTCACCAATATTCCTGAGGGGTGTTCAAAACCGAATCGAGGGGGACTTAGAAAAAATCGCGCGGAACTGGTTTTACATACCCGTATCGGCGCGTCCGTCGTCGCCCCCGCGGTTTTTAAAGGCCGGAACTAAGCGGAAGAAGAACTCGAGTGTAAACCTGCTCTGATACCATGTCAGAATCCCAGCCACTAACCACTGGGATAAAAGGGCTTGTTTGTATAGCGGGTGAGTGCGCCCATAACCCCCCAGGCCAACATGCCTGTAACCCTTCCCTAGGATCAATCAGGGATCACCAGTGGACCTCTGACACCCCCCCGCACTGGGATGCCCGAAGTGCACACACCGGGATTCGAACCCGAGGCCTTCGCTCTGATACCAAGTGTGAGGATCTGGTTCAGGAAAGATTGAACTATTGAATGATGCACCTGGGTACAAGGCGAGGCTATATATAGGCTCGACACAAAGGCAGTAACCCTGGTGTTACTAGAAGGTTCCGCGGGTCGCGAAGCGTCCCGAACGGGTCCTTCCCGAATTCGGTAGAAGGCAATTCGGTGGCAACCGAAAAGCCTAGAATTCGGTGCACTCAACCTAGTTCGGTGCCTATAACTATAATAAATATAGTAAAGCAACGAACCTAGGAAATCTAGCAAAAGCAAGCAAAATAAAGCAAAGCTAAGCTAGATAAAGCATAATCAAGCTAGTAAATCATAGCAAAGCCGTCGTACTCTCACAATTCATCTTCCTCCTCTCCATGCATCTTCCTCCTCTCCGTGCATCTTCCTCCTCTCCATGCATCTCCCCCTTCTCCATGCATCTTCCTCCTCTCCATGCACTTCCCCATTACCAAGCAGTGGGGACAAGCAAACATTATCGGAACTGCTCAGTCGCTTCAAGTGGGGCCATGCCTTCCTCTCCCTTAATAGGCGAGTCGTCTCCTCATTTCTCTCTACACGCTTTTCTCTCCCTTATTGCTCGACCTTCCCCTGTCTCTCTGTCTCTCTGCTTTCCGTACCTTCCACGCCTCCCCCTTTGCCCCTTCCTTCAGCTTTCGTTTCAGTCACTACCTCCTCCCATTCTGACTTTTCCTCCTCTTCTCTCTCTCCCCTGCCCTTCTCTCACCTCCACTCTCCCTTTGTCCCCTATTATCCCTCTGCTCCACCCACCACTACCTTGCGCTACCTTGTGCCTTCAACCCCTCCCACCGCTTCCCCACCTTTGCCTGCAGCGAGATGTTGGCAACGTATGTGGTGTGTGCAAGCAAGGCAAAGACGTTAGCCTCACCATTCCTCTCCTCCCTCCTCTCCACCATCCCGTTCCCTTCCCTCTCGCTGCTCCTCCCTCCCTTTGCTCGTCCCTTCGCTCATTCCTTTGCTCGCAAATGCTGTGAGCTGCTAGAGGCGTATGCGGCGTGTGCGGACGGAGCGGAGGTGATAGCGGCGCAGCACAGGTGGATGGAGAGGGAGGCTGAGCTCGCTCAGGCCAGACATGCCGGCACAAATGTGCCTTCCCCAGGTGATGCACAGATGTGTCTTCCCAAGGTGATGCACAGATGTGCCTTCCCCAGGTGATGCACAGATATGCCTTCCCAGGTAACGCCTACTAATTTTTGTTCAGTTTTACTGGAAGATTCCGTACCATACAGCTTCACCATTTATAACCCCCTCATTCAAAATCTCCAGCTGGAAACATCCGAACGTGCCTTGATTCCCTCCTCTCCACTCCTCCCCCTTGGCGATCTCTCACCCCAGGCAACAGCGGAAGCGACTCAGAAGGGTTTGATTCAGATGATGACGCAGCACCTTTGTTCCGCAACCCGAATCATGGTGCTGGGTGGGGGAGAGGGGGGATAGGAGGAGGAGGAGGAGGAGGAGGAGGATGAGGAGGAGGATGAGGAGGATGAAGAGGAGGTTGAGGAGGAGGTTGAGGAGGAGGAGGATGAGGATGAGGGTGAGGAGGAGGAGGAAGGTGAGGAGGAGGAGGAAGATGATGAGGATAGAGATTGGAGGAAGGAGGGGAAGGATAAGGGTGGTAAGGTTGAAGGGAAAGGTGAGGGGCCGGGGGAGAGCACCAGACGGGGGCAGTGGGGGAGGGGGAGGGGGAGGGTCACAGGAGGCAGGCGAAGATGAGTGCAGTGCAGGGATGCTTCTGACTCTGAGTGAGCCACTGTACAGAGTTCTCCAGGATCGCAGACCATTGCAACGAGGATTGCAGGATTGCAGTAGGTTTCAAACGAGGTCACACAACCTGGATATGCCACATTCGGGTACTAGGGCTTCACTTGTGATCTTACTGGTACGGTATGTGCTGATTCTGACCTGACCACTCTTAGCAACTGGGGGTATGATCGGCCGGTGTCGATGGCCGATCTGCAGCGAGCTGTTTCTGCTGCTGTGCACGAGGAGCGGAATGGGCAGGTGAGCCAGAGCAATTCGCCTCGCGTCGCTCCAATGCATGCGTCTCTTCCTCCAGCTGCGCCCTATGCGTCGGCGCCTCCTCTTCCCCAATCGGCCGTTCCTCCTCCTCATGCTCCCTCAGCATCTGCTGCTGCACTTGGGAACTGTATGCGCCTGCCGTGGGTTCCTCCTGTGGAAGGGGGACCCGTGACGGATCAGTATCCATCTCTGCTGCCTGTCGATCCTGCTCCGTTGGCTGCTCCGCTACCTCAACAGTTGCTGGTGGGGCCCTCTTCTTCCGCTTTTGTGCCGGAGGCATCTCTGGGGCAGCTGTGGCGCCTCTCTGAGGGCCTGCGGGCTGTTCACCTGATTCAGGTGTATGGTCATGCGGCTCTCGCCCAGGGTGTTACTCTGGACAGTGGCCATCGGGACAAGTGCCTAGATGCCGCTGATCGGCTGGGCGAGCTCCTGGCGCCCGTGTTGGCTGCGCCCGCGCGGGGTGGAGCTGCGGGCGTTGGACAGCTTGGGACGACAGTCCGCGGGCTGCGCCGGTTTTTGCGCGCAGGGACTACAGTCGACTTGAATGGCGCAACCACAGTGGTGGTGCGCGAGCTTCATCGCTCTCCGACGGGTCTTCTCGCCGTCCTTGACGCGGATCAGATGTAGGATCCGCACGTGCTTGCTCCATGTTGTCGCTAGTAGGTGTAACCTCCTGCCATGTGTGTATGCCTTGATGATATAAGTTGATGATGCTGGTGACGTGCTTGCCGTCCCCGCGAGCCGCTCGGTTTGGGAGAAGAACTGAACCCAAAACCGAATAATGAAGATGAAACAAGGCCTCTAAGGCCTTTATACTAGGGCTAGAGAGGCTAGGGAGGCTGAGGGGAGGCTTGAGAGGGCTCTCTCTCTCTCTCTCTCTCTCTCTCTCTCTCTCTCTCTCTCTCTCTCTCTCTCTCTCTCTCTCTCTCTCGAACGGTCCTTTGTATTGATTGGAAAGAGAAAACAGCAAAGGCAAGCCAGCAAATGCAACAAACGGTATGAAAACTATTCCCTTCCTTCTCCCCCCCCCCCCCCCCCCCCCCCCTAGATGACTATTCACTACCAATCCCTGGTTCCAGGGTAGGAAAGCACTCCCCCGGGTCTAGGAACCCCTCGGGGCCTCCTAGGGCAGGGTTCTCCTTTTGGGCTGCAAGTCTCTCTCTCTCTCTCTCTCTCTCTCTCTCTCTCTCTCTCTCTCTCTCTCTCTCTCTCTCTCTCTCTCTCTCTCTCTCTCTCTCTCTCTCTCTCTCTCTCTCTAATGGTCCGTATATTGATAAGCCAGAAGGGTACTTACATGCAATGAGAGACAGCAGGTACTAACATGCAAGGTAGCCTAGACTTTCCAACCCCACTAAGCCACCTAGAGCTCCAGAAGAGGCTCTAGGACGGTAAAGCAGTCCCCTAGGTACAATTCTTGCCCTATCCCTCCTACAGGCGGGTTCTCTGCAGCTGCCGCCTCTCCTAACTTGATCATGAGTCCCACGGATTGGGCCCTCTGCAGTGCAACCGACCACCTCTGCCTGAACTGGTGCAGAAACTTAGCGGCATGATAGGATTTGGAGTCGGCGTTGAAGTATCGCCGAGCCGCCGTGTCTGCAAGGAGTTTCAGGAACACAGGGACCTCCGCACAAGGGCAGCCGTAGGTCTCTACGGCGAGGGGGAAGAAGCCCACTGTCTCTGGCAGGTTCTCATAGTGCTTGATCTTCTTATCCGCCTGCTCCCGGGCCGCCCATCCCCTGCCTTTCTTGGCCTCCGGGTCCCTGGTACTAATAGGGTCTGTAACTGTCACATCACACACCCAAACTGCCCCACTGCTTCTGTCTGTCATGGTGAAATCCGCTGTCTGCTCCTCTATGGGGCAGTAAACATTTGTTTCCTGATGCACGATGAACCCCGCGTCTTGCGCCATGCTGATGCAAGCGTCGCGAAGCTCATTATGAGTATTCGTGCGGTGCTTCCCCGTGCCACAGCGGAAGAGGTGGTTGGGGAGGCGCGGGTCTGTGATAGCGGTGCGGTCTGCACAGTCACAATTCTTCGGGGTGGAGAAAGGGAGGCCTAACCGGAAGCGCACGGCGTTGCTGAAGTGTACCGGGCCGATGCGACGTGAGGAAGCTACCGGGACCGCCGTCAGCCAGTCCCCTGTGCCGTAGCCTGTGAGTGAGAACATTCTCTGTGTGTGCCCGGAGAGTGGATTCAGTCTCATTTGCCTCGTCTCCTGGACCTGAACCGCGTATCTACTCCCCTGTACTTTCAGGCCCAGTGTGTGCTGGAGCTTGATGTCCGACCGAGAGAGCCGCTCCTGGTCAACTACGTCGCGTGCGTCTGAGGGTAGGGCTGTCTCGCACTCTGTGAGCCAGGAGTGAAGCGGTGTGGTGCTGTCTCGGGGCAGAATCATGTGGCTGTGTGCTCGGGTCAGTGCTGTGTCTGGCGCTAGCGTCAGGGAGGAAAAGAAGAGTGCGGCCTGTGTGAAGCTGGCTACGAATCCGTAGACCCCTTCTACGAGTGGGTCTGTCAGTCCTAAGCCGCCCAGGGATGAGGGAAGCGAAGCCTGCGTCCACACTCTCGACTGCTCCGTGCTACAGGTAGGGACTTTATGTTAAACTGTATTATGCTTGTAGGCTGTAGTGGGGTAGCCAATATGGGGTACAACCCCAACTAGGGTTTCATATTTGTACCCAAACTTCTGCTAGTTCAATCATTCTTGCCTAGCTATTCTGAAATGGTATTCAGAGCAGGAGGTCCCTAGGACCTACCGACCGTTTTTTTTAAGGGCCCACCACCGCTCGCATGCGGTTACCACGCTACCCCGTACCCTAGCCTCGTAGCGCCCTCGTGCGCCCTCGTTAGCGCCCTCGCGCGCCCCTCGTTAGCGCCCTCGCGCGCACCCTCGTTAGCGCCCTCGCGCGCCCCTCGTTAGCGCCCTCGCGCGCCCCTTGCTAGCGCCCTCGCGCGCCCCTCACTAGCGCCCTCGCGCGCCCCTCGCAGTGTCGCCCGCCCGCCGAGCCGCCCGCTCGCAGCCCGCTCGTCCTGCTGCCCGCTTCGCAGCCCGCCCGCCCGCTCGCTGCCCGCTTCGCGGCCCGCCCGCCACGCAGCCCGCCCGCCCGCTCGCTGCCCGCTTCGCGGCCCGCCCGCTTCGCAGCCCGCTCGCTCGCTGCCCGCTCCGCGGCCCGCCCGCTTCGCAGCCCGCTCGCCCGCTCGCTGCCCGCTTCGCGGCCCGCCCGCCCGCTCGCTGCCCGCTTCGCGGCCCGCCCGCTTCGCAGCCCGCTCGCTCGCTGCCCGCTTCGCGGCCCGCCCGCTTCGCAGCCCGCCCGCCCGCTCGCTGCCCGCTTCGCGGCCCGCCCGCCTCGCAGCCCGCTCGCCCCGCTGCCCGCTTCGCGGCCCGCCCACTTCGCAGCCCGCCCGCCCGCTCGCTGCCCGCTTCGCGGCCCGCCCGCTTCGCAGCCCGCTCGCCCCGCTGCCCGCTTCGCAGCCCGCCCGCCCGCTCGCTGCCCGCTTCGCGGCCCGCCCGCTTCGCTGCCCGCTCGCAGCGCCGCCCGCCCGCCCGCTACCTGCTTCGCAGCGCCGCCCGCTGCCTCACTGCCCGCTTGCTGCGTCCCCTCTGCTGCTGCCGCTGCTCTGCTGTGCCCTCACGCCTGAGCTATGGCCTCTATTCGCGTTCTTTCCTTCGATGCTGAGGGCCGTCCCGTGCAGTTCACTTCCTGGCTCGACGACCTGCAGTTGTATCTTATGAGCAATAGCACGGACCACATCTCCCTCTATGACTACGCGTCTGGTGCTGCCGCTGCTCCTGCTGCCACAGCCGAACTTAGTGTTCGTTCCCACTGGCAGACTCGTGACGCAGCTGCTCGCCTAGCCATTCGTAGTCACCTGCCGCTAGCTGAGCTCGAGCATTTTGGCGACTGCAAATCCGCTAAGGCCCTGTACGATGCTGTCGTTGCTCGCTACTCCTCGCCTGCCACAGCCGAGCTTAGCCGCCTCATGCTGCCGTACCTGTTCCCCGATCTGTCCACCTTTACTACAGTCGCCGATCTTATCACCCACCTTCGCACTAGTGATGCTCGCCTGCGTGCCGCCCTTCCCACCGAGTTCTGCGCTAAGAACCCCCCTCCACTGTACTGGACACTCCACTTCATAGTCACCCGTCTCCCTGACACCCTCCGCTCAGTTCGAGACCACTTCCTTGCTCGCTGTCCCACTGAGCTCACAGTCGCCCTCCTAGAGGAGCAGCTGCTCGCGGCCGAAAAGAGCATTGTAGCTGTTGGTGCTGCTCGTGGCGCTCCTCGCACCCCCATCTTTGAGGGGTGTTCTCCCTCTCCCCTCGCTCCCTCCTACGCTGCTGCTGCTGCTGTTGACTTCCTTGGTGCTGAGTCTGTTGGCGCTGCTTCTGCTCCTGGTGGGAGGCGCCGCACCGGCAAGGGCAAGGGGGGCAAGGGTGGTGGTGGTGGCGCTGGGGGGGGAGGAGGTGGGGGAGGTGGGGGGGGAGGCGGTGCTGGAGGGAGCGGTGGCGGGAGCGCTGGTGGGAGTGGGGTCGGTGGTGGAGGCGGGGGCGGCGGCGGAAGCAGTGGCAGTAGTGGCGGCGGTGGCGGTGGCGGCGGTGGCGGTGGTGGCGGTGGCGGTGGTGGCGGTGGCGGTCGGAGCGGTGGTAGTGGTGGCGGCGGCGGTCGGAGTGGAGGCACTGGCTCGGGCCAGAGCTCCCAGCAGCAGCAGCGTCCCCAGACGACCCAGCAGCTTCGTGAGTGGCTTGCTCAGCGTGGGACGTCGGGGGGCAGTGGCCGCTGTTCTTATGTCATTCGCACAGGTGACCGCAAGGGACAGACGTGTGGGAGGTTCCACACCCCGTACCGCTGCTTCTCCCGCCTTGACGACGCTTGGCGTGAGGAGATGGGCGCGGATGTTGAGCGCCCCCGCTGGGCTGAGCTCATGAGGGCTGGTGTTGATGTCTTTGCTCTTGACTATGATGCTATTATTGCTGCCATGTATGCATTGACTGTTAGTGCCGAGGGAGACTGTTACTTGTGTGTGCCGCCTGACCCAGGTATAGAGCCCGCTGCCCTGGGTACTAGTGAGTCTGCTCTCTCTGGTATGGTGCCCCCTGTACTTGCTCCCCCCAGTGCTGTCCCGGCTGGTTTCGAGTCTGCTCTCTCAGGTACAGCACCCACACAGACTCCTCTCTCAGGTACCGCACCGGCTGAGGCCTGTCACACCTTCACCCTTGACTCAGGTGCTTCCCGTTGCTTCTTTCGTGACAGTACTGAGCTCACACCGCTTCCTGCACCGGTCCCAGTCTCCTTGGCTGACCCCTCTGGGGGCCCAGTCCTTGCCCAGTCCACCACTGTCCTCCCTTGTCCGGCGGTTCCGTCTGGCTCGTTGTCGGGTTTCCACCTCCCCTCGTTCTCGACGAACCTGGTGAGCAACGCTGTCATCCAGGATCAGTGGGTTGACACCTTTACCCCTGGAGGACAGCGTGTGGCGATCTGCACGTGCTCCAGGACCGGCCGTCACCTGGCTACGTTTACCCGTCGGCCGGGGTCGAGTCTCTACACACTGACCACTGCGTCTCCTCAGGTCGCTGCTGTCGGTCAGGTGTCTGCGTCAGGTCTGGTAGCCCACGCCTGTGAGTGTCGTTCCCTGTCGCACCAGACTCTTCTCTGGCACCACCGCCTGGGTCACCCCTCCTTGCCACGCCTTCGTGGCATGCACCGTCGCCACCTTGTGTCTGGTCTTCCCAGGTCCCTCCCTCCCCTCCCTGCCTCGCCTGCGCCGCCTTGCCTTCCTTGCGTCGAGGGGCGGCAGCGCGCCGCTCCTCACTCCTCCTCGTTCCCCCCGACAGAGGCTCCTCTGCAGACCCTCCACCTGGACGTGTGGGGCCCAGCCCGCGTTCGTGGTCAGGGCGGTGAGCGGTACTTTTTGCTGGTTGTCGACGACTACTCGCGTTACACCACGGTCTTCCCCTTGCGCACCAAGGGTGAGGTCCCTGCTGTTCTGATCCCTTGGATCCGCACGGTTCGTCTCCAGCTCCGCCGCCGTTTCCGGACGGATCTTCCTGTCCTGCGTCTGCACTCTGACAGAGGTGGTGAGTTTTCCTCCGATCTCTTGAGGACCTTCTGTCAGGCGGAGGGCATCGAGCAGACCTTCACGCTTCCGGACTCCCCACAGCAGAATGGGGTTGCTGAGCGCCGCATTGGCCTGGTCATGGAGGTCGCTCGTACCTCCTTGGTCCACGCGGCGGCTCCCCATTTTCTGTGGCCGTTTGCTGTCCGGTACGCCGCGCATCAGCTCAACCTCTGGCCCCGTGTCTCCTTGCCGGAGACCTCGCCCACACTGCGTTGGACGGGGGAGGTTGGCGATGCGTCGCGCTTCCGGGTGTGGGGTGCTCGTGCCCTTGTCCGCGATACGTCCGCGGACAAGCTCTCCTCCCGCACGCTTCCCTGTGTCTTCCTTGGCTTTGTCCCTGACGCGCCGGGCTGGCAGTTTTACCACCCCACCTCGCGCCGGGTCTTCGCCTCTCAGGACGTCACCTTTGACGAGTCGGTCCCTTTTTACCGTCTCTTCCCCTACCGTACTGCCCCCCTCCCTCCCCCGCCGCTTTTCCTTGCTCCTGGTCCCCCTCCGGTAGACCCCCTTCCCCCTCAGGGTCCTGCTCCTTCAGGTGTCTCTCAGGTAGACCCTCCTCCCGTCGCTGAGCCTGTCGAGTTCACAGGTGACTCAGGTGCTGCTGCGGGTGGTGCTGCTGGGGGTGCTAAGCCTGGGGGTGCTGAGCCTGGGGGTGCTGGGCCTGGGGGTGCTGGGGCTGCAGGTGCTGGGACTGAGGGTGCTGGAGCTGAGGGTACGGTGCCTGAGAGTACGGAGCCTGGGGGTGCTGAGCCTGGGGGTGCTGAGCCTGCGGGTGCGGGGCCTGGGAGTGCTGGGACTACGGGTGCTGGAGCTGAGGGTACTGTGCCTGAGAGTTTGCCGCCTGGGGGTGCTGAGCCTGGGGGTGCTGCGACTGGGGGTGCTGAGCCTGCGGGTACTGAGCCTGCGGGTACTGAGCCTGGGGGTGCTGCTACTGAGCCTACGGAGCCTCGGGTTACTGCGTCTGGGGGTGCTCCGGTTCGGGGTGCTGAGCAGTCTCTCACACCGCAGCAGCTTCGTGACTGGTACGTCCGGCGCTTTCGCCGTCCTAGTGGCTCGGCTGGAGTTGGGGGTGCTGGGGCTGCTCGTCCTGGGGGTGCTCGTACTGGGGGTACTGGAGCTGCCGGGACTGGTTGTTCTGGGAGCACTGCGACTGGAGCTGCTGGAGCTGGGGACTCTGGCGCTGGCGGTGCTAGCGGAGTTGGAGCTGCCGACTCTGGGGGTGGCGCTGCTGCTGGTGCTGCGGACCCGCCTGGTGGAGCTGCTGCTGGAGCTGAGGACCCGAGCGGTGGCGCTGCTGCTGGTGCTGGGGACCCGGACGTTGGAGCTCCTGCTGGTCCTGAGGACCCGGCCGCTGGAGTCTCTTCTGCTTCTGGAGACGCTGCGCGGCCGCGACCGTACTTCGTACCGCTCCTTCAGCAGGTTCTTGGGCAGGCTCCTCCTCCTTGTCCTCCTCCCTCCGTAGAGTGTCCTCCGCCTGTCCAGCCGCAGTCACAGTTACCGCCTGCCTCGCCTCTCCCTGCTCCCTCTCCTTACGCTGGTCCCACAGGAGGTCTTACAGAGCGTCGTGAGCCTGAGTCTCGTCCTGTGTCGCCTGTTCGTCCTGCTCGCACTGGTAGTCGTGTCCGTCGTGAGCGTCCTCCTCCTGTCCCAGGCACTCACTACATGACTCTGCGTCCCTCTACTGCTCCTCGGCGTGTCCCTCTACCGTCTCCTCCTGCGTCCTCTTTGCCTGCCGTTCCGGACCCTGAGTCTGACCGGTATCGCGCTGAGCACCCTACAGTCACGCGTCTCCTCGCTACTGTTGTCACTGACCCTACCTTTGAGTCCTCGGCTGCGTCTGCTCTGGTCGCTGAGTTGGTTGACTTTGCTGCTGCCTGTCGTCTAGACTACGCTGCTAGCCTTGTTGCTGAGTCAGAGTCTGCGTCTGTCTGTCCTCCGTCCGTCGGGGGTGAGTGTGCTCTTGGCACGGACGTCCTTGAGGACAGGCAGGAGGACTTTGACTCTCTTGCGGCTGCTGTACCTCATCTCGTGGCCTGGTTGCTTGCCCCTGAGGGAGACCCGGATGCACTAGACATCCCCACTCCGCGCACTTACGCAGAGGCGATCTCGGGTCCCTACTCCTCTCAGTGGCAGACAGCCATGGACGCAGAGATGGCATCCTGGAAGTCCACAGGCACCTACGTCGACGACGTTCCCCCTCCTGGGGCGAACATCGTCGATGGCATGTGGATTTTCAGGGTGAAGCGGCCGCCAGGTTCTCCGCCTGTCTTCAAGGCTCGTTACGTTGCTAGAGGCTTCAGTCAGCGTCAGGGGGTCGACTTCTTCCAGACCTTCTCCCCCACCCCGAAGATGACCACTCTTCGGGTTCTGCTGCACGTTGCTGCTCAGCGTGACTACGAGCTTCACTCTCTTGACTTCAGCACAGCGTTCCTGCAGGGCAGCTTGCACGAGGAGATCTGGCTGCGCCGCCCACCTGGCTTTACTGGGTCGTTTCCCCCTGGTACCCAGTGGAGTCTCCGCCGGCCAGTCTACGGTCTCCGCCGGCCAGTCTACGGTCTCCGCCAGGCGCCACGTGAGTGGCACGACACACTGAGGACTACGCTTGCGGCTCTTGGGTTCGCGCCGTCTACTGCTGACCCGTCGCTGTTTCTGCGCACAGACACGTCGCTGCCACCGTTCTACATTCTCGTGTACGTCGACGACTTGGTCTTTGCTACTTCTGACACTGAGGCACTCGCTCGTGTGAAGTCGGAGCTGCAGAAGAGACACACCTGCACTGACCTGGGTGAACTGCGTAGCTACCTTGGCTTGCAGATCACCCGGGACAGAGCTCGCCGCACCATCACCCTGACTCAGTCACACATGGTGCAGCAGGTCCTTCAGCGCTTCGGCTTCCAGTTCTCCTCACCACAGGCCACACCTCTGGCTACCAGCCACTCGCTCTCAGCTCCACCTTCGGACGAGTCCGTAGAGCCGAGTGGCCCGTACCCAGAGCTTGTAGGCTGCCTCATGTACCTGATGACTTGCACGCGACCTGACCTCGCGTACCCTCTTAGCATCCTTGCTCGTTACGTTGCGCCTGGGAGACACAGGCGAGAGCACTGGGAGGCTGCTAAGAGGGTGCTGCGTTACCTGTGCAGTACATCAGGCATGGGGCTGGTGCTTGGAGGACGTGACAGAGTTGTCCTCACTGGTCACTCGGACGCTTCTTGGGTGGACGACCTGGCTACGCAGCGGTCGTCACAGGGTTACACCTTCAGCCTTGGCTCTGGTTCTGTCTCGTGGCGGTCCACCCGCTCTTCCTCTGTTCTCGGCTCTAGTTGTGAGGCTGAGATCTACGCCACAGCCATGGCTGCACAGGAGTTACGCTGGCTCACCTACCTGCTGACTGACTTGGGAGAGCGGCCTAGTTCTCCTCCAGTTCTGTACGGTGACAACAAGGCGGCTCTTGCCTTGTGTCAGGAGCACAGACTGGAGCACAGGACGAAGCACATTGCTCTTCGCTACTTTCTTGCTCGAGAGCTTCAGCAGCGCGGTCAGCTTCGGCTTGTGTACGTGGACTCGAAGGCCAACACTGCTGATATCTTCACCAAGGCGCTCCCGCCTAGTGATCATCAGCGGCACTGTACTTCTTTAGGCCTTGTGTCCACGTTTCCTCACTTGCTCACTGCTTGACATTCTTTGTACTGTACTTTATATATATCTTGTTGCTTGCTTGCTAGGTTTTGATCACTGTGTTGCTTGTCTTGTACTATATCTAGCACTGCATGTGAACTGGCCTTGTGGCCTTTACTTGTGCTCGGAGTGTGGTGACGTTGTGATCCACCCTGGGCTTTGCTTTGCTTTGCTGGACTGGTCTTGTGACCCTTTGTTCTCCCCCACTTTGCCTATGGGGGTGTGTTAAACTGTATTATGCTTGTAGGCTGTAGTGGGGTAGCCAATATGGGGTACAACCCCAACTAGGGTTTCATATTTGTACCCAAACTTCTGCTAGTTCAATCATTCTTGCCTAGCTATTCTGAAACTTTAATCCCGCAGGATGTCAGGAGCGCTGCTAGAAGGTCTCTCCCCCACTGCGCCCAGGTGTCTCGTGGCAGGAGATTCAGTGGCGTGGTCCTAGTGAGGTATGCTACGCGTCTAGAAATGCAGCGGGTCAGTAGCAGGGAGGCTACTTGGGGGTCGGCACGTTCTAACAGTGGCAGCGGCTTAGCCATTTCCTCCAGCTGCCCTGCCAAGAATCGTAGCCGCACCCGCTGCTGGCCCCAGGAAGCTACCTAGAAGGCGTATCCCATCCTGTGATAACGGGACCCCTGGCGGCAGCTGAATAGGCTCGTCGCCTCCTGTGCTCCATGCCACACATTTCTGTGGATTATGTGTGAGACCCAGCTGCGCTAACTTGCTCGTGAATAAGTTGAATGCTGCTACAGTGTCTGAGTCATCCCCCAAAAATGTCACGTCGTCTGCATACGCCAAGCAGAGAACGTGGGGGTGTGCAGCTGCAGTTTCGCGAAGTGCTGGGTGGATCCCTGCTGCGAACAGTAGGGGGCCGAGTGGGTCCCCCTGTCTCACCCCGCGTTCACTGTTCAGCGGGTGGCTGGCGAAATTTGAGTCGAGGTACAGCTTCGAAGGGTTACCGTACGTTAGCCGAACTAGGGGGAGCAGTGACGAAAGGTTGCTGTCGCAAATCCCGTTGATGATTGCTTGTCGCGAAATGCTATTAAAGGCATTTGAAATGTCGGTCTGTAACACCACGCAGCGGTCCCTCGAGTCAACGAAGGCACGTGCGACATGGATGTTCGCTTCAGCTCCCCCAGGTACCGCCACCCCGTACTGTAGAGGCAGGAAATGGTCACGTGCAGCTTCCCCAATTGCAGTCAGAGCTGCCTTGGCCGCGAGGCGCGTCAGGCACTCGCCAATTGCAATTGGCCGAACCCCCCCACCTGGCTTAGACAGTGCGATTAGGCGCGACGCCGTCAGCAGGTCTGCAACTGGCTCGGGTAATTTGCCCGTCAGGATAGTGTTGACTAGGGCATGCAGGTGGGTGCAGACCGATGCGTTGGTTGCCGATGCGTCGCGAAGGTGTTCGAAAGCGGTTCCGGACGGTCCAGTCCCCACCCCATTTTCGCAACGACCCAGGAGTTTGGTGAAATCAGCGTGGCTGATTTGAAGGTTCGGGCCTGGTGTTGTTGGCCAGCTCAGATGCTCGTCGTCGGCTCGGGGGTGTTTCGCGCGAAGTTCCTCTAAGACCCCCGGGCCAGGCGTGCAGACTGGGGTTGACTCGAGGGCCAGCACGGCTCGGCGGAGGCTTCCTCGCTTAGCCAGGCCCTCCGCCCTGCTGAGTACTCCCGCCTCGTCAGGCTGGTGACGTGGAGGCGGTGGGGTGTTGATGGCTTCGATCGCGTCAGAGTACAGCTGCCCCCATTCGCCACGCTGGAAAGCTCTGAGACGGGCTTTGACTTCGGGCCACTTCGGTGTTCTTGGCGACGGCTGGCGAAGTGTGAGCCGTGGGAGAAACAGCAGCAGTCGCCAACCTGCGACTGAGTCCGGATTTCGCGCGAGGTGGAGGAGCGGGGTGAGTAACACCAGTGAAAACAGCTGACACAAATTGGGCGGTAATCGGCGTGACAGGGATGGCTGACGACTGTCGCATAGTGCCTCTAGGTCCCAATCACCGATGGCTGCGAACAGATCCGATCGCTTCGCCAACTCCCCTGGCGAGTAGTAGCGGGGGAAATGTGCTTGGTTTGCTGACGCGCTTCCAGAGCGCGCAACCTGATTTCTCTGCATGCGCCTCGGTGCATCGCTCTGTCCAGGAGTTGGGATCGTAGCCGTCCGATTGACCTGATGCGTTCCTCCTTCCCCGCCCGCCTCGTGCTCACCAGCTTGTATCTCAGTCCCTCGTCTGTCTCCAGCATCATCTGTTTCTTCCTCGTCATCTTCACTTTGTGGGAGAGGCTCCTCCCTATAAGAAGGATCCCCTCGCTCCTCCTCTTCATTAGTTCTCTCCAGAGCTGTTAAAGCCCGACGCCCTGCCGCTTGGAAGCCATTCTCGGGTCCACCTCCTACGCCGCTAGCTATTACTCTCCCTCTACCTCGCCCTCCTCGGCCCCTCGATGGTGATTTCTGGGCCGACCGACTATTCGCCAATGCGCGTTGGCGCTCCGTCGGCTGCGTACGAAAGGCCACCGCCTGCCTTCGGAACGGGGACCATGCCGACGGGCTCCCCGACGCCGCCTGCTCCGAAGCCCGTGACAGAAGGCGCTGAAATCCTTCCTCGCCCCGCACCGTCGTTTCGCGAGGCCCTGGCGTCTCTGCCTGGCGACGGTGGTCACCAGGCGCCCGCGCTGTCTGCATCGCTTCCTGTTGCGCCGCCTGTCCCTCTCGCTGCGGCGTCCGATGTGTCTGCTCCGTCTGGCGCTCTTCGAGTTGCCGACCCCGTCGCTCCGTCTGCGGCTGCCGAACAGGCGGTTGTTGCTGGCGGCGTGGCGGCCCAGCCGGAGGGGTCCGCCACCACTGACGTCCAGGGCCAGCCGTCGCTTCCCGCCGCCCCGGCTCCTCTGTCTGCACCGCTTCAGACGCTAGCGCCTCCTCCGCCTGTGCTTGCTGGGTCTGCTCCTGCTCTGGCCGCGGCTGTACCTCCCGCGCCACCTGTGGTTGCGCCCCCTGCACCGTCTGCGGGTGCTCCCCCTACGCCGCCTGGAGTTGCTCCTGTTGCCCTGCCTGGTGCTGCACTGTCGGCTCCGCATGCGGCGGGTCCGTCTGCGCCGCATGTTGCTGTTCCTGTCGCACCACTGGTGGCGAATCCCGCTGCACCGTCCGCTCCGCGTCGGCAGTCTCCTGGCCGCCGTCAGCAGCGGCCCCAATCCCCCGTGCGTCAGGACGAGCGCGCGACGTCCCGGCGCCGCCACAATTCCCCGCGGCGCCGCGGTTCTCAGGCGAACTGGGCGGCGCAACGCGGCGGCCGAGGCGGCTGGTGGGGGCCGCGTCAGCCAGGTGGCGGCTGGGGGTATGATCAGCCGGTGACGATGGCTGACCTGCAGCGCGCGGTAACTGCTGCTGTGCGCGAGGAGCGGAACGGGCAGGCGAGCCAGAGCAACTCCCCGCGTGTTGCTCAGACACCAGTGGCGCCTCCCCCGGCTGCGCCTGTCGCCCAGGCAGCCCCCTGTCCTCCTGCGGTTGCTCCTCCTCCTCTTGTTCCCTCTGCTTCGACCCCGCAGGCGGGGAATCAGCGCCGGGCCCCGTGGGTCCCCCCTGTGGCGGGGGTCGAGTTTTTGACTGCTGCTGGTGGGCCCGTGACTGCACAGTACCCGTCCTTGCTGCCTGTTGATCCCCCTCCCCCGTCTGCAGGTGTGGCTCACTCGTTCTCGGCCCTGCTGGGACCTCAGCGTCCGGTTGCGGTGCCGGAGGTGACCCTTGGTCAGATCTGGCGCCTCTCGGAGGCGCTGCGGGTCGTGCATCTGGTGCAGATGTATGGTCATGCCGCCCTGTCCCAGGGCGACTCACTGGTGGGCGGCCCTCGGGACGATTGCTTCGCGGCTGCTGATCGCCTCGCCGAGCTGCTAGCGCCCGTGTTGGCTGCGCCCGCGCCGGGTGGGCTTGCGGGGGTCGGGCCCCTTGGCTCGGCCGTGCGTGGGCTGCGCCGGTTGTTGCATGCAGGGACTGGATCCGGGGCGATCGCCGCAGGCACGGTGTTGGTGCGGGAGCTCCATCGCACGCTGTCGGGCCTGCTTGCTGTGTTTGACGCGGACCAGATGTAGTGTCCGCGGGCCCCCGGAGCTCCGTTTGCTCCATTGCTTTTCCTAGTCTAGTGTCGTGTGTGCCTTGCTTGTATGCATGCCTATAGTTGCTTGTTTTGAGTGTGTCTTGCCACCCCTCACGCGCGGCCGAAGGCCGCGCTGTCGAGCGTCGGCCGCCGAAGGCGGCCGGCGCGAGCCGCTGGGTTAGAAGAAACGAACCCGCCGCTGAATAATGAGGAACTACAAAGGCCCCAAGGCCTTATAAACTAGGAGAGAGGGGGGCTGAGAGGCTGAGAGGCTAAGGGGCTAAGCTATGCTCTCTCTCTCTCTCTCTCTCTCTCTCTCTCTCTCTCTCTCTCTCTCTCTCTCTCTCTCTCTCTCTCTCTCTCTCTCGCTCACCCGCCGCTGGGTTAGAAGAAACGAACCCGCCGCTGAATAATGAGGAACTACAAAGGCCCCAAGGCCTTATAAACTAGGAGAGAGGGGGGCTGAGAGGCTGAGAGGCTAAGGGGCTAAGCTATGCCTCTCTCTCTCTCTCTCTCTTCTCTCTCTCTCTCTCTCTCTCTCTCTCTCTCTCTCTCTCTCTCTCTCTCGCTCACCCGCCGCTGGGTTA